>PVJO010000979.1:76144-196811 GCA_004026905.1 Hystrix cristata
GTGTAGTTACACTTATTGCAAATAGGGAGGGGTGGGTGAATGGAAGGGAGGGGAGGGGAAGGGGGGAAGAGGGGGGAAAACCAAGATGTATCATGTACAGGTACAAAATAACCATGTTGATTATGATCATTATGTATGCAATGTACCAATACATGTTCTTGGTAAAAAATAATAAAAAAAAAAATTAAAAAAAAAATAGTAGTAGAAGATAACTCTGATAGAAGTAACTGAAGAAAAGTATACTGTTTGTTATTCTTACACATATTTTGGAATTTACTTTGCCTGACGACAATTAGTAAGCTAATAAAAATTTTATAGCTTTGTAACACATCACTCAAAAGATTTTCACAATTTTACAAACAACCAGTAAGTACATACATCAGAAATGCTAAGCCTTAGTACTCAACTTCATTTGAAGGCTCAATCTGGCATCCTACTTTTCTCATTACCTATATAACAATGGCCATGTCATTGTATTTTTGATCCTCAGATGACTTAAGAACAGAATATGAAAAAAAAAGATTTTTACCTGTTTAAGAAGTCTTTTATTAGGCTTACAGGGAATGTTTTATGTAAAACACTGGGCAACCAATTTGCGACCCCTCCTGTCTCTCAGGAGCTATTCCTATTCCCCAGTAAATT
This sequence comes from Hystrix cristata, assembly GCA_004026905.1. NCBI lineage: Eukaryota > Metazoa > Chordata > Mammalia > Rodentia > Hystricidae > Hystrix > Hystrix cristata. Next base: position 76,787 of record PVJO010000979.1, read on the forward strand.
TTCCTACTCTTAACCTCCACTGTTCCTTAGAATTCATTGTTCGATTTCAGGGAGCATGAATTTGGTGTATCTGACATCTAGCAGGTTGGGATTTACATTTTTTTCCTATATAATTTTGGAGGTCCCACCAGGGTAAGTAGAAGGAGGTAAGAATTTGCTTTTGTTTCATGGCACCTCTAACTATTTTGACTGGATTCTGGATTGTGACTCATCTAGGTAATTAAAAACTGTCATTCATTGTTTGCTGGTTGCTTATGCCTTTTGTTGGTTGCTTAAACCATGTTAAAAGTTGACAGCAGGGAAGATTGTGGTGTCTTCATAATTAGGTTTCTTTGATGGGACATTTTTATTTTTGTAGGCAAGACCTTATACTCCTGCTTTGTATATCCTGCACTTAGACTTACTTCTACACTCATTGCTGAATTTACTTGTATTTCTTTCTTGATTTGTTTGGTGCTTACAAGACGGCCTGTTGTCTTATTTTAGACAGTTGTTTCAAATGGTTTTTTTTGAATTTCAAATTCTTTATAGCTCACACTGTTGGGTATGTATGAGGCTAATGGACAGGTTTGGGCAGTTCACCTCTGTTATGGCTGGTTGTTATTATTGCCAATATGCTTATTATATTATTATTGTCAATATGCAATTGTAATATGCTTCTCTTTACAATCCTGAAAATCTTTATTCCTTTTTAGCTGGAAGCTTCTGAACCCCTAGAAAATGAGTGCTCATCTATAAGGAAAGCAAAGATAGACATTCCTTTACAGACGACATAACCCCAATCCCTGGGTTAGAAGGAAATTGGAACTCATGCTCATCCAGGAAGGCACGCATGAAGGTTATGACTGACCCAGCACCTGGGCAGAGGCTTCTCATGCAACTGGCAGGACAGAACTTCACTCAGGTTCTTTGATTATTAGTTTTCTGCCTGGCATTGCAGTTGGAGTCAATGGTAGCTTTTATCTTTGGAGGAATGTTTTGATAAGGACTAGAGACCCACCCTGGGAAAGTTTTGGTCTCAACTGTATTTCTCCCCTTGAGATGGTTAGGATTTAGTTCTTATGCCATACAAAGAGTTACTCTTCTGTCCCTTCTCCACTGCTCTTCTCTTGAAAAATATTACAATTTGTCACAACAGTGTTCTGGCCAAGACATTTCTCTTCCATCGTGGCTGCTGGATTCCAGGACCAAGTTTCCAGAATGGTGAGCTTCCCCCTCCATGCAACCCATTTCACTTATCTCTGGGCCATATTCTAAAAGCTGATCTAGACTTAATCCTCAAACACTTGAAGAATAAATGTAAATGTTTTAGTCTAAATTTATCAGCCTTTCGGCCCTTAGGCAGAACTATAAGTTAACTCCTTTCACTTTCCTTTCCCCTCAAGAATGCTGCACCACAGGAAAGAGTGACTGGTTTTTATAGCACAGAAAAGTTCCCTAATACAATAAAAATGTCCCTAAGGACCCTTATGAGTTTAATAACAGTTTTAAACAGAAATGGGTATAAGGGATAGCCACAGGGCCAGTCCCCAGAGTACTGCCTTTCTCTTGTCATGATTTCTTTTCAGAACATCTTGCCAGGCCAGCCACCATTCTCAGAGATATGTTAACCGAGGTTCTGAAAGAGGAAACCTGTAGCTAAGTATGGTCCAAGGGTCACCGGATCACGAGGAAAGGAACCCAGGGAAACAGTAAGAGTGGCTAACCCAGCTCTAGCCATTTCCTCATAACTCCAGTTCACCGCCATTGATGCGCTAGACAGGGTTAAGTCTAGAGAATGCCTTAGATTGGGCATAGAGCAAGAGGGATAAATAAACAGGGATGCCTTCTTTCCCCTTGTTTCTTTTCAAAAACGGGAAAAAAAAACTGTCATAGGCAGACACCTGCAGCAGGACACATTGGAGCTTTGGCAGGCCTTCTTCCCCCACTGTTTAGAATACATACTTATCTCCAAAGAGTGCCACCTAGCCTCTTTCTACACCCAAACCTGGCCTCTGCACCGTCCCCCAGAAATAGTTAAAATTACCTTTAACAGTCTGTCCCTTTAGAGCAAACAGTTACAAGTGGCTATCAAAACAGTAGTTTTGGCTATCAGTTATGCCTATCAAACATCTGGTGCTATCAAAGCAACAATAAAAAGCCTATGTAGCTGGCTATTTCAACCAGATAAACCATCAGCCTAGGGCCTGTCTTAAAAACTGTCTTTGCTTTCACAGGTGTAAAAGGTTTTTGTTCTTACTAGAAGAGATCTCTGTTAGCTGACCTATAAAAAGTTCTGACTAGCCTATTTATAGTTACAAAAACTGTAAAACCTAAAATCTAAAAACTGTAAAAGGGTTATTGTAATTCAATTTGGCCACATACATCTGAAAGTGGACTCTAATTTAAATGTAATCATCTCATGTAGGCCCATCTGTCTCTTCAATGTTAAACCAGTTATGTAAAAACTCTATGTAGATTCAATGTACTCATCTGCTTATTCATTTAATACATACTTGTATCTAAGCATGCCCAAATTTTGTGTCAGGCTCTGGGTATGCAATGCCAACTAAGATGCTCTACCTGCTCTTAGGAGCTTACAAGCTAGAAGTAGGACATAAACATGTAAAAAAATAAATAAATACAACACATGCTAAATGGTAGAAATATGAACCAGGTCCACTGAGGAAAAAGAAGGGAGGATTCAGTTCTGCCTGAGGGGAAAGGCAGGTAGTTAGGGGCAGTTTTATGCAAATAGACTTCACTTGGACATACTGCTCACCCTCAGGAAAGTGTTCAGATCTTATACTATTGTTCTAACAAGTGTATGTTGGGGGAAAATCTTGATCATCAGTATTTCTCCTACTTGTTAGGAAATCCTGGTAAATGATTTCACCGCTCACCTATCACCTAAACCAGGAACTGAATCATCCTTGGCCTCTTTTTCTTTCATCCTCCCAATCCAATTGATCACCAAGTGCTGTCAATTCTAGACCTCATATAACAGATCCCATCTATTTCCTCCACTCCATTCTATTACTGCCTTTAGTAAAGTCTTCATCATCTCAGCTGCACTATTACACTCATCCTCTGCCTCTGCCTCCAACAGAGCTCCTCGTAATTCAGTTTACATGTCATAGCTAGCACGAACCTTCTCAAATGAACATCTGAGCCTGCTGCTTCTGCTTAAAATACCTTTATGCCGCTACACTTTCTACAATGAAAGCTCACGTTTCTGAATTCAGCCATCATCCCTCTCTTATGACCTCTTCTCCTGGTACTCTATTTATTGACCATACACTGCAGTCATGCAGAAATATGGCTCCCAAGAAGCCTCACTCTCTTTCACATCTCTCCATTCATCCAAGATTTCCCTCTGACCTGAAATCTTCTCCCATCCCACACTTTGTCCTTCTCCATCTACCTGTTTTACCAATCAACTTCAGATCCAACAAAGAAAATCTTCAATGTGCATATCCTCCCCACCCCCCATGCCCAGCAACACTGATCATACCCTTTGACAACATTTTGGGCCAGATAATTCTTTGTTCTGGGGGTTGACCTGCGCACTATAGGATGTTTAGTACCATTACTGGCCTCTACCCAGTAGAGTCACTACCACCCTTTCCCAGTTGTGACAGACAAAATGTCTCCAGACATTACCGAATGTCCTCTGGGAGGTGGGGGGACAAAATCTCCCCTCACTGAAAACTACTATCCTAAACAGAGTCTTCGTCAAAAGTCAAAAACAATATGGTAAAGCTGGTCCATGTTCCCCTGCAGTGACTACTGTCCAGGTGAAAAATAAGGAGGGAAGAAAATTCAGACTATTCTAGTGATGCTGTTTAGGGAATATGCAAGCAACAAAAGCAGGCTAGAGTGACTGTTCAAGGGAGGACAGCACTCAGAGGGTCTGAGATGAATACATTTTGTCAGAGAATCAAAGTTCTAGACTTCAGGTTTAGTCTGTATTAATATTTTCTTGATTTATTCTGTGCCACTGAAATGATCAACAAATGGGATGTGGGATACAGGAACTGAACACTATTAAGTGCTCCTCAAATCTTTTCTGAAAAAGAGATAGAATATTTAAAATTAAAATTAATACACTGACTGACACCCTAAACTACAAATAGAAGGGAGGGGAATCATTACACAAGTAGCACAGGAAACTAGAAAGTTGGGCCTCAGAAGGAAGAAGAGACAGACAGGTGGCATGGTACTCACCTGTGGTTGACACGACATTCTCAGGGCTTTCACTGCACAGCTTTGACAGCAAACTGGTCTTCCCGGAACCTGTGAGGCCTATGCACACCAGGTCATACTCTGGTCGCGCAGGTGGTGGTCCCTTGCAACAAAGTGCTCTAAAACACTGCCGAGAGAGAGGAAGAATGTGATTCTGGATGAGACAGTAGAGATATACCTGAATAACATTAAAAATGACTAAAATAAAGAATGAAGCAACCTATGAATTATAAGGAGAAAAACAGTAACTTTTGAGTGAAAAGACATGGATGACACTCTCTTAACCAAGTACCAAAATTAGCATCTCCAGTCTTGCTGCCGGGGCAGATGCACCACACTGAGTATGACATCACCATGTAGCATTCCTGCCAAAATGCACACCAGGAACCTCACCATGAGGAAACCAGATAAAGCCAAGGTGAGAAGCATCCTAGAAAACAAATGACCTATTTTCCATAATATCAATGCCTTAAAAGTCAAAGAAAGACTAAGAAACCACTCCAGGTTAAAGAACATTAAAAAGATATAACAGGAAATTCATTGTATCTTAGATTAGATCCTGATCAGGATGGAAAAGTGCCATAAATGACATTATTGGGACAACAGTGAGGACTGAATCTAGACTGCGTATTAGATAACAGTGTTATATAAGGTTACATTTTCTGAATTAAGTAACTGTACTGTGTTATGTAAGGAAAAATCACTGTTCCGAGAAAACACACTTAAGAATTTAAGAGGTAAAGGGTCTTGGTATCTGCAATTAACTGGCTCAGAAAAATTCTAAATCTCTTATCTTCACCTGGTGAGGCGTGTGATAAAGCATACATGGTAAAATGTTAACAATGACTAGTGAAGCCGAACAGAGTCCACATGAACATTCTTTGTTCTAGACTTACAACTCTTTGATTTCAATTTTTAAAAAGTGGGGTTTTTTTCATGCTGGGGATCGAACTCAGGGCCTTGTGCTTGTAAGGCAAACACTCTAACCACTGGGCTAAATCCCCAGCCCAAAAAGTAGGGGTTTTTTTGTTTTTGTTTTGGTTTTTTGGTGGTCCTGGAGATTGAATTCAGGGCCTTATGCATGCTAAGTAAGTGCTCTACCATTGAGCTAGACTCTCAACTCCTTTGTTTTATTTTTGAGACAGGGTCTTGCTAAATTAGCCAGGGTAAGCTTGAATTTGTAATCTCCCTGCCTCAGCCTCCTGAGTAGCTGAGATTATAGGTGTGCATGACCATCCCTAGCCAAAATAAAAGACTTAAAATCCTTAGAGTCTCTGTACATATCACTGTCTTTTTGGGCTTTGCTACATTCTGTTTCATGTCAACTGACCTTAGTTACTATGAACTGTAGTATAGTTTGTTCACTATACAAACCTGTTTGCTCTGCAACAGTAAAGACAGGGGAATTTAGGGAACAGGATCTTATTTACAAAGTGTTTGATCTTCCCACTTACCCATTTACTGGGGTCAACTGTGTGCCCATTGGTAGAACCTGAAATATTTAGGCCCTAAACGATTCATAGAACAAGAAAAAGAGAGAAAGGGAAGCCAGAAGAAAGAAGGCATACCTACTCACTTCTGGGTCATCTGGATACCATGACAGAAGAATCTACAAAAGGCTTGTGTTGATTCTTCTCACTCAGATAAAATCTGAGTCATAACTGGCTGTCACACTCCCCTAAATCAAGCCTGATTATTTCTCATATCCAATCAACCAGGTTGGTCCATACAACCTCTGAAACAGCTCTAGAATACACCCTGTTTCTCTCCAGCCCAGACCATTATTACCTAGACAACATCAACGCTCTGCTACAAGTTCCTGCAAATTTACTCTTGCCCTGTTTTCCACACAGCAGCCACCAAGATTGCTTATTAAAAGAAAGTCTGATTTTATCTGCTTAAACCACCTTAGTTACTTCTCCCTGCTCTTGGGCCCAAATCCTTATCACAGTCTACAAGGCCCTCTAGGACCTGCTCCAGACAAATCAACAGTCTCTTGCCCACCACTCTCTCCCGGTCATGCTGACTTCCTCTCACTTGAGGCACTTTTCCATGCTGTTCCCTCTCCCTTCATCTCCTAGCTTAGCCAGTTTCTCATCAGTTTGCAAGAATCTGCTTAACCACCCCCTCTTCAGAGAAGTCTGCTCTGACCCAGACTACTTCAGCAATTGATGTCAAGCTTGAATGACAGTAAGTTTGACCTAAGAAAAGAAAATATAAAGGCTAACAGGAGGCTTAATCTATCCTCTCTGGCCCCCCATGCTTCAAGAAAATAGTGTCAAAGTAAGAGAAATCCTTGACTTTTTCGCATCACTTCAACGCCAAAAGGTAGTCTAATTCCCAAAGGAGTGATTTTGATGAGTAAGATCTACTTTCTTGGTAGATTAGAGCTTTTTTTGTCCTAAATTCGCTTTTTCTCAGTTTCTCAGAGGTTCTGCTAACTTCTGGCAAACAATTTTTATGATCCATATTCTTCATAGATTTATTACACTCCCATCATGTTTGCTCTCAGTCTTTTCAAGCCTGAGGAGTCCTAATTATTTCAGTCTGCCTTCATATATCAACTCCTCCTACTCCTTTGTATCAGTCGTTTTTCATTGGCCATGATTTAATTCCATTATGCCTCTGCTACATGATTAATGACCACAACTGTAAACAGCCTCCTAGATACCAACACATCACATCTTGGATTCATATGATGGCTAGCTGATACTGCCCAACTTTTCACAAACTGTTGTTATCCATGAAAGAAAAAGTCTCCCAGACTCATGATAAAGAGTGTTACCCAAAGAAAGATTTATGTATTTACATACGTATCCCTGGCTAATACGTATTCACATTTAGGAGAGGTCTCCCATGTTCAACCGTAACAGGGAACACACAGTTCCTTTTACTGGGCTGTTCTGGTTTTCTGTAAAGTAATTGAGGAGGAACCTTGTTCCTACCTTGCAGACCCCGATTCGTGCTCAGCTTCTCTCCCAGAATTCCACTAGACTGTCTCCTGGAGAGAAAGGGGACTGACCCAACTACCATGGGCAAAACTATCATAACACTAAAGTACAAAATGAAATTACGTAACTAATTGTATAAATTATTCACATATCAGTATCGCTCAACACGTTTTGGCCAAAAGTTCCACAATTTCACCCTCATGCTCTCTTAATATCCAGAGTAAAACCTTTGTATCTGTTATGGTTTGTATCTAGATATCTCCACAAAGCTTCATGTGGTCATAGGTGGGGCTTTTGGGAGTGTGGATCACGCATGTGTGATCCTGCATCAATATGATAACTGGATTAGTTCTCTGATTGGTTTAGAATAGTCCTGGGTGTAGATAAAGGGAAGGCCACCCTGGGGGTGGGTGGTACCACCCAATAGGCTTGTAGCCTGGATGGAATAAAAGAGAAAGCAGAAGGAAGGCTGCTGCCTTCTGCCTGCTGTGCCATAAACTGTTTCTGCTCTGCTATGTTCGTCTGCCATGCTGCCCTGCCTTGGAACCAACTGACTATGGACTGAAACCTCTAAAAACTAAAATAAGCTTTTAAAATAAATTTTTTTTTAAAATAACCTCTAAAAAGGAGCTAAAATAACTTTTTCCTCCTTTAACCTGTGCACGTCAGGTATTTTGTCCCAGCAACAAGAAAGTAACTAAGGCATTATCTAAGCTCATGAATATCTGTATCACCTGTTAATTTATTCCAGGACACCTAAGACACTTCTGACATATGACAATTTAGCAACGATAGTCTACCTTTCTCTTTATATCTTTTCCAGGGGTGTCATCTCTCCCTCATGGTTCCAGTCTCTACCACGTTCCTAAAATCTAGGCTCTGTAACTCCAACTGTTCTGGAAAACTCAAATGAAATTCAAATAAAATAAAAGTCTTCCCCAAAAACTTGGGCTATGGAAATAAGGCATTTTGGAAAATAAATGCTAAACTGACAGTTATTAAAAGGCAGATTCTTTTAAATAGATCACAGAATACTGGAAATATGTATTTGAAATAAATAAATCCCATAGTTAACAGGAAAACTGTCAGATTGTGAGCCAACAAAATAAAACTTTTAAGAGTGTGCCACTTCAAATGGGAGAAGAATGTTCATGTTTTTTGAGTCAGTTCCTAAGACTGTACGAAGTTTTCATTTCTTTTTTTTGTTTTGTTTTGTTTTTTAAAACTTAACGAAGCTTTGGATCTTATAGTTAATTTACTTAAAATTACTCATTTTGGCCTCTAGACTATACTGTACTAAAGTTCATTGTGTTTGTCTCCTACAGCAGCTCTCGCATTGTGAAGAGTAAGCCCTTTTCACTGCTGTACAATGCGAAACACAATGCTGTCGGCAGTCCTGACAGCAAGCGGCAAACTCGGGCTTCATTCCCAGGCCAGACACTAAGGCATTGTGTAACTCTGCTCAAGCCCCATAAACCTATCCATGCTTCAGTTTCCCCATGATTAACCAGTAAAGTTTAACACTATCTGCCACTTCTTTTCTTCAGTAGGATGTTATGAGGCAAGGGCTCAATTCAGTATGCTACTAAGAAAGGCGCCAGATGGGTAAATAACTGTTCATCATGATGCTCAATTTCCTAAGGTATCTTGGCTACTAGTTAGCTTCCTTGGGCAAGGGCCTCACAGCCCAACCTACAGCCCAGACTGAAATAATTCCCCTTCCATCAGCCCACAGTGGCAGTCTCCAAATGCTCTATCCCAATCCAGTTGAACCCCAGACAATACACATACATAACCCTTGGTCCTCACTGCCAGCAGGAAATAGAAAATAGAGCTAGTATGAATTGTAATTATACCCTATGTGGAGCAACTAAGGTCATGGTCTCCTTTCCCAGACTACTTCATTTTATGAGTCTTTTTCTACAGGGTCAATTATGACTTGCTCCTTTGTGAAAGAACCGAGGGTATCTACTATATTATGTCAAGATACAGGCTGTTTTCCCTTAGCATACATGCACCACCTTCAGCCAATGTTGTGAGGAAACAGTGTGTCAAGGTCCAAGAGAAGGCAAAGTCTAGAATCACCATTGATAACACTGTGTAGCAGACTTTGGATGAATCATACGATCTTTGGCCCAAATAGGGAGTAACTAAAATCCAGAAGCATAAACATTAGGAATACTAATAATCAAATATAAAGAAGGTAGCCCTATGTATCAGAAATTTAGAAAGAAGCAAAAGATGAAATAATGACAGTAAAATAAGGGTTTCCATTTCAGTCTGGTGACCCTGCACTAAGACAGTAATATCATCTTAAAATGTCTCTATTTCTATTAGGGATGATGTCAGATACTTAGCAGGCCTGGCAGAACACTGTTCACAGTAGATACACAGTGAATATCAGCTCAGTAAGTCAACTCTGTAAACTACAAATTAAGCTATTAACTATATGTCTCATTTTTCACTTTAGTGACTCTAGCCATCCTCCAAGTTACCCACTAGTCCCACAAACAATCTGAGCACTTACTGTTTTCACCACCATGGTCCTGGACACAAAGAATGAAAGGGCTTCCCTTCTCCCCACCACTTGGCAAATCCCTATTCAAAGTTCTGTTTAGAAGCCACCTCCCTTAGGAAGTCTTCCTCAATTCCCACAGAGAACTAACTAATTCTTTCTTCCACACCTGTCATATATACATGCTTCTGGCACTGGAGGTAATACTATGTCACATGTATTTTTCCCTAATTGTCCTATTTCTCAGCTGACAGAAATAGGCACACGGACCCCAAAATACATCCATCCATTCTTGGTCCTATTACTGGTCCAAAAAGCTTAATTTTACAGCTTCCAAGAGTGGCCAGGCATCAAAACAGAGCAACAGAGTTCTCTTGCACTTACACACTTCTGGATGAGAGACTGCTTCAAAAGCCTCCCACTCTGACACCAGTCTCTGCATTGCCAGTATTTCCTCCCATCCTACGCCACTAAATTCTCAGCCTTTTGAGACATGGCATTTGTTTCAATTGATGCTCTGTTTTTGATCATGAATACAAGATTTTATTCTGAACATGATTTCAATTTCCTTGAAACTCTGTGTAGTTGCTGGAAAGTTTTCTTCAGTCAGTTTTAAGACTTCCCCACAGCTACAGAGTCACTGCCAAAGTCCCAGTTTAAATCCGTATTTAAATACGGGTCTGTCTCCTCAGCAGACAAACACCCAGGGGCTCCCAGGACAAAAAGCAAGGGTGGGGCCTAACGGAGCACTCAATAAATACTCGATAGATTAACAAAGCATTTATAAAGTGGTACCTAGAAACAAGAGAAAACTTCTAACTAGATATAGATGTATTTCTTACCCAGTTTGGCTTCAAAATTGGGAAGAAGAACATGCATGTTTTGACCCTCATCAACTTTCACAATGAAAAAATTTTTAAAAATCAATTTCTATAAGTGTTTCTAACATGTCTGACGAGTAAAACATAAAGTGCTTAAATATCTAAAATGATCTGATTTAGAACAAAATGTTTTCCAACTCTAATAATCAAATATGGATCTGTCTTTTGAAAACGGAAGCCCATACAAAATACAACACCACAATGCCAAATGTGTCACAGGACTTGTCAGAGCTGCCTGGGTTCTACGGGAGATACAACAACAGTGCAGATCCCAGTGTAGAGGCGGCAAACCTAATGACACGCGTGCCACAGCGGGCTCTCTGTTATCACTGAAAGCTCTAAAAAGTTCGCCATCACTGTCCTAGTAAGTAAAAACAAAATCTGAAGACAGCTAATGCTATTTAGCACCAATATAAATGATTTATGTGTATTACTTTATTTATTCTCTAGAACAACTCAGTTAGAAAAGTACTATATGATTCCATTTTAAGGCAAGGAAACTGAGGGTCGAACAAGTCCAGTCACTTGCATGAATGGAGCAGGATTTAAACCTTAGTGGCTATGGTTCCAGAGCTGCTTTTGGAGCCATGGGAATGATAAACTTCTAATATCTGAAGGGGTTTCATGCAGAAAAGCCTTCAGAGCCACTCTGATAAAAGCATCAGGGAACAATTAAGTGGCAGAGTTGGTGGGGGTGCTGCTGAGTCAGGGCTGTTGAGCTCCAGAGTTGTTTTGAGGAGGTAAAAGACTTCTTTAAATGTCTGTTTATGTAATTGAAGAAAAAGATGCCTGACAAAGGAAGGAGACAAGGAGACGATCCAAGTCTTTGTATTGTTTCTTTACTTGATCTGTCAGGTTTACTGCTAACAAACCTTTCATTCCAAGAAAGGGGACCTTGCAATATTTCCCCCACCCCACGGAGTTAGAAGACTTGGGTGAGAAATAGTATCCTTAAGGTTACAGCCTGGTAAATTAGGGAGCAGGGAAGGAAAAGAGAAGATTGGAAGACAAGGAGATACTGAAGGGCTGCTGGTTTCTCTTTTTCACTGTTTGCTTCTTTCATTTAAGCCTTTTTATCCTCTGGAAAAGACAAAGCTTCTCTAATAAGAGAAGCCATGCTGGCCATAGAGATTTCCGATTCTAAGCATGGTAATAAGGAAAATTATACCTACTGAAATAGCTCTCAAAATTTCTTCCTTAATATGTGTATGTATATCTTACCTCAATAAAGTAAATAAATACTAAATAAAATAAAACGTGTTGGGGAAAGAAAAATGCATTGAGAGGGAAAGATGGGAGAAAATTCATTAACAAATGGGATTATACAGAAATGCACATGAAGGAAATGATTTGTAAGGAACACATCATTTCTTAACTAATCCTGTCTTTCCATTTGCAAGAAGAAAAATGAACGTCAAATACGTCCCAATGTCTTCGAATAACTAGCAGTTCTTGCAAATAAGTAAAAAGACTATAAACTCAAAATGGCAACTACAAAAAAAAAAAAAATGGCAACTACGACAATTGAAATAATAAGCAAGGCAACGGAGTGCTGTCAAGTGCCCTTGACCACCAGACACAGACCAACAGAAGACTCCTCCCCATGCTGCAAGAGCAATCCACTTTTTGAGGTGAAAAACCCTGTCATCCTTTAAAACCCTAGTGGGAAAAACAATAAATTGTTTTTAAAGAAGATAGGTCAAACCTTTTGGCCATTTGGGCTGCTCTGAGCCCACAGATGAAGGCTTTGGCCCGGAATTGTCCCAGGGCTGAGGCTTCTGGCCAATACATCACACTGCCTCAGGATACTAAGTCTGTCTTTGCCTTACCCTTTGTATTTCTCAATCCACATTCCTTTTTGGGGTGAAATACTCCATTATTTCTGCTTTGTTCTGGGCTGTCTCCTGTCTCTGTCCCTATTAACTCGTGGCAACAAAAGAAACAAACAGAAGCAGGGGATTTCATGCTTAGCAGCTATAGACACTGGCCTCCCGGCTTTGCAGAGGGGCAGACATCTGAAACTTTGAATGGAAGAGAGTGCCGCTACTCTGAACCAGACCAGGGGCCCACGTGGCTCCCAGTCTGGGCATCAGTCATCCTTGATCAGTGGATTCGTGAGTCCTGGTAAGTGTATTTCAAAATAAACAAAAAGTGGGGTTTTAAAAGTTAGGGCATGGATCTGATAATTCGATTTTAAAAGATTCTTATATATTCTTAGCCATCCAAAGTTTGAAATCTTCTCACAATGGAAACTGATCAGAGGAGTAAGATTTTTTTTAAAACTAAGAAATACAGAAGGGAACTATGCCAAAAACAAATGTCTTTCTTATTTTTAAAATGTAATTCCTACCTTGTAATGGTTAGATGAGAAATCTAACTTTTAAATATCAATTTTCATAGTAAGAAAATTATCCAACAAAATCCCCAGGCATGACTGTCTATAATAGAACAAAGTTTTTCATAAACATCTCCAAGTCAAGCTTCACATAGGTCAGCTGCAGACCATGTATGATTTTTTTCATAAAGAGCAAAGAAATAAAAATTTAGTAGAAAGTAAAGGAAAAACTAATATAGTTTGTATCAAACCTCTTTTTTGGTCGTATCTGAACAGAACATTACTAAACAGAAAGTAGGGTATAAAACTAACAAAACACTTTCAACATTTCTTTTTTGTTGTTGTTGTTTTGTTTTGTTTTGTTTTTTGGCGCTGGGGATTGAACTCGGGTCCTTGTGCTTGCAAGGCAAGCACTTTAACCACTGAGCTAAATCCCCAGCCCACTTTCAACGTTTCTTGCCAAAGGGTTCTGTATTTTATACACTGAGGAAGAGTTAGGGCATGAAAACATTTAGTGAGCTACCTCCCTAGGTAGACTTATAAATGAATTTAAGTTAACACCTAAAAATCTCCAGGCAAGATCTCAACAAGGTATATTTTTTCCACTGTTGGTATTTTTGGAATTGGAGATGGGAAGGCTTACAAGCAAAAAGAAGAAACCCGAATCAACTAAAATCGTTTTTCTTGTAGTCCCTAATAATGGAAATTCTACTCTATTCTTTCACTTAAGAATCCTTAGGCTCCACTAGGACAGAGCTCAGTTTGCCACATCCTCTGTTTGCCACCAGTTCCTATATACCTGTCAACTTCTGTCTCTGTGATCTCCTTGTTCCTTCTCAGTCCTAAAACCTTTGATCAGGACATCACCGCAGACTCTGGACAAGTACACTGTCTGCCAGTTTAGCTTACATCTTACCCAACTCTGATTAAGTCTCCAAAATACTATGATTCTTGTAAAGCACATATAGCCATTTTCATGTTTTAAAATCCTTACATGGCTACCTACAGTTGTGCAGGTAATGCGTAAATTCCTTATCAAACCAAATAAAGCTTTTTATGAACTGGCCTTAATTACCATTTCTGGGTTCCAATGGTTATTATGGAGATTATATGAAATAATGTTTATAAAGCATACAAAACAGGATTTGACACATAAAATTTAACTGACAGTGATAATTCTTGTTATTTTCTGACTACATACATGGCCCTTGTGCCAATCAAATGGACGTCAGTGCAGTTCCTGATCTATCCTCTTACCCACTCCAAGTCCTTTGAGAAGCCTGCCCCCTGCAAGCAGACCCTTCAAAATTCAGCTCAATGGTCATTTTTTCCAAGAAGATTTCTGCGAGCCTCGGCCTAATTTAAATGACCTTCTTCAAACTTCTTTAGCACCTTTTCTATTCCACTATCGTAATACTTACTGTTCTGTCAAGTAAAGCTGATGTACTATCTTCCCCCACCAGACTTACAGTACTTACATGTAGGTATTAACTTCCAATTCAACCTTGAAACTTAGGTGTCTGACCCAGTGTCCACCACATAGTAGAAAATGCTCTCCAGTTAATAAGTGCATCACTTTGATTAAATGCATGATCAAACAAGCCTGAAATTGAGCCTTACAGCAATCAGGACAAGCTACTTCACCAATAGCTATTACCTAATCTATAAAATAAGGGTCATCTCATACGACTACTGGGAATAGTATATGAGGAACTGTATATCAAATGTTCAGTTCAGTGCTCAATAATCAATAGGTATTATTATCCTCATGATTACTATTATGAGGTTTTTCTTCACTTACAGTAGTGTTTTCATAAAGAAAATTGATTTTTGTGACCAACAATCAAGATTCTTCTCAGAATATATAATTAAAGGTAATTCAGGGTTTGGTTTATTTCACCATCTATTTGGTCAAAGATCTAATACAGTACACCAAATCACATCAGATGTGGTGGCGAATGACACAGGTAGTCTTTTTGGTTTGCTACAATAAGAACGATTAAAAAAAAAAAGCAATCATAATATGATATACCGTGAGATTGTTGTTGAAGTTTTTCCCCTTCCCCTAAGAAGGAAAAACTCCTAAAAAGCAACTTCTAAACATACTGGTCAATACTAACAGATAAACCAATTATCTGTGAATATGAATCTGTATGCAGACCTAGACAAAGGCATAACCGATGAATGTGTGTGTGATCCCTGTGCATCCTCAAATCACATTCCCTTAACTGCTGACAAAGACAAATGTTTACTATGGTCTAGCACTGAAGAGCCAATACAGTGAGCTAGATGTTATCTCGCCTCACACATCAGCACATGCGCCAGACAGATTCTTATTGCAGTCTGTTATTGCTGATGAGAGAGGCAGGGAGGGCACAGCTGGATATTTCAGATCCACAGCTGAGCTGGCAGCAGTGGTAGTTCAAGACATCTTCTCACTTTAAAAGCTGGAATTAATCTAAGAGTTATTTAAAGGTGTGTTTTATTAAAGAGGCACTTTCTGACTACTGTCAAACATCACAAGCAGAAGGTGAACACGGACTAAGACTGATCCACTTGGGATCATATATATATGAGATATTAACTGATTTCAGCACCTACAACTCACTTATCAAAAATCAAATACCAACAAAAATCTGTTCCTCTAAAAGTGTCAAAGCAGCATGTGGACTTTATTTTATTACAAGTATTTTAGTACTTATTTTACTTCATTCCCTGAGCACACATGCCTCAAACTAAATTCCCTGAAGTTATAGCCCTAATATACAGATAGTACAAAAATTATATAAGAGACAGATGAAGATATTACAGGGATCCCATGAGTCAGACATATTTAGTCTTTATGAAGGCTAAATACCATAAACTCACTCTCTTTCTCTCTCTCGCCACCCCCCCTTTTCTTGTGTGTGTGTGCGTGCATGCGTGAGAAACAAAGCACCTACGCTATCAAAAGAGTCCTTAAATAACTAGGAAAATATGATATTTGAACATCCCAAGTGTTCTTAAATGGGTGCTCTCCTTTACCTTTTGTATCAGACAGGGTTAAAAGTGATGCATCAGAAAGATAATAGTAATTCACAGAATGGATGAGAAGGCTACAGAACTGCAAGAACCAAGATAACATCACAGCAACCACTTCCAGTTCAGGAGTGCCACTTACACCGAGTGTTTGCCAACCTGTGTCAAATTTCACTGCAGCTGAGATAATGACCTCTGTCTAGTCTGGCGTGGTATGATGGACAATCAAGCTAGAGCATCCAACTGGCCAAGCTGAGACCTTAGCTGCAAGGGAGTTGAGAAAAAAATAACTGTTTTTAGCAATGAAAAGAAGGAGCCCTGGCTTCAAACTGTTGTGGAATTTTCCTCAAATTAGAGGCAGTCATTTGCAGGGCAGCCAAAAACAGCATTACCTATACATTTGTCCTCTGGCACAACATACAACAGACCTATCCTTTCCTACAATTAAAAGACATAAAACAGAACAATATTTGTTCAAACCCTACTTCAATAGACTTATTGTGACAAAAATTGCCAGAGTCTTAAGACTGGCCAAAAGGAGTCGGGATGAATACAAGCAGAGGGCAAGGAGGAGCTAGTAATAAATATGGCTAGATTTTCTGGGACAAACATGTTTTGGCCTCTGTATACGCATTTCCTTCTTCCCTTCCATACTTCTATCAATAAATTATTACATGTAAGAAGATGCTGACTGGCTGTGTACATGTAGGAGGCAAATACCTGACAGCTCTTATGTTCACACTTGAGTGTTCCTCCTTTCTACTTTAATATCTTGCAAGAGGAAAATGAGATAGAGCATACTTGGAACCCTGTGCAACATCTAGTTTTTGTTAATTAAAAACAAAAAGCACAGGGGGGTACCATGAGCTACTCTTTGTCCCTAGAAACATAGATGTAAATTCCCTAAAAGTTCTTAAAGATGTGTGATTTTTTTTTAATAAAACCACTGTAGTTTTCAACACATTTATCTAAGTAATATACAATCCATATAGTCACCCTTTTCCAATTTGTAAATCACACCATAATCATGAAGCAACAGTTACAACCACAACAAAAAAAGCTACTCATCTGGAAAACACAAACAAAAAACAGAGCATTCATATTTATGGTTAGCAAAAACAAATATAAAAATAAGACCGGTCCTTAGCTAACAAATTTGGCTCTCTCATTTTAAAGAAAAAACTGTAGGGAATGGGAGAATGAAAATAATTAGGTAAAGGCATGTGTTTAAAAAAAAAAAAAAAGATGATCACATTATACCTCATTTGTCTGGTGAATCTGTGGAAATAATTTATGATATTCTGTACAAGGAATTATGACTCCACCCTGAAAAGGCTCTATAGCTCCCATGGTTCTCCAGAAGTGAAAAAGGAAATACTCATGATTCTTCAACATTAGTGTTAATATCAATTTTATAATTATACTGACACTGGATAAAATGATCCTCAAGGGAAATTTTCATGAACAAATTAGAAACAGTGTATGCTAGAGATAAAATATTCATCACCAAAAGATACAAGAAGTGTATTTGAGAGGATCAGGGCTCATGCGAGAAACAATGCACGGGGAATAAGACATCACAATAGGACAACAAGAAAATATGTAAGAATTCTCTGCTATGTAAAAATTCATGATAAAGAATATTAGTCTTAACAAATTCTGCATGTATGAAAACAAGACCTGGCTGTCATATTATCTGAAAGCAAAGAGATCAGGTGGAGAATTAAAAATCTGCCCTGAGATTACCTGAACCAACAAGACTCCCAACACAGATACTGTATACAATAAAAACAACAGCTCTCTCTTCAATGCTATTAATTTTAACTTCTTACAAACTGCTTATTTGTCTCTCCCAGAGGAGTATGAAAGACATGCTATCTTAAAACATGAGACGAGATGTTTTTAAATGATACATTACACCGTGGTTAAGCACATATTATTTCTTACATTCTTTATTATATGTGTTTTTATTGTAAGCTATATCCAGTCCTTCATAGCAAGAAGTGAAAAATGAATCAATAAGACAGTAAAAGGATACACACAAAATACAGTTTGATCAAACAGAGGCAAGAAATATAAATCTCATTCAACTCAGGTTAAGGTAGGGATTTCAAATTTTCAAGGACCAAGAATGGGAAGTACAAGAGAGTTAAATGAACAGATCACAAAAGGAGACAAAATCATACGATACCCTGACCCAATTAAACGATATGGCCTCAGTATCAGCTTAAACTGCAACCTAGAATGTTCTACTAAATCACAACTTGAAAACTGAAAGCACATAAAAATCACCTAATATTTATTTTACTTAAGTAGAAAATAAAGTTTCAAAACAAAAGATTTTAAAAACTAAGGAAACAAAATACGTGATATTAAAATATCAACTTCTGAAACCAGGCATGGTGACATGCATTTGTAATTCCAGCACTCTGAGAGGCTGAGGCAGGAGGATCACAAGTTTGCATGAGCCTGAGCAACTTAGCAAGACCTGTCTCAAAAAATAAATAAATAAGTAAAATAAAAAGGGATAGGGATATAGCTCAGTGCAAAGACCCTGGGTCAATTTCCACCACTGAACCAAAAAAAAAAAACAAAAAAAACCTCTGACTAATAATTAGACTTTAAATACGTATACTCCTCAGTTTTAATACAATTTCCTAACTTATACGATTGTTAACCTTGATTGTCAACTTGACTGCATTGAGAAATGCTGAGGAAATCAGTAAAACAAGCTTCCGGGTGTGCCAAAGAAGCATTTCCCGGGGACAACCGGCACATGTGGGACAGCACTGAGGGGGAGCCCGGCCCTGAATGTGGATGGCATTACACAGCAGGGTGGAGGCCAGATAGAACGAAAGCAGAAGAGGAGGAAGCCCACCAGCACAGGCGCTTTCTCTCTCTCCCCTTCCTGACTGTCACGATGTAGATTTCCTCTGCCATGCTCTGTGCCACGATGTTTTGTCGTATCACAGTTTAAAAGCTTGGGAACCAGCTGACCACTGGCTGAAACTGTGAGCCAAAATAAACTTTTGCTCCTGTAAATTGATTTCTTGGGTATTTTGTCATAGTACCAGAAAGCTAATATACTTAATACTCAAAATTCCTGGCTACAAAAAGCATATCAATTAACAGATCTGCTAATCTTCTAAGATTTCTGCCTAATCTAGGGAAGTATTTCAGGAGACACGGATATCCTAACATGCAGCTGAGGCATCATCACTAAATATACACCCACAAAAAGAAAGAAAAGTAGAGTTCAAAGATAATCTTTTATAGGAAAAGGAATAAAAACAAAACAAAACTTCACAACATACGTGGCAAAAAAAAAACCCTATTTAGGATACACCCTAAAAACTGTCTGCTGTGGACTTCACTAGTCTTTGTGCTGGATATCGCAACTGTGTGTCCCCAGACTAAACTCTGTGCTTCCCAGCCCGCACTCTGCACTGAGAGGCTGGCCTCTAAAGAGCGCATCAACAGGCACTCATACCCTCTGGCTTTAGGTTCCATTCAGCAAAAGAGAGGCACCAGCCACAGACAAGAGCAAAATGAGAGTGACATCAAGCTATTTCTCCAGCTTCCTATTTGCAAGGTCAATGGGAGCAAGCGGCAACCCTAGAGCAAGATTTACAATCTTATACAACCAGGGTCACCCAGCTTCTCTGACTCTGGGGTCCAAAAGAAGCTCCCCTCTCTCGCTCCTTTGAGACAAAGAGTGATTCTTGGTACCTGTCTACAGCTTTGTAAATAGAGGTCCCATAAGTCAGCTCACCTCGTTACCAATTTAAACATGCCAGCTGTTTCTAACTGAAGAGGCTTCCAAGTAACAGAAATTAAATGAAAAGGAATCAAGGGTGGTACCTAGATTTGGAACTTCAACAACAAAGGAATTAAAGTTTGGGGATAGAGGGATGGGAAAGAAAATAAGAGTTTGGTTTTAGAAGCATATGAGATGCTTATTATGAGATAACATGAAACCATCAAGTACACAGACTGATAACTGAGTCTGGGGATCTAAAAAGAGGTCAAGTTTAAAATACAAATGTAACAATCTCCGAATGGTTTTTAAAGCCATATATGAGACAGTTGGCATATATAGAGTGTCAAATTTCTGGCATTCTGACACAGAAAAGACTACTTACTTGGGCAAATTAATGTTCAAATTATTAGAGCAAGAAATGTAAAAATTTTGTTGTTCCTTATGCCTTTAAATTTTAATCTTAGAAATCCCATTATTCTAGCTATAACCTACTAAATTATAACAATCACTTTTGATAGGGACTTTCATTAACATTTAGCCCCATCAACAAAATTAAACTCCTTTTAAAATTTTAACTTACATTTATAAACAAAAATTATCTGACAAAATCCAGCTTTCTACCAAACAAAAAAGCACTAATGTCATTCCTTCTCAAATTCTCCCAAAAAATTAAAGAGAAAGGATTACTCCTAACTCATTCAATGAGGTTAGTATTACCTTGATACCAAAGCCAGATAAAGAAATAATAAGGGAAGAAAATTACTATACAATGACTTCATGAATACTGATACAATACTCCCCTTATAAATCAAATTCAAAAACATATTTTAAAAAAATTCTATGCTTTCACCAACTGGGATTAATTCCTGGAAGGCAAGAATAGTTCAATATACAAAAAACTATTAATGTAATACATCACACTGACAAAATGAAAGACAAAAACCGCATCATCACTCAAATGATATAGAAAAAGCATTTAACAAAATTCAACACCTTTAATGATTAAAAAGAAAGAGAAGTAAACTATCTCAACACAATAAAAGCCACACATGAAAAAGTCAAAGTGACTACCATACTTAATAATGAAAGACTAAAAATTTCTTCTAAGATAAGGAAAAGGGGAAGGGTATATACTTTCACTTCTAGTCAACATGTAACTAGAAGTTCTGATTGCTAGAGCAATTAGCCAAGAAAAAGAAACCAAAAGCATCCAAACTAAAAGTAAAATCATCTCTTTGCAGATGATATAATCTTATATATAAAAAACCCTACAGATTTAAAAAAAAAACCTATTATGACCAGTAAGAAAATTTTGCAAAGTCAACACACAGATGAGTTGCATATCAACACACTAACAATGAAGAATCTGAAAAGGAAACTATGAAAATAACTCCATTTATAATAGCATATAAAAGGATAAAATACATAGGAATTAATTTAATTAAGGAGGTGAAAGACTTGTAAATGGAAACTATAGAACTCTGCCGAAGCCAAGTATGGTGGTACACACTTGTGATCCCAGCTACTTGGGAGGCTGAGACAGGATTATAAACTCAAGGCCAGAGCGGGCAATTTAGTACAACCCAGTACCAAAATAAAAAATAAAGAGCTGGGGATGTAGCTCAGTGGTGAAGTTCCTCTGGTTTTGAGCCACAAACCCTAACCACAAAAACATTACTGAAAGAAATTAAAGAAAACATAAATAAATGGAAACAATCCCAAGTTTATTGACTAGAAGGCAAATCATTAAGCTGTCAATACAAGGCAAAATGATGTACAGATTCAATGTAACCCATATCAAAATTCCTGTATTTTTGCAACAGAAAAATCCACACTAAAATTTACATAGACTCTCAACGGCTCACAAATAGACAAAACTTAAAAATTTAAAACAAAGCTGGAGGAGCCACATCTCTCAATTTCAAACAAAGCTGCAGTAATCAGGATAGTGTGGTGCTAACATAAAGATGGACATTAAACCAATGGAATAAAATACAAAACCCAGAAAAATCCTTCACATGTATAGTCAAATAATTTTTGACAAGAGTGCCAAGACCATTTGATGGGAAAAGGCAATTTTTCTTCAACAAATAATGGTTAGAAAACTGGATATCCATATGCAAAAGAATGACGCTGACCCCTTACCTAACACCATATTTAAAACAACTCAAAGTGGGGTCAAAGTCCTATAAAACTCTTAGAAGAAAACACAGAACAAAAGCTTTATGACATTGGATTTGGTAAAAATTTCTTAAATATGACACCAAAGACAAAGAAAAAATAGACTTGAATTTTATAAAAGCCGAGCTATTTTATGCATTAAAAGAAAACAACAGTTTAAAAAGGCAGCCAACAGAATATGGAAAAAAATTGCAAACCATGTATCTAGTGAGTAATTAATATCTGGAATATACAGAGAACTCCTAAAAGAAACAAGGACAACAAGAACCAAACAATGCTGTTTTAAAAATGGGCAAAGAACGTGAACAGACATTTCTCTCAAAAAGATATAAAAGGGTAATAACTACATGAAAATATGTTCACCACACTCACCTCCTAAAGGTCATACCTTAACAGGATCATATTGCATCTTAGGTTCCAACATGAATTGTGGGGGTCTATACACATTCAAACCGTAGCAACTACTATTAAAAACAAAACAAGAAATAACAAGTGCTGCCAAGGATACAGAGAAATTTAAACTTTTGTGCCATGTTGATGGGAATGCACAACTGGAAAAATTAAATGCATATTGAAAAAATTAAAAACTGAATTGCCATATGATCCAATAATGCCATTTTGGAATAGATACCCAAAAGAAGTGAAAGCACAGTCTCAAAGACACATTTATACGCCTGTGTTCATAACAGCATTATTCACAATAGCTAAAACATGGAAACAATCCCCATCCCCAGTGATAGATGAACAGATAAGCAAAATGTAGCATATGCACAGAATGGAATATTATTTAGCCTTAAAAAGGAACTTCTGGCACATGTTACAACATGGATCAACCCTAGGGACATAAAGCTATGGAAAATAAGCCAGTCCCAAAAAGATAAATATGATATGATTTCACTTACATGACGTTCTCAGAGTCGTTAAAACTATACAGATAAAGCAGAATGGTGGGTACCAGGGGAGTAGGATATGAGAAGTTATTTTCTAAAAACTCAAAATTTTAAACAAACTGGAGCACTTTGGAAGTACAGAATTCCAATTTACAAGATAAAAAGAGTCACAGAGACCGATAGTGATAATCGTTGCACATTATTATGAGTGTATCTAATACCATTTTACTGTACATCTAAAAATGGTTAATACGGTAAATGTTACGTGTATTTTGCCTCTGTATAAAAAGTGAGCAGTGGGCAAAACCTCCTAACTTAGCCCAAAACTTATCCCATAACTTCACTCCTGAAACTTCCTTTCTTTTAGTTAACAGCAACTCCATTTTTTTTTCAGTTATTCAGGCCAAAACCTCTAGAATGATCCTTGGCACTTCTTTTCTGAAACCACACATCCAATCCATCAGGAAATTCTGTCAGCAACAGCTTCAAAACAGACCCAGAATCCAACTATTTCTCACCACCTCTGCCCACTTAGCACCATGGTCTAAGCCACCATCATGTGTTGTCTTGACCATTAGGAAAGGCTTACAACCAGCTCTCTGCTTCCACTTTAAACCTCCCTATAGTCTACTTACAACACAGTAGCCAGCACAATCCTACTAAAACACATTACATTGTGTCTCTTAACCTGAAATCCTCCAAAGGCTCCCAGCTCACACAAGATAAAAATCAAAGCCCTTTTAATAGACTACAGAGCTCTCTAAAATCATCTACTATCTTCCCTCTTCCTCAATTACGTCATTAGGGCTCAGGAAACAATGACAAAGAGGAGGAAGCCCAAGCAGAGTCCTAAAGTTTCCCAATTTTTACACAACAGGCATGAGAGAAGAAACCACGTCTGGTGAAAGAAAATCCAGAAACATAGTGTGGCAGAAGTTAAGAAAAGTTGTGTTTTAAAACCAACTAAGATGAATGCTTCTGAGAAGTCAGACAAGATCAGAAAAGACAGATAACTATTCCACCCGGGAATGTGAAGGATGACAGGGGACTTTGACAAACACAATCTTGATGCAGCAATGGAAATTTGGGTATGTGTTTAACTTCAATGACACTCTTTTCATTTGACGTGTTTTACTCGACTATTCCTTCTATTCCCGTGGCTTCAAAGACACTGATGATGTCCATATCTCATATCTGGCTTCAACTTCTCTCTGGATAACCAAACTAAAACCACATTTAACTCCTAGTAGACAGCTGTATCTAGATACCCCTTAGGTACTTACATGAAGAAAAACCAAAAGTTACTACCAGTCTGACTATTTATAATAAACACTTGTCCTTCCTATGTTTCTTATTTTGACAAATAGCATCATTACACAATCTATCATTTAAAACTAGAAATCACTAAACATCCTCAATCTTTTCTCTCTCATGCTGTCCATAATTCATACAGGTATCCTATTTGTGTTGGTTTTACCTTTTACGTATTTCAGTCATATTTTTGCCAGAACTGTCATTACCCCAACATAAATACTGTACCTAACACCTTGTAAATGCTCAATAAATAACTGATTCACTGAAGTGGTTCATATGCTTTTCTATATAAATTTAATTTGTTTTACCTTAATAACCTTTTTTTTTTTTTTTTTTTTTTTTGGTGCTGGGGACTGAACTCAGGGCTCTAACTAGTGAGCTAAATCCCCAACCCCTGCCTTAATAACCTTGATTAAACTTTTTAAAAAAGCAATTTGAATAATTCAGGCCTGGAATATCCTAGATAACCACCTCAAAATTCCAAAGTTGAAAGTTCTCAGGTGTCCTCTGGGAGACTATGGTAGTAAATATTGTAATATCCTGGTTATTACAGACTGGAATTATTCTTTTACTATTGTTACTTTCTATAGTCCATTCGTGTCCATTTAGCCAAGACAACATGTTTCCTGCTCTACACTTACTCTACACATTGACTAAAAACTGTAATTCCAATAAAAGAACATGAGTATTTCTAAGGCAGACACTATACATGACATATATTAGTAATATTTCCTTTTCAGAGGCACAGACTCAATGAGATATTCATTTCGAACAAGAAGAGGTAAGTCATTACTGGGTAAACATGGGCAAGGAAAAGGGATGATAAAAGCCTCTTTCATTATTATGAGACCCAGCAACACAGACTTGACCTTGATAACCTCTACAGGGCCTTGCCAAGAGAAGACAGAAGAGATCTCAGAAGTATTTTGGCCCCAAAACATTTTTGAATCAAGTTAGAGAAAGTTATGAAACTCACAGTTGTCATACTTGACTCACATCCAGAAACACAATTCAAATGAAGCATGTAGTCTAAATGGTTGATGGTTTTCAGCTGGATGTACTTTTCAGCCACCTAATATGAAAAATCTTTCTAATCTTACCCCAATAAAAATTTCGATCTGCCAAAAAAAGGAACAAATCAACGAAAGAAAAAAAAAGGAAAGGAAAAGGAAGAAAAAGAAATGTGGCAAACTGAGGAGCGGTAACAGAGATGGTAGAATAATTTTACATAAATTTTGAAACACTAATATTTATAGATTAAAAACTGTCAAAATGGCTGAAAATTGGGAAGAATCTACTTCAGCATACCTGACAGCATACACAAAAAATGAAGTATCTTTGCTATAACTCATACCACTGGAGGGTTTTACCCTTAGCTTTAAGAACTCTCCAAGAGGTACAAATGAGGTGCTAGTCACACTCCTTGGAATCTCAAAAGGCTCGCTGCACAGCAAGGTGTCCCACAAAAAGTAGAGTGTCCCAGTTTTTCCCTACTAGGAGATAGAAATGACATGGAATCATTTCTCAAAATACTCAGGATATTTATTTATATAAAAGTAGCCCCCCCTTTTTTTTGTCTAAGAGGCACTATCACTCTCATTCCTCATGGCCTACGGTCCCTAACTATTTCTCCCCCTTTTAGCCTCACACGGTATTCTACTCTCATAGTACTTAGCTTGGGTTACTAATACACTATTTACCATATTACATCAGAGCCAAACAAAACATGTACTGAATATGTCTCCCTCATCTCATTTATAGCTTAAATCATTCCTTATTGAACTTTATGGAATCAGGCCTATATTTATGAAACAAGTGAATCAATTAATTATGATTGGTCCTATGAAAACTGAATAGATCGATTTAAAACAACCCAGAATCAAGATTACGTTCAATTAATAGAAAATCTGAAAATTTTGGTCTTATTTTTTGAGGTAAACCTTCTATTGAACTACTTATATGCTAATCAGTAATTCACCTGAGTATTTCAGAAAGATTTGAGAAAGATATTCCTTGTCTTAGACTTTGAAAAACATCTTGTGGGAAGAACAGAGGCAGAAGAGATCATTTTAAAACATTTTAAGAAAAAATAAAAAATGACATGAGACACACTTACCAAACCACTAATTGCCTGAATTTGTTGAGCACTGAATTCATTTGGGGGGGGGTGCTTTAGAACTGTACTTCCCTCACTAACAAGCCCCGTTGTTATGGTTTTGATAGAGAATGTCTCCTAAAGTCCTCATGCAGTCATAGGAAGGTGATTAAATTATGGGGGCAATATAGCTGACTTGCTGTTAGGAAATGGGGTCCAGTCGAAAGAGGGGGGGTCACTGGAGGAATGACTCGAGGGGGTATATTTCCCTTTCCAGCTCCTCCCTTCTTTCTCTGCTTTCCTGGCTCCCATGGTGTGAGCAGCTTTCTTCCACCCAGGCCCTTCCACCACATTGTTGTGCCTTGGAGCCAGTCAACCACAGACTGTAATTGTGAGCCAAAATAAAACTCTCTTCCTTTATGTCATGGATGTTGGGTATTTATCCCAACAAGGAGGAACGTGACTAAGACACCCCCACACACAACCAGGATGATCCTCTCTAAACTCAAACCACCTGCACTTAATATACATCAGGCCGCAATGCTCAAGATAGGATCATTGTCACAAAATGAAATTAAGATCCTATAGTCAGCAATGAAAATATGTAATAAAATGAATCCAATCTTTATTCATTATTTATGATGAATTGTGCAAAAAGCTAACATAAGAATTTTAAAAGGGTACAAGGTATGATGATGGTTTAATCAGCTACAAAAACTACTGCAGGCCATCATCATTTAATAGACTAAAGAAATAATTTGCTATTTCTATTAATCTGAAACTCCCCAATACTTCAGAAAGACTTTCTATTATCGTCAATCTAGGTTGAAAACAAATATAGATATACATTCACTCTGATTTTTTTCCTCTATTTTCCTTCTACTATCTACAGCAATACTTGTACTAATAATTAAATCCATCAAAAAATATCAAAGAAAAAGAAAAAGACCCCCTGTATTATAATCTCTTCGAGATGATCAGTGCTTCGTTCTCCAAATTTTTTACGCATATGCTAATGTATATACATCTCTCCTTCTCTTCCCACTCCCTCTCTCCCTCTCACCTCAGTAATGGAAACTAAACTCAGACCCTCATGCAGAGTAGGCAGTGACCCTACCACTAAACTACATCCCTTGCCTTTTTTATTTGTATTTTTTAGACAGGTCTTGAAAGTTGCCCAGGCTGGCCTAAAACTCATTATTCTCCTGCCTCAGTCTCCCAAGTAACTGGGACCACAGGCATGAGCCAACTCTTTACTAAATACAAAAATGAGATCATAATATGCATGGTTATACAACTAGCTCATTGTTTTTCTGATTAATAATAGATAGTACTTTTGTATCATGAGAGTTCTAGTTGATTCTTTTTCATATCAGCATAGAATTTCACTGCATAACCACCACGAAATTTATCAGTCTTCACTAGTAACTAATACATAATTTTAAACTATATAGAGTTTAGATTTTTAGAGCTAAAAAAAAGACTTTATGTTGAATGAAATCCAAGCTTCTTACCATAGTTGAAAATATAGAGGCCCAAAGATATTGTAGCACATTCATCATAAAGATCACAAGTTTGCTTGGTGGCAGACAGAAAAACATAGGCTACAGCTTTTTCCATTATTTGGAAGCTACAACGCAAATGCTAGAGTCAAGACTTCTGGGTTTGACCCCAGTTCATCACTTACCAGCTGAGCCACCTAACTTCTCTGAGCCTCATCTAATCTCAGTGGGACTATTAAGACAGATGTTGTCAGGACTGAATTAATTATAAAATGCCTGGAATAATACCTTGGCAACAAAGCAGTAAGTATGTCCTTATTATTTTCCCAATGCTACTTCTTTATTAAAGTTTCTGTTCTTGGTGTGGGTAGAATAGAAAACACAAACTTGTAGTTGTTATTCAGGATGTTGGTATTTACATATTCAGTGCTAGTTCTTCATTATTTTTTATTAAAATATGAAACTGTGCCTAAACAGCTACAGTGGGTTGGACCAAATTATGGTTTATGAAAGACTTAAGCATATTCAATTCAAACAGGATTCTTAACAGAAATGTGTATAAACATTTGTGCCACAGGTTTTTTTGTTGTTGTTGTTACCTGTAATAAACCTCTTTTGATTAAGGAATAAATAAAAAAAATCAAAATTATCAGGCCTACTGTATTTTCATTTATAATAGTTTTACAATTGAGGATGAAAAATTTAAACTCTGAGGAATATCTTGATGAATACATACTTATTCTGAAACAGTAAAAATACCTGTCCCAGGTGGTAGGCTTATAGTTGAGGAAATATAAGTTCATTACAGCTCTTTAAAATTTGAAAGAACTATGCTTCTTTTAATCATTTTCCTTTCTTTTAATATTGGTGGTGATGTTTTCTCTGTTTTAGCTTTTAAACACATTAGATTATAATGTAATAGCAGAGTCCAAGTTGTCTGAACATCTTTCAGCAGCAAGAACAAAAAGTGATTTTGCAGCAAAGCCTACTAACCCCTGGGAGACACACAGAAAACTGAGAAGATGAATCTGCTCCCTTCAGTACCCTCACCAGTTTCACAGTACATTTTTTTCTACTGTTCAAAAGTATGAAGTTTGTACTTTCATACCATCTAATCACCTGTTTAAAATGAAAAAAAGCAGAGTTCATTAAAAATTTATGGCAGAGTTTGAGTTACATAGCTAATCATAATGGTCCAAAAGATCAAGTGAACATTGTGCAACTTTATCAAAGCTAAAATATGTACAGTAGTCAACTCTTATCTACAGTAAGAACATTCTAAGACCCCGTGTGGATGCCTGAAAGCATACTGTATCCTTTATATACTACGTTCTCTCCTATGTATACATACCTATGTTAAAGCCAAATTTATAAATTAGACCCACGAAAAGATTAAAATGATAATAACAAAAAAAATTGTAGCAATGTACTGTAACAAAATTGCAAGCATCACTACTTTTGTGTTTTGAGTCCATTATTAATTAAAGCAGGATTACATGAATATAAGCACTATAATGCTGGAATAGTTGATCCAATAACCAAGTGGCTACTAAGAGACTAAGGGGTGCGTAGTATATAGAACCTGGATATGCTGGACAAAGTAATGATTCATTTCCCAGTTGGGACAAAGTTGGATCATACACTAGTTTTATCATTTGCTGCTCAGAATGCTTTCCAATTTAAGGATTTATGAATTGTTTCTTCCTGAATTCTCAATGTAATATTTTCAGACTGTAGTTGACAGCAGGTAACTGGTAGGTAACTCAGACTGCAGGAAACAAAACTAGATAAGAGGGGATTGCTGTGTAAATTTAAAAGAACTCTGTTTCTTATTCTCTACCTAGACTAGAACTCATCAATGCTCTACTTAAAATCATTTAAATCTTTAAAATTTGAATCCTTTAAGGGGACATTTTCGTAACTTATTTTCAAAAGAAATCTCTGGCAATGAAGTACTCAGGTACTCCGGTCAGGTGGGCCTCTGGGGGACTGAAGCAGGAGGATAACAAGTTGAACTCAGCCTGGGCAACTTAGTGACTTAGTAAGTCTGTCTTAAAAAAGAGATGGGTGTGCTGGGGATTAAAACCCCTGTGTTTAATCCTCAGTGCAAACCAAACCAAACCACAGTGCAAAAGTTAAAGTATCTTGGAGAATAGTTTTCTTTTAGGTCTGCAGCCCTTAATGAATTAAACAAGCTGCAACTGTTAAAATTATATAGTTTAAATTCTAATGGAAAAGTACTTTAAATTCTTTTAAAATCATGGCAAAAATTCCGATTTGACTATAGATTAACAATATAAATAAAAATGAAGTTGTTGATAACCACAGCATGGGCCCAGATCTTTTCGATAAGCATTTATTTTAAAACTTTTTGGGGTTTCAGAATTTCTTTTAATGACAGAAAATGGAAAGTAAAGAAAATTGAAAAAAATCAAGTAGGAACCTCATCCCACCCAAATCCCCACTGGGGATTTGGTCTGTATTCCAAAGTGCAGTTAACAGAAAAAAGAAAAAAAAAAAAAATAGGGCAGATCATTCATTAGAGGCCCTCAAAGGCTTTGCTGTTCTGGTGACTAACTCATTCTTACCTCCATATATACTAATATATGTAGAGCAGTACCACTGGATCCGGCCTTCAGCTCATTTCAAAAGACCCACAGTGAAAATCTGCTGACAGAGCACTAGAATTAGATTATAAGGCAGAAGAGAAAGAACAGAAATCACTAGTGAGACAAGGCTTTATTTAAAAAAAAACAGCATGATCTTGCCTGGGTGTTCTCCAGGTAATGAGAAATATTTCACAAAAGCCAAGGAAAGAACTTTAAATGACTGTTCATTTAACACGCCTTTTGGGTAAATGTCTTAAGGCCAGTGTCACAGAAAACACCTGAGCAGGAGGGGTTGCTCCTACTTCATGATCACACTAGCTCGGAACATAATTAAAACTAATCCTTTTACCTGCCTGCATTTCTTACAAGCAATCTGTCTAGTGCATACATTAAAATGGTCTGGATGTTTTGCACCAACAAGAGTCAATCAGTACCTCCACATTTGGGGGAGGGGGGCTTGCAAGTCCAAACAACAGCAGCTCATTCACTTATTTAAAACATTCAGCTATTTTAAAGGGCTTAAAAGACACAGAACATAATGGTGTATCAAAATGACAAGCCCTCATAGACACACAGCAGCCAAATTTGCTTACCTCGAGCTTTGAGAGGCAGCCAAGACATGAAAACCCTAGAGAAGGAAAAACTTATGCCACGACTTGCATTAAGAAAGAGGCCAAGAAACAAGTGTTTGCAAACCAATTGAGGGCACTCAAAATTACGCAAGGAAGGGTGGGGGAAAAAAATCCTCTCTCAAAAACTAGTTCATACAATTATAAACCAACTCGAAAGGGGTTACCTGTTACCTGTACTAGGGTTAAGCAGAGGTCATTGTTATACTGTCCTCACAGTCATGGAATTAACTGAAGGAAAATACAGGGAAATCTTGACTTAGATGTCACAGAAAATACATTTTATCCCAGCAATAAGCAACTCGACTGTTGATGAAAAATGGTTTTATTCCTCCCTCGGCACTCCCACAGATAATTCAGCAAATTGAACCACAATTATACTACTACTACAGTGAGTCTTCTCAGAGCCTTATTTTATATTAAACATTCCATATTACAATGAAATTCTGGCTTTCCCAAGCAATTGGATTTAGTTTTGCCAGGTTTTGAAGCTCAGCTGGATGATTATAGCATATGTAACACCTACAACCTCTGTCTCCATCTAGATGGCTCAAATTCAGTAGGTTAGGGGGAAAAATGTTGAATGATGCTCATTATCTTAATAACTTCACTCTTGGCTCCATATCTATATGGCTTACCAGAGAAAATACTTGGACACTGTATTCTCTGTGGCTTTAGTTTTCTCTACTGTGAATCACTCTGCACTTCTTTCATAGACAAATTCCTTTCCCTCCTTCCTAGATCCTCCACTCTGTATCTCACCATCTCCCCACCCAACACTTTACTGTGGAAAGAACAAGCATTGCGTTTTCAGAGTATGAGAAAGAGTCTCATTTAGCCAACCTTTAGTCAGGTTTCTGAACCTTCTGTTAAGTTCATATGTACACATCCTTGAAAAATCTAGTTTTAGCAAAGAGGCTAAGTCAGTACAGCAAGAACTCCTCTATCCTTGATATCTGATCACCCTTCATATCTGATCTGACTCCTCAACTGTGACCATTCCCTAAGAGACATCTAACTACTCTGCCTGTCTTTGACAAGAATTCTATTAAGACAGTTTAGCCAAAAGCCTGTTAAGCCCTGATGTTTCCTCTTACTAATTTTCTAACCCACAATGATTGAGTCCCACAATGCTCCCTGTCTGCAGATTCCCACCTCTTGTTATATTTGGAAGTAAGGCCAATCTTTATCACCTGCACACTTTAAGTCGCCATTGCGGTCATCCCTATGCCCACTGTGTCAGTGCTGAATACAATCTTCCTTACCATGCTTTAGTAAGTACCAGTGAATATTTTTTCTTTAACAAGTAACCTCAGTCACAACAGACCATGTCCCTGATTGCCTAACTTTAGTAATCGAGATTCCTTAGAAAACTTCAAGTCAGAAATTTAAAATCACATATGGATAAAAGCAAGTGAGCGAACTCTACAATTGGTAAACAATTCAAAATAAGGAATTCTCATAGCCCAAAGCATGAATACCAGCTAGAGTATATGGTACAAAATTAGAAATTTTATGTTTTAAAAGCTGTATGAATGAGCTCTCTAGTCTGAGTTTAATGACTCCCATTCCTTTAAGAGTTTTAGTGTTCAACTTATTTTTAGGAATGTATATCAAAAGGAGCATCCTCCTATAATTTAGAAGAATAGGGGCAGAAAAACTATGTATCTGTGTGATACACTCCGTGACTGTCAAGGTCCATGTCAATGTCAAGGGAGAAATTAAGGGGGTTATCTGACAGGGAAAGATTACCTACATGGGCCCAGCATAATCACAAGGTCCTTAAGCAGGTAAGAGGGAAGCAGAGGCGTCAGCATCAAACAAATCGCACTGTGAGAATGATGAGTCATTGCCGGATTTGAGATGAAAAGGGACCAACAGCCAAGGAATCCAGGCAGCCCCTAGAAGCTGGGAAAGTCAAGATAATGTATTCTCCCTCAGAGCCTTCAGAAAGAAATTCAGCCTGACTGACACCTTAATTTTATGCTGACTGGGGCTATCTTAGACTTCTGACCTCCAGAGCCATACTAAATACATGTTGTTATAAACCACAAAGTATGGGGCAATATGTTATAGTAGCAATAGGAAACCAAAATAAGTATGATGCTGAAAAATAATGATCTCACTTTTTAAAATTATGAATAAAAAAAGGTCATTTTATGCAATAACCCTGAAAGCATTTGAAAAGGAAAGTGTTGTATTTTTTCCCTTCCCCTCCTATTTTTAAGGTTTTCTACGGTCAAATTAATACCTGTAATACCCACCTCTCATGAATGAAATCAAGAATAACAAAAAGTCTTAATATACCTCTGATTTGGAAAGCAAAATACCAGAAGTCCTAGAGAAGTAGTTTTCTATAATAAAGATAAGAAAAATTAATGTGGTAATTCTCCAGCCTCTTCCTCTCCTCCCCCCTCACTTCCTCTCCTCACCTCCACACTGTCTCACTGTTATAAATATATATGCACACACCTGTTGGTACAACCCTAAAAGGATACACATTAGTTTTAGTATCGATCAACAGAAAATGTAATAGTCTCTAATCAATCAGGTACAAGTTTTCATATACTAGAAAACCAAATACAGTAACATTTAACTTCTGTTGGTCATTTTATCATTAACCTCAATTATACATCACATAGCCAAGAATATGGATTTTTTTTCAAACTATTTTCTAGCATTGAAACTCCCCTTTCTGACCAATTAGAACAGATTCCAGACCGCTAACCAAAACCATGTGATTTTTCTTCTAACAGCACCAGCTGAATAAAAGTAATAGTACCCTATTCCTATTTCCTGATATTTCCTGATATAATAAGGCTGTGAAAGTATAAGCAAGTATCTAATAATTGACAGTCAATTATACGAAATTATAGTTTTTGGTGCTCTCCATGTCACACACACACAAGCCTCTACCTCCTCTCAGTAACACAGACTTTTGAAGGTAATTTTAATCATGTTGGTATTTTTATGTGTGTTTGGCATCACTGACTATTCAATATACAAATGAATGTTTCCCAGAACTGGTTTGTGGACAACTGCTGGTCAATGAAGTTTTCAGTAATCCATAGTGAACTGAAAGAAAACAAGAAGAATGGAGCGCTCCCCACCACCAAACTACCTTTATTCAATTTAAATGGGCTTATCTATTCAAAGAATATAGTCTTTATATAAGTAAGGATGTTAAGAGTTATGAATTTAGTGACAGTCCATGAGTGTTGGTTTTCCAATGTCCTTATTAGCAAAATAAAATCCCACATCCCCCCATCTTCAGTGTTTTGTTTGTTTTTAATATTACAGGCTTTGGAAAATCAAAAAATCTGGAAGGTACTACCCAAACAACTTTGGAAAGTTGAGTGGTACAGACACATTGCTGAGTTACATACAATTTTCATTGTGAGAGAGAAACCAATGTCCTATTGTGATAATTATATTAAACAACAGTGAGGGTGGAAAGAAAACAAGAGACTGAAGTTCTCCATTCACAGCCATAAACACTCAGGATGAAAAATCACATACCACTATTATTGATCCGGCCTCCACTCTATTCAAAGTAATTTCCACAGGAGACTTGCAGGAATTCTGTACTGCCTGTGTTTTCAGGACGTAGGCTTTTCACTTTTCTTTCTTGCTTAACACTTCTGAGAACCTGATCGTAAGCTGTCGTAAGTGAGCTAAGGCTTTTGGCAGACATGCATTGCTTTGAATGCTCATCAGAACCTGTAACACCTAAATATGAATTTCCATTATCCTCCTGGCAATTAAACTAACTCCAGACTGTAGCCTTCTTAAAATCCTGACAAATTACTCAGAGTGTAGTCTTCTTTCTAGAAACTAAAGGTAACACACACTCTAAGGTTTTGATAATGGTAATAAAATTTTAAGTCAAGTTTTGTATTTTTCCTCTACCTCTTGACATTTCAGTGCAGACATAGGACCAAATTTAAATGTTTAAAAGATTTAAAATTTAGAAGTTCTCCTTAGAACTGTGAATCAATGGCCATAGTTAAAGCATTAATTCTCAACATTTTTGCCTGTTTAGAGCAAACAACATATTATTTTGCAGTTTACACACAAAACTCTAAGAATATATGTGACTTATGTATTATTTTTTATGGAATACTGTGGAGAAATGTAGTGACTTACTAATGATCATCTTTACTATCAATCCCAGTATACTTCTGATGGACACTCCTCAAAATCATAACTGCTATGGTGTGGACAGCCACATCTCCAAGTGAAGTACCTTCCGAGCACGTTGGAAGGATTATTGCACATAGTCCTTACAACTCCCCTGGAAGGTATCAAGCTTGATATCTTGATACATGCTAATCAGGCTCTTGTGACTGTGAAGGAAACTAGGC
The DNA here is from genome assembly GCA_004026905.1 of Hystrix cristata. NCBI lineage: Eukaryota > Metazoa > Chordata > Mammalia > Rodentia > Hystricidae > Hystrix > Hystrix cristata. The sequence goes on from PVJO010000979.1 coordinate 112,055, forward strand.
TCAGAAAAGTCACCCAGCTAATAAGATTTAGGATTGAACACAGATTTAATCTGCCTTCAAGACATAGTAATAATAAATGGTAACAACCAGTACACTATATTACTTCTTAGGGAAGATCCAGGGAGGATAAAAATGTTTGCTATCTCACTTTTTCCAAAGAGAAAAAAGTTTAGAGACTGAACTGGACTCCTAAAATACCAGTGCCCTAGAAGACCTGACGCTCGACATTGGTTGCTGAAGAGCAGCTCTTCAACTGTTAAGAGTATAATCCTCCAGAACTGAGGGCTATGCCACTTCATTGTTATACCTGAAAACTAATCAAAAAAATGAAACCTGATATTTTGTGTATTTTATTTGAGGACTATCATATTTAAATAACTATTAAACAACTGAAATTTTCTCGAGAATGAAATACATGAAAACCAGAAACTTCTGGTGAAAGGCATGACTAAGAACAGAGATGCCTCCAGAAACAGTAACTAATGGTACTTGATGACCAACTAGTATTAACCTCCTTTTCCTCTTCTCAAATTCTTAATTTTCTGAGGACTAGTGGAAGTAACTAAATTGTCTCCACTGTCTATATCTAGCAGAACAGACTAAATTGTCTCCTTTGTCTCTATCTTTCCTTTGCTTTGGCCCTTCCTCTCCAGCTCTACCTCTTTTCATTGGCAATTTAGATTGGTCTCAAATTAAGACACCTGGAGAAGTATTACAGTTTGGATCTTAAATGTCCACCAAAGGCTATGTGCCAAAAGGCTTGCTTGCCCACCTATGACACTACTAGGAGGCGGAGCCTACTGGAAGTAAGTTAGGCCACTGAGGGAATGCCACAGAGTGGATACTGGGACCCCAGGCCACCTAGCCCCCTCTTTGCTTCCTATCCACTGTGAGGTGAGCAGCTCTACTTTACCACACACTCCCTACCATAATGTCCTCCCTCTCTATAGGTCCCAAAATAATGCAGCCAAGTGACCATCAGCAAAAAAACTCTGAAACTATGAGCCAAAATAAGCTATTCCTCCATTAAACTGATTTTCTCAGGTACTTTGTCCAGCAACATAAAACTAACCAAAGAACCCAAATAGTAAGAGTATTAGCATTGAAATTTTACTTACAATGATTCTGCCCAAAGTCTAAATCTCATTAATGGCAAAAGTTATATAATTTATATATAATTGCAAGACATACAGGAGTCAAAAACTAATTTCAGTGCCTCAAATAATCAGAGATTCCCCAACGTCCACAGCATGTAAGGGTGTCAGTAAGATCAACTCTGTGACTTGGTACCTTCATTCATTCAGTCAATATTGACTGAATGCTTACCAGCATCAAGAGTTTGACACTTACAATGAACATGGAAGATAACCTCTCTGCCTCGATGGAAATTACAGTCTAAAGGGGAATTCAAATATTAAAGAAAAGAAGTATGCAAATTAGCATTTAAATAGTAGCATTGAGAAGGGCCTTGAGAAATGTTATAGAGTGCTTCTAAAAATTTTAAGAGATTATATATCAACTATATTTCAAAAAGTTCAGGGGAAAAGTTTAAAGATGGTAACTCAATTTAAATGGAAAAACCTGAGAATAGGAACATCTTAAAGATGGAGTTAGCCAAACAGAGAACAAGAACAATGTTCCAGGAGGAAGAAAGTATAATTGTACATGACTTGAGGAGGAGAAGAATTTGATTTGTTATAGAAACGGAAAAAGCCAGAGAAATAACCATCAGTAGAAGGAAAGAATGTAAATGTGAGAAAAAGTAAAGGCATCCAAAAATATGGCCACGCCTAATCCAAAAGTCTTCTGATGGCCTAAGAATATAGACTGGAACAGCCTCTATGTAAGATCTCCAACACAAAATAATAGTGATTGTCCAAACCCCACATCTAGAAAAATAAGCCCTTAAAAAATACAACAAAATTTCAAAATATGACACTTGGAATTAGAAAGGTTCACCTAGTTCAACCAGGCCCAAAGCATTCCACTGGGCAAAAGAAACTCCACATACAAGACAGCTCCTCTTTCTAGACCTCTTTTCTGTGAATACCCTTGCTCCTCAGAAAGACAACCTTGCTGCTCCTACGAGGGCACACACACCACAAGATGAGAATGAACTACACAGAAGGGAATCTAAGGCCACTGATACAGGTGTACTCTTCCAACTCCTGCAGCTGCTTCAATGTGTGTTGTTGTCCCTTTGCAATGCACAGGGAGAGTAAGAGTAGGCAGGTACAGCTACTCTTAAAATCCTTCTAAAACAGACACTTTACCTTGTCCCCAGTGTTAAAAACGTAACAGCACAAGCATCTAACCAATAGACAGTGCCTGTCTCTACTCAGTCCTGTTCTGTGGAACTGCTCACACTGCACATATCTTTGCAGGCCAAACTGCCTGAGAAAATAAATCTGTAATTAGAAAAATGGGAAAGACTTCTGATTAATGTGACAAGTTGAACTCTGTCATTTAGTTCCACCTTCTCTTGTAACTGCACTAAAATGATTTTTAAAAGATAAAGCTACTTAGACATCAAAAATAATTACAAAATTTTGGAAATTAGAATGCAGCAAAGTAAGCAGTAACTGTGATCCAGCAGACCACAAGAAGCTAATCTAAACAAGTCAGGGTGGGAAAGGTGAGCCACAACTACTTGCCCCACAGAACTCCCAAGCAACTCAGGATGAGGTGGATTTAAGCTGCCTTACTAAGAGAAGTGAAAATGGGGCTAAAAACAAGAGGACTGGTTCAATTTTCTTTAAAGAAAGACTCTTAAGTCCTAAGTCCTCTCTTTCATTTCACACAGCTGGCAACTGGCCCTGCATAGCCCACCACCACCCCCAAAGAAAGAATGAAAACAGAATCTTTAAACTGAAGATTCTCTAGGGACATATTACAGGAAGGAAAACAAGAATTAAGTGACACTTTAGCATAGTAAATACTGAAGTCCCAAAGTCCTTGTCCCTGCTAACTTTTAGAGCATTGAGAGCCAGGTGAAACCTTGAAAGATTCTTCTTTGGAGCATCTTACCAGCTCCAAAGAGAAAATCTAAAGATACAATTTTGGTGACCTCTCCAACAAAACACCCAAGTACTCACTGGGTAAAACTCACAGTAGATAAATCTCACCCAAGCACACAGCACTCTGAATTAGCTGTACATGTCCTACTTTTAAATATAAGTAGAAAGACAATAGTTGCCAGACATTTAACGAAAGCCAACAAGATGAACAAAAGAAACCTAACACAAAGAAAAAAACAAAAATAAAAACAACTTGGGATAAGCAGAGCTATAAAATAAAATGAAAACTAAAACTTTTTTTAAGTCTAAACTTCAAAGAAGATATTGCATCCATTAAAAAAGGACAGCAACATTACACACAAAAAAAAAGCATTCTTGAAGTAGGTAAAGAGGGGAGCAGAAATGTGATACTCAGTGAAAGACTTAGAAGATAAATTTGAGGAAAATCTCCCACAAAACAGGACAAAGATGGAAAATACAAGATGACAGTTATAAAATTTAGATTGGGGTTGGGGATTTAGCTCAAGTGGTAGAGTACTTGCCTAGCAAGAGCAAGGCCCTGAGTTCAACCCCCAGCAACACCCCCCAAAAAAAGATAAAAATTAGATTATCATTCTAGGAGAATCAATAGAAAGGAGTGAAAAAAATTTAAGAAAATTTTATAGAACTTAAAGATTTGAATTTTCAAGTTGTAAAGGTCCACCACATTTGGCTACAAAAATAGTCATACACCAAAGCACACCATGAAATTTCATTAGACTAGAGTTGCCAAATAAGATTAAAAACTAACCAACAAACAAAATCACCAACACACACACACACACACACACACACACACACACACACATATACACACAAAGTCACATACGCAAAGGGTTAAGGATCAAAAATAACACAGTTCCTCCGGATGGCAACATCAGAAGCTTAGAAACAAATGGTATAATGCCTCTGAAATTGTGAGGGAATTATTTTGAACCTACAATTCTATACTAACTAAACTATACTCACAATCCTGATAAGCAAGGTCTCAAAAAAACCTGATCTCTAATGCACCTGGGGTAAGCTAAGAAATATTAACCCCTGGAAGCCAGCAGAGACCTCACAGAAGGGATTCCCCAGCACAGTAAATTCAGGGAGAACCCCCAAGATGACAGCCACGCAGTAGGACTGGACAGCAACCAGTCCAGACACAAAACAGATCAAAACCTCTGGAGAAAAGGCACCAAGAAGATGAATCTGACAGAATTTGATAGCATGCCTGTTTGAAATTATGACGAGATTTACACAACTTGGGGGAGAAGGATAGAGGAATGAATTAATGAGGACATAGCAAACTACATAAATGACAAAACATGACAATAGTTAACTCAGGAAAATAGGATTCAAGAAAAAAGAAAATTAATCATAACGTATGGCACATTTACAAAAGCAGAATAATGTACAGACATGTATCTAGCCAAAACTATAGCCTTAAACATCCTGGCAGGTTAGGTGTGGAGGGTGGTAGGAGGTGAAGATATGTATTAGGAATGGTTTGAGGGGTGGAAAACTGAATCCCTAAATCCTCATCTTCCAAAAAGCAAGAAACCAATGGATAATGCCTAAACTTAAAAAAAAAATTAAAAAAAAAATAAAAAATAAAAAAGGGGATGAAGCCATTTAAGTGCATTCATTAGAATGATGGAAGTTAAAAAACAAACAAAGAGTTGAAAATGAAGACAGCCAAGAAGAGAGAGGTTAGAATTGGAAGAGAGAAGGAAGACACTGCTGGTTTTCATAATATGCTCTATAAAATTATTTGTCCATTTTAAAATGTTGATATACTGTACAACCATGTTAAAAACAAAAACTGAATAAAAAAGGTAAGAGATAATAGAATATTCACTTCTATATCTCCTATGATATTGGAGAAATATGTATGCCTATATTCTATAGTATAATTTATGTCAATCTTTTTAAGGTCGTCTTTGCTTGAAAGCACATTTAATGAAAAAAAAAAATCATTCACCTCAGGTCATTTTTAGTACCTAGACACTGGCCAGACATACTGGATAAAAAGGCTAATTTGTGAAGTTATTTGCAAAGTCAACATTCTTCCAGACTCTGAAACTGGCAGTCTCTCTTTTTTATATCTGTTATTTATCCATAATCTACCTTCTCCCTCAAAGATGCAAGGCAGCTATCTATCTTTTTCTTATATCACAATTTTCTCTTCAAAATACGAAAATACATAGTGAGTCAGAGGATTAAAGAGTGTTAATAAGAACATACTTTCAAAATAGCTGAAGAGACAATTCTTTGAAAAATGAAAAGATAAGTGATAGAAATAATTTATTCTTCATGTCTTAATATCTGCCAAAGAACTAAAGCACAACAGTGCAATTCACAAAAAAGCTTTTTTGTTATTAATTATTACAAAGCAAGAAATGTTTGAATGTATCAATTTCAAAATACACAGTAAAGGGCTGGGGATTTAGCTCAAATGGTAGAGTGCTTGCCAGGACCCTGAGTTTAATCGCCAGCACCACTCCCCCCCCCCAAAAAAAATATATATATATACAGTAAAATTCTGTGACATAGACATCGTTATTACAAAATTCCCCAGTCAAATTAAAATTCTTTCTTTCATGACCTATAATATGTTAGGCAAGGTAAGAGAATATTGCTAAAAGTAATATACTGGTACTATCTGCTTTTATTGAAATCCACCCAAGTTTCCAACTAATTCTAATATTTCCTTGGAAATCTGTAATTCCAGATAGTGGCTTAAAAGAACTTAATATGCTATTTCAACAAAATGATAATGTATTGTGAAATGCATTGTATCTGATTATCAAGGTACAGCACTATAAACTGTCATCACAAAACCCAAATTCACCAACAAAATTCCATCTCCAGAAAATACCTCTAACAAAGAAGGATATTGGTATTGTACATAGCAAAGCCTCTGAGACCTCAAACATTAAGGAGTAAAATATTTTGATTTTCCGAAGAATGTTTTGTTGTTGTGTTGTTGATGTTATTGTTATTTGAACTGACAAATCCTCAAGTGGCTTTTGGCCATCATGAAAATTTTTCACAAGTAAAAATATCTTAGAATTGGTATTAAATACCATGTAGTCCAATCTCTTTTCCTTGTATATGTAAAAGTGGGCACAGAAACTTGATTAAGTTGGCAAATGACTCATGGTTAATTCAGACTCTCTTAGAGCCCAATCTAGCTATCCTCTGCAATAATGCCTTATACAATCTGCCTCTTTCTAGACACCAAAATGAAAATACTCATATTTTTAACAGCAGTTTTTGTTTATCTTTGTAATCACACATAAAGGGATGTTCTATCTTCAGACCAAAATTAAAGGATTTTCTTTATTGTTTGAAAGATAAGACGGTATAATTACAGCGGTTAATGAATCAGAAATATCTCCAGTTTATCTTCCCATATCAAGTTAGTGATCTGTGTAGAATGCACAAAGTATTACATTTTGTCAACAGAGTGAGTGCTATTGTCAGCTCTTCGCCCCTTCCCACCAGATCACAAAGGGCATCAAATTTGTAGGGGGAGGAGAGCAAAAGGGAGCATAATACAAGAAGTTGGAGGTCTGTTACCTTACTTAGGATTCTAAGGTCTCTCAGGAGACCCTATTCACTGATTGAAAGCCCTGGTGATTTTCCTTACCTATGTTGCAAAAAGGAATCCTTGGGATATTTATAAGTCTGGAATATTAAAGAGCTGAGGTTAGTTTCATGTAGCATTTTTACATTCTCATCTTACTTTTGGAAAAAAGAAAAAAGGATAATCCAAAAGTTCAGGAAGGAAATAAAAAGGAATGGTCAAAGCCCAAAATGACAAATATATTCATCTGGAACAGACCTACTTAACAGATAAAAGCAATTTGAGTAGGCAGAAATGCCAAATCATGCTGTGTTTGGTGGCACACACGCCTGTAATCTCAGCACTCAGTAGGCTGAGACAGGATTGCTGTGAGTTCAAGGCCAGTCTGAACTACAGAGTGAGACGCTGTCACAAACAAACAAACAAACAAACAAACAAACAAAAAAAGCCAAGTCACAAATGTGTTTAGGAGTCTGGGTTAGGAATCTGGGTTGATTCTGTTAGGAATCTGTTTGATTGCAAGTAACAGAGAATTGACTTTATGATGCTTTATATCAGGTGTCACCGAATTTAAAGAACCAGAAAGTAAATACTTTATATTTGTAGATCAACTAGTCTTTGGAGAAATAGTTCAACTCTGTTTTAGCATGAAGGCAGCCATGGTCACTACAAGGCAAATTTGCATGGCTATGTCCCAATAACACTTTTTTTTTTTACATAAACAGGCAACCAGCCCATGGGTCGTAATTTGCCAACTACTGATTTACTGAAAATGCCAAGCCTTCGTTTAAATAAATAGGACTTATTTAAAAACAAACTGGGCTTTTCCCTGAGGTAGTATGAAGGGTACATACCAGCAGTAGCTCCAGATGTCATATACAAGTTAAAGACGGAAAAATACAAAGGGGAGATGGGGGAAGAAGGCTGAACCAGCCACATCTGTCCCTTTTTACAAAAAAGCAACACCTTTCCCAAAAACACTTCACATAGAAGCAGCCCCTTCCCCCACCCCCAACAAGATCACTGGTCAAAACCAAGAAATATAGACACACCTTGATCTTGGTGATGCTGGGACACAACCCAGAGACATATGTGGCTCAGGCTTGTCAGGTGCTAGACATACTAAAGCCTCAAAACTAAGGTTGTTTGAGCAAGAAGAAATAAAATGGTCATTGGGTTGTACAGTTAAATGTGTTTGTCAGATTGGATTTTATTTTTTATATTTTCTCTGCTGGCATAATCTGCTCAAAGAAAAGGAAATGTGCTTTCTTAACTTTCAACAAATCAGTCAAATGGAGATTGAGAAAGATTAAGCATGTGTACTTGTGCGAAAAAAAAAAAACCATCAATTAAATGTGTGTCTATCTATCACTAGTTGTCTAAAAGTAGTGACTTAATGGTGAAAAGGGTGAGTGAGAAACCTGAACGTCAGTCCTGACAGCCCAGATTTGTGATCTTAGCCAAAATTCTTAACCTATTCATGCCTCTGTTTCTCCAACTATAAAAAAATCAGGTTAAATTAGACACCCTCTAAGGCCTCTTGGAGCTCTAACATTCTGTGGTTCCTTTAAATATGTCATCTGATCAAGCAAACATAGCATAAAGCATACTGTCAAAATTGCATTCTAAAAATAGTAAAGCCCAAATCACAAATGTGGAGGAATCCCAGAGAGAGTAAAGTCTTACTAAAGAAGAAGAATTTTACTCAAATAGCTTTTTACACATTGCTAAAAGAGTAGCATTCCATTCAACCCTTCCAATTTCCACCAAAACACACGTGTAAGGAGGGTAGTTAACTTTTTAAAAACACTATAAATGTGTCTTGTAAAATTTATACTGTTTCTTACGATAAACTTAAAATAGTTCAAGTCCAAAATGGTAACTGTTTCTAGATGGAGGACTAACTCAAGATATTCCCTAGTGACCCTCTTCATTGCCACAACCCCAAGCAAGCCTCACAAAAGATAAGCTGGTAGTGATTAGATGCACTTTTGAGACTTCCTCAAATGATCACCCTTTTAACAATGGATTGGAAATTAATCAAAACATAGTAAAGATCATTGAGGTTCCTTAAACCTTTTTCGAAGGAAATCAAAATCAGTAACTCTCAGTAAATAAAACAGAAAGAAGAACATGAGGAAGGGAGAGGGAGAAGTTTTGGAGGAAAATTGTTTAGCAAAAATATTTTGACCAGATAGGTAATCAAATTTTCCAATAAATTGGTCAAAATTTATTTTTAAAAAATCCAAGCTAAGTGAAACTCTACCACTCAAAGAAATTAATACAGAAAATTAATTTAGGGTATTTAACTCTCTAAAAGACTTGAAAATTGGCAAAACTAAAAATTTATTAAATGCTTTATTATTCTGAAGGGGAGATAATTTGTTGAGATTTACTTTGAGCACCAACTACATGTTTTGTTACAACTGATAAAACAATCACTAAATTTGAACACTTATATGAGATTCTTTTAAAAAGTGGCCAAAATAACAGTCTATCTTTTGATAGACTGTTGCATACAATTATCTTTTGATAATTGTATGCAAGAGAAAAAGAGAAGAGAGGAAAGAAAAGCCACTACGCAGTAATACAAGAGCCACTGCAGGTTATCAGGAAGCCTACAGTCCTGCTTTATTCAGTAACTGATACCACTTCATTCACTCTGCTACTGCCACAGAAGTAGACGAGACAGACTTTGAGTAAGAATTCCATGCGGATTCTGCCCTGCAACAGTACAGGCAGCACGTCTCAGTCCTGACATACCAGAGGGGTTAGCAGGGGTTTCCCCAAATGCCACTTCTCAGACAGATGAAAGAACTTGCTTTGAAAAACACTGCAGCTTTTCACCTCTGCAAAGCCCATTTCCCTATATATTGTCTGCCATGGCCGTCTCGGCGTTTTAATTAACCCCTCCTCCAGCCTCCTCACCATTTGTCATTTACACCAATAGGAAAACACATTTTTCAAGCATGCTTCAGCATGTCCATGATGGGATCAACCTCACTCTTCAAACTGTTTTAGATGAAAAAGTGCAAAATGCATCCCTTGACCCATGTATGCAAAAAGGCACATGGGAAGTGTAACCTGAATTGTCCTAAACACACCATGTGGGAATTTGTTCCCTTTCAGCTCCACACCATCAATGATTGAGAACTGCAGAGGGTTTGGGTCATATTTATTTATTTATTTTAAACCCTCATGTCCCTTGCCTTTCCTCACAGGAACCTGCGACTCTTGCATAGCATAGTAGCTGTGACCCCACATTGGAAGGAGGTATGATCAAAGGCAGCCTGGCCAGACTTGGGAAAACATTTCTACCAAGAATGGACATACTGCCTGTCAAAAGGTTATTCCCACCGCGTTGGGGCAGCAGATCACATTACTCCAGAGTAACAACATGAAAGGGCAAAATCTGGCCACAGTCACCCACATACATGTTTTTCTTTCCAACAAGGGCAAATGGGAGACACCGACCCCAACAGAACATCCTTCTTATCATTTGAGGGGGGCCAGGTTGGGAAGGGTGCCTTTCTCTAATCAATACAGCTCCTAAACTGCAGCCACTGTTTAATTTCTTTTATATTTTTCTTTTCATTCAGAAACTGCTAACATTCAGAAAGACTTTACTGTCTTAAACTTTTTTTTTAATCTAAGCAATCACAAGTTATATTCTGTGGAAGACAAAATAACTTTGGAGGCGTAAATCTTAATGTCAATGACAGGAAGGCTTTGGTGAACCATTACCATAAATCTGACAAACGTTAATTTGATGGGTGGCTGTATCTGTCTGCTGCACGGCCAGTCTAGACAGTCTATTGAGAAATCCTAAAACACAACTGTTTGTTCCCTGTAACACCATCTGGATATGGCAATAAGCGCCGACCCAGCGCCATTCACACATGGATCAAAGCACATGCTAATGCTATCATGAAGTCATACACATAAAAAATTCAATCTGAGAACTCGAAGCAATTTTCCTAAGTCTTCAGTGAAGAAACCCCAGACTTAGTGCAACTCAAGCTAAGTGCACGAAGGGGGAGAAGGGGGAAAAAAGGCACCGAATATTTAATGAGCTTGGGCTTCTAGAGGAATGTTAGGCCACCCATTGTATTGGAAAAGGCTCGCGTCACACTTCAGTCATGGTCCCCATCGGGGTGCCCCTCTACAAAAACTGATCTGAGGACCTTTGTAATTACCTGTTCCAGCGAGGGAGGAAAGTGGATTCATGATGAGAAATAAAAGGAGGGATCTGAGATGTAACTCAAACACTGTATTATCCTGGTCTGAGCTGGCAGAAATTTTCAATATTGTACATAATATGAAAAACTCTTCTCATTAAACTGTACTGCGGCAACAGATCAAAGAATCAAGGGCCTCCTATTGAACGCCTTTAAATATTACAAACATAAGAGCAAGTCTGGCCGCACATAAAATAAAAACAAAGCCATTTTTTTGGTCCACCCTCACCCTATAGCTGGCTGGAGGTATACTGCTTGAGAAATCTCTACTGCAAATCACAGAAGAAGAATCTTGACTTCTTCCAAATATTTAACAAGGTATAAAATGAATTACGAATTACCTGGGACAGGAATGTTTCAGTAAATATGTTACTTCTTCAAAAATTTAAGATACTCTTTAAAATACATTACTCAACAGCATCACTTCAATTCCAGACTTAGAGAGGTGCTATTTAATCCTCACCACTCTGCAATGGAAACTTCCTGGGGAGACAAGAAGTTCTTATTACATGGGGTGTTTCACCATACTGCACACTACTACAAGTAATTTTAATGCATCTGCTTTTTGGCCAGCTTACGTTGTCTCCTATCATTATCTGATGGAGAACATAACTAAAAATATTTTAGGAATCTGTTATAACTACACTCATCTGTTTGCTAGGAGACACTAAATGTTATGTCCTGAATTTTTACTTATTTGGCATAAGCTAAACACAAATTCCCACCAGCACATTTTACTTTACAGCAGTTATGTTATAACAGTTTCTTCTACGTTGTGTGTATATGTATATGTACATGCGTGTATGTATGTATACACACACATAAAAAACTAAATGAATCTTTAAAATGCATTACTAATGCCATGGTGGGGGGTGGTTGAAGATAACAGCAAAACCAGCTAGGAATTACATGCTACACATAGGTGTTCCAGCTACCACAGGTCGTGGCTTATGCTGCAAATTTCACATTTATATAATAGTTAACTCTACTACAGCTTATACCTATATAAGCTAAGCATAAAATGATAAGCAGCACAGCCCTATTCACCAGCATCCAGATGTTTTTCTCTTTCTACTCTACCTGCTCAAGGCTTCAGAGAAAATACAAAACAAAAAGACATGTTATCATTAGTTTTGTTTTTTAAATGTTCTGAAGTATTTTTTTAAAAGCCAGATTAGGTATACAATCAGTCATTTTACAATTCTAGATAATTTTACAATTTAAACTCAGGAAAGACATGGAAATACATAAATAGGTAAGACAAAATTTTGTTAAAATTCCATTCAGTTGGACAGGAAGACTTCTCCAGAAGTATTTTCTAAACTGAAATAGCTCCAATGGAATATTGGTAACATAATGCTTTTGTTTCTTAGAAAGAAAGAAAGAAAGAAAGAAAGAAAGACAGACAGACAGACAGACAGACAGACAGAAAGAAAGAAAGAAAGAGATAGAAAGAGGTAGATCGATAGATAATACCAACTTGGTCTTTATATCCTTCCCTAAAGATATCTTAAAATAAGAAAATATCCAGAAACATACCAACGCCAATCAACTGTGCAAACTTCCTTTAAGTGATTATAGATTGTTATTTTATATTCAACCTAAACTAGACTTCATTATTGTAGCATAATCTGAATTGCAAAGAAAAACAAAAAAACAGCCTTTTTTTCAGTACTGCACATTTCCTAAAGGATAAGAAAAAACTTTAATATAAGAAGGTAACCTACCCTTCCCTAAGCATAGCTTTAATACCTGAACTTCAATTTAAACAAAACTGTAAAGATATTAGCTAACTATGTTATCAAATACCAAGCCACCTTAATAAAATTAAATTTTCCATTTGCATGATCCACAATAATGATCTAGTTTTACCCTAGGCAGAATTAAGGGAAAACCAGTAATACGAAATACTAAAAAATAATAATAATTCTTGTTAACTATTTTACATATTTATATAGACTTTCACATATTAAAACGATATGCCAATTCATGTTGGACTGGCTACATTACAAATGATAATCATGTTATCTACCAATAATGGCTTTCTTTCAGACTGTTGCTGTAATTCTGTAAATTTAAAAGAAAAAAATCACCCAAACATTGCCTAATGTAGCTAATCAGGCATTTTCAAAATTAGACTGGGAATGAAATGTTAGGCAGTATTTGCAGTGATTTAAAAAATGCTATAGTAGAACAGTACTGCCACCTACTGACAAGTGTTTAGCAGTCCTTCGGAGTATTCTAAGAGCAACCTCCCATTATTTGTATCTGACGAAAAGGAACCTGCAAACACTGCACAAGGAACCAGAAATAAAATCAGAAAATTCAAATCGCCCACAGCTTTTTAGGGGGGCAGGGTGCTGGGGATCAAACTCAGGGCCATGCACTAGGCAAGTGCTCTATCACTGAGCTAAATCCCAACCCCTCCCACAACTTTTATATTCTTTTTTTATGCAATGCTTCCAAAGCATGATTTGGTTTTAGTTTTTGAAATAAGAAAAGGTAGTGACCCTCAGTGCGCATATTTTCTAATAATATCCAATGAAGAAGTCAGCTATATTCCGTATCTATGGAATGCTCATGCTTTGACAACTATTTTCGGTATCATGAAATGTCATATTCCTCCGATGGCTCTGTCTTCTATGAAAAGCAGATCACAAACCTACATAAGCAAGCACGGATATATTCATTTTTATGTCAGTCATAACAACATCCACGTTATTACCCAGGATTCTCTTTAGTGGAGGTCATAGTGGGCCCATGTCTGGCTTGGGATTCCTGTTGCACCCTATAAATTTCTTGACATGAGAACATAGTGGGAAAGTCATGGCACACAATTATATCCTTGATTTGACAAAACTAAACAAAAATTCATGCATATCAGCCAAGACTACAAAGGCATCATCGATGGAAAGAGTCTTTGCACATCTTTTATAATGCTCAAGAAGATACCTAGTAGTAGTTTAATAAGTGTTCGATTGATTTTTTTAAAGTAGCTTAAAATTAGAAGTCAAGTGGAAAAAATAATACAATATGAAAATTCTTTAAAGCAAGCTGGGCCAGTGTGACAAAACAACTGAAGACGGTGGCTAGTCTTATATCAGTGTACATGGATGTTGTATTCCAATAATGACTTAAGAGATATATACTGTAATTACAGGATATAAATTTTAACAGTTTAGAGAAAAACTGCTACTTCTGAGTTTTTTGTATTTTGTGTTTTTTAAGACAGTAATGTGAAAGCACAGATTACAGACAGAAAACATGTAAATGACAGATTTTTAAAAGGATTTAGTCCCCACTGACACAGCCTTTTTAGGCCACATAATTGAAGAACTCTAAAGAACCACAAAATAACTGAAAACCCCAGACATAAAGAGATCCACTTATTAATTAAAAGCAGCTCTCTCTCGCTATTAAAATAAGGTTGGCCATGCATACTTTATTGCTGTCACAGTCTCACATGAGGCAGTATTCAAAACACATAAAAGTAAAGTTGAATAGTTCTCTATGTAGGGAATGGAGTTAAGTCATGTCTGCTTGCACAAAACTGTTTTGCAAAGCGGCCATATATACAGGATAAGAGTGGCAGAAAAAAAAAGTAAAATGCATCAAATCTTAAATACAGTGTTCCTCTTTGGTAGGGACAGTGAGGTGTATCGTGGACAACACGAGGTGAACCAGGAAAGGCCTAAAACTTTCCCTGTTTTAAAAACCAGAACCAGAAATTAAGACAACCACAAAAGAAGCAGGGAACTAATTAAATAAATTACATATTAATTAAGTACAAGTTATTTGGGGACTTCTTGTAAGTCTGGATATTGTTCTTAAACCCATTAAGCCTGTATAATACTGGTTAGTCATGAGAAAAGACAATGGCTGCAAAATAAAAAAAGAAAAAAGAAAGAAATAGAAAAAAGAAAAGAAAGAGGAAACAGAAACAATGATAATAGTAACTACTAATATTTTATGTCATTTTTAAGAATTTCCAAAAATCACTTTAGAAACCCTGTGGTCAAAAAATTCATTCCCCATGCAAACTGTTCTTTTAAATCTATGGGTGACTAGGTAATACAGTCAAGAACTAAGCTGAAAAGGACAAAATTTGTCCTTTCATACTTAATTCCTTTATGAAGTAAATACTGGTATCTTGGAAGAATATATGCCCTTCTTTGTAGTGACTAACTGAATGTCAGAACATACCAAAATTACTAACAATTTTAAAAACATAGAAAAGAAATGACTACTATAAAAACAAAAAACACTATCTCTTTATTTTATGGGGTACTAACAGCCATATAACTATTTCAACTATGTAACAACTGCCATATAATTATAATGCTTAGTTATTTATGTCTTGCAGATTCTATAGTACTAAAGAAAGCTACCTGTTACCATATGTAGAGATTTTGGGCTGGAAGATGTGGAAAACAATTTACCATCAGGTCAAAATTGGCTTATAATCCCAATGGGCAAGGCTGAGGCAAGGAGGTCACAAATCCAAGCCCAGCCAGGAAACAGCAAGACCCTGCCTCCAAAAAAATATATAAATAAATAAATAAATAAATAAAAAGTGCTGGGGGTGTACCTCGGTGTGAAGGTTCTGTCTGGGCTCAATCCCCAGAACAGCACAACAAAAAGGAAAAAAAAAAGTTTTAGAGATTGGCCCAGTCTATACACATGAACAATAGCTTCTTAGTCTCTACCTTTTCTGCATACCTCCATTTTGTTTGCTTTTGCTGAAGACAAGGAAAACAGAAGATTCTGAAGGAGAGAAGTAGTTTCCTATAGTCAGAGGTTTATCTCAAGGGAATCTGCTACTGCGCTTTACTCCCAAAGCTGTGCTCACTGAGGTTTCTGTTTGACATATTTCATTATTTTATTAACCTAAAAAATGCTAACTTGAGACTAGGACATTCTTGGTCTGAGGTTAGAAATGCTCTTCTTACTTGATTTTTAAATCTAATACAGCCCCTTTGTGCCTATCTCATGCTGCACAGTACTAAGAGACCTTCAAGAATGGAGGCTCAGACATGGCTTGCCAGTTCCCTTTTCTTACAAGTTTACTTTTTTGCGAAAGTAAAGAGCAAATTCCCTTACATCTCTCTCTGAAATCAACAACAACAACCCTCCCCAGCAAGAGATACCAGATAATGCACATCCTCTAACTTATTACTTATTCTTTGTTTAGTTTCAGGAACTAATGGTGACTGATAAACTGTGCAGTCAGCCTGAAACATCCCTTTGCCTTGGTGAGACCCGTACTTCTGCCTCGAGTTCTGCACCTCGGACAGATAAATCCCGAGAATGAAAGCGATATACATGTGGTTTTTTTCCTCTTCAATCCTGAATAAAATTCCAGAATTTAGGACAACAAAAAGCAAGCCCTACACTCCAAATCTGACATTTCCTTCATGCTGCAAGTCTTGTTTCTTTTCCAGAATTGCTTTACCTTACAGAAAAAAAGAATGTCTACTTTCTATCTTCAATCTATACCACAGTTTGGGCATATTCGAGAGTTTTGTGTTCACTTTTAATTTTCTTGTTTAGTAACATTAAGTCTAGAAATATGTACCTCAAGTGTTGTGGTATATTTTAGAGATCAGGAGACAAGCATGGAAATGAAATGATTTTATGATTACTTTGTTTTAATGGGGGTTTTACACAGGGGCTTTCCTGGGAAGACATCCAGGTGAACTGTATCCAAGGATGAGAATGAAGGGGAAATTTACCTTGATGCAACATAGTTGAGGAGGGATTTGCTGATTTGTCTTTTAAATAAAACACAAACTTTCACTTCAGCCCAGTTAAGAGAGAGCATTCCTTTGTCCTCTTACTTAAGGAATTTTCTTTCTTTCTTCCAAATTTTATAATTGAGAAACCACTCTAGAAGCTATGCATATACACACACATTCTCTCACACATGCACACACATTCTCTCACACATGCACACACATTCACACATGCCCATCTTCAAACAATGGTTAATGAGAACCCAGCTGGTTCAAAGAGAAAATATATACCCAAAACAATCCCACTCCTCTTAGGCGTGGATTTCACACAAAGAACTAGAGATAAACCACATTTTACAGGCATAAATAAAATTTCTAACAAACTTACAGCAGGACCAAAAAAAAAGGTCACAAGGGCCCACAGAAGTAATCTTTGGCCAGAAACACACACAAGCATACACACACGTGTACACACACACACACACACACACACACACACACATGCTTTGAAGTTTGGAAAAACTCTGAACAATAAAAAGGCAAGAGAAATTTAAGCAACTTGATAATACTCCTCCTGCATCAAATAAATATAAGCAAAATAAATTCTAAAAGCAAATGTTAAATATTAGAGTATGGGAAGAAAAATGAGCCAAACTGAAGTGAAAGATCAATCCTGAAAGAACAAGAAAACAACTTTCCCTAGATTCCCAAGAACCTCAGTTTCTAGGACTACAATTTAGTTACATGAGCTACTCGTTAAACTAACATTTAAACTTAAAGAGACACATAATTAAGCCAGCCCCTCGGGATTTTATTAAAAAAAAATACAAATGATTTTCACCTAAAATATTTAATAATAAAATGTGGCAACAAAGTGGCAACACGCTTCAAGAAGAGACCCTCAAACCCCCAAGGCTGATACTTAGTTTAGCAATGGCGTGGCTAGACTCAGCACACAACCAACCACCAAAATACCAATATCTGGGCTGCCGATTTGATACTATGGTGCTTGTTTCACAAATGTTATCATGGTGCTCTATGAGCGTCTCATCTCAGTTTAACACTAACACTGCTGGTTAGCATAAATCACAGCTCTGCTTGCCCTGCAAGCACATGAAATCATCACCATAAATGGTTTCAGTGTATCTGTAGTGTTAGAAGGTAGGGAATGGGTTGGGAGCAGGGATATATACTTCTTTTCCATTCTACCACTTCCCTCTTGTCACATTCTCCCAAAGAGGAGTAGGAGGAAACTTTTCACCCTCCCAGTCATTGTGGGCTACAACTGGAGGGCACTAGTGAGAGATGCGAAGAACCTTTGCCATTCCTTTATCTCGATCCTTGGCCTGAGTATAGTTCAGAGAGAGGACAGATGGGGCCTTGAAATTATCGTGTTATCAAGTGACGGTGACTGTTTTAAGGTTGCTTTCCTCTTTCCTCCTCTATTCTCTTTTCATAAAAACAGTAAACTATCCTTCCACTATTTTAAAAAACTATTTTTATTAAATTTTTTGTTCAAATGATTTAGTTAAAAAGACTAGAGAATAGAAATTTATATTGAGATTTATTTAAAGACAGAGTAGTGAATAAAAATTAAAATTCTTAAGAAATATTCAATACTGACGTAGACACCCCACAATACTTTGTGGCATTTAAAATTCCTATGCTGTAGACTATTATTTAGAAGCTAAATTTTAATGTAATCCCAGAGCTTCTTAAGTAGGCAACTTTAGCGATCCACAAAGATCTCTGGTTGATTAATAATTGACATGAACTATTCAGACCACCAAGCATGGACTTCCACTGGACAGATTACTGAGGTTTTCAGAGATCAGCTTGTTAACAGCATTATCCAAATATGAAAAGTACAGACTCAATCAATTTTAAGGTTCTCAAATCAAAGTTTCAGGAAAAATCCAAACAGTATTTGCCTTAGAATTTACGATGTATCAATTTAATGGCATAAAAATACCTGCAACACAGTCTTTTCCAAAACATTCACAATCTTATGAGGCAGTAGATCTAAAGTAGAATCCTAAAAGAAGACTAATACAGTACTCAGAACAAGTAGCAATATGAGAGAAAAGGGAATGGGAAGACGCTCCTTGCCGTGAGAATCGGAGGCATCTCGGGAGGAGCGTACAAGAACATTCTAGCACTTGTACTGTGCCTTGAATGCTGAGAGCGTTCCAAGCAAAGAAGACAGCATAAATACAGTGGAAGGATAAAAAGTCAGGCCAAGGTCCAGAAACACAGGGGCCACAGCTTAAATTATATTAGGATAAAATGTGCTTGTAGCCATGTAGTGAAAGACCGCAGTAACATTTAGGTCTGAGGAAGTTAAATCTCAGCAGAGCAGCATTCAGAAGAGAGGCCAGGGTAACTGTCCAGGCCAGTAGGGAGGGACTCAGGCTGAACTCCAACAGCAGCAGTGTGAATGCACTGTGGTGACCTTCCACAACTGAAAAGACTTGCCATCTGATTTGTGGGAGGGGCATAAAAAGGAGGGCTGAGACAAGGATGACAGGGAAGATGTTGGCATGACTGAGGTAAGGCATACGAAAGGTAGTTGAAAGAGAAAAGATCAAAAAGGAGCTTAATTTTGCAGAATAAAAGTGTGAGGGACCAGCAGGACAAACAGGTAAACATAATGGGTGGAATGAAAGGTTAATTGGTTGATTGACTGAGTCAATGCACATCTGCCGCTATGGAAAAGAATTTCAAATGGGTCAAATATCTGAATATAGACAATGATACGGACAAATATAAAGAGCTATAAATCAGCATCTGGGCTCAAGAGCTAGATATTGGATTGTGAAACTCAATAGGGACCTAGAGACTGAAACTGAAAACTTGGACATCATCAGGGTAAAAATGATTGCTGTCACCACCCCTTGAGAATGGGCGTGGTGGGAAGGGGAGGGAGGAAATTTTCATTTTTTTACTTTATAACAGGCTTTTACTGTAGGAATTTTTATACTGAATATATCTTATTTTTTAAGGATTTTATGTTCATATATTTTAAGGAAAAGGCTGAAACAAAAACTGAAGCCATAGGAACAGATCATATAATGGATTTACTCTTCAAATATATACACTTAAAATATACAAGCACTAGGTTGGGCACTGTGGAAAACACAAAGTCTGCTCCGAGTTCTGTATTAACCTTGTGGGGAAAGCACATATATTGGAATGGGATCCCAATTCTTTCTCTTCCATTTACTAACAGTTATGTGCAGGTAAGTTCTTAAATTCTCTCATGTTTAACTTTCAACTCTAAAAGAGGACTTTAAAAAATACCTCATATAGTTATTGTAAGGATTAAAGAAAAGTTAACATAGCTAAAGTCCCTTTTAGAGGGCAGCATTTGGCGCACAGTAAGTACTCATTTAAGAGTCTTTTGTTTTTCATCATTTTTGCCAAGGAAGGGAAACTCAGAATTTAAAACACAGGCAGGAAAAAACTGAAAAGGAGTAGTCAGAGATGGCAAGTGGAAAAAAGATAATACAGTGACATGAAAACCAAGAGAGACAAAGTTTCTTCATTCTGTTCAACATAACAATTTGATGTAGCTTCCTAACCATTTAGGATGTGCTGGAGTAACTATGCCAAAGGTGGTGAAGACAATGAGAAGTAGGTCCTTTGACACTGAAGAAAAATGTCCTTCTTGACATGAGAGGACAGTTTCAGTAGAAAAGTAGGAGAGGAGCCACTTGGTCAGAGGGCTACAGATTGGGCACTAGAGTTGAAATAAGAAGAAAAAAGTTCTCCTAGAAACATGTAACTAAGAGGAGAAGCTCTAGTGAGGATAAGATGTCATAAGGGAGAAGAGTTCATAGGAAGAGAAAGTATGAAGAAAGGAGTGAGGGTAGTGTAAATTATGTGAGGCCCTGAAGCATATGGATGGACACCCAAGTAAAGAGACTGATCTCAGAAAGGAATAAGGACACACCCCTGAGTCAGGACGAGAGGAGTGTGTAAAATTATGGGTAAAGACAGAGGCATAAAGGAGCTCAAGAAAAGCAATTTTGATCATTATCTGCCTTCTTGTTGAAAAGGCAGACAAGATTACTAGCACAGAAAAGAAACCCACGGGACTGGATCGTGAAGGACATAAAACTAAGAAGACTTGCTCAGTAGCACTGAAGTGCCAGCAGAGGCAGGCAACACATTTTAGTACTAGGCCTTGAGCGAGACATGTGATTTCCAGTGATCTTCAGTGGCCTATTAGGCAGAAAGAGGGGCAGAGGAGGCAGGCAGAATAGTAAGTGAAGCAGTAAGTCTAAGGATGCTACAGTGGACTTCATGAAGGCCTCAGAAACCAGCAGGGATGGGACTGAAAGACAGAAGAAAGGGGACAGAGGGAAAACAGTAGTTCCTTGGATTTAAAATGAACAAAAAAGCAGGTGTAGAGGGAGTGAAGAAAAAAGTGGGTCAAAGGGCAGGAGGCTGTGACCAGTGAAGGAGAGATCAGACTTTGTCCTTGGGCATGAAGAAATTCTAGGCCATGTTAAGAGCAGAGCTGGCTGATTAAGAGGAATGAAGAAACTCAGAGAACTGAAAAGACCAGACATTCAGCCAGTCACGAAACTGGAATCTGAGGTTACCTATGATAATATAAGAAGACCAACGGGGTTGAAGAGGAACCGCCTTGAAATAAATCCAAAGGGCAAGAAAGCAGGAGAAATAGAAAAAAATTTCGGAACAGATTTTCAAAACCTACTAAATATTGTTTCCTTAGAAATAATGCCTTGGGTTTTTTTTCTCATTTATAAGGTCTTGTGCTTTTCAAAAAAATTAACATTTATATAAAATCTACATGAGGAAAAACCACTTCACCATTTATATGCCTTCAAATGAAGCAAAACATCAAGCATCTGAAATTTTCTTTTTCACCTCAACCTTGCTCAAGCAACACAGCAAAACTGCTTACAATATCAGCTTAATATTCCTTATTTGCAACAGTTGTGACCATAAGTGTTTCAGATTTGGGGATTTTGGAATATCTGCATATAAATAATGAGATAGCTTGGATCATTATCTAATCACAAAATTCATTTCTGTTTCATCTAAACCTTATACACATTGTCTCAAGGTGATTTGTACAATATTTCAAAATAATTTTGCATGTGAAACAAAGTTTCACAGCATAGAATTTTCCTCTTGTGGCATGTCAATGGTTAAAAGTTCCAGATTTTAGCGCATTTCAGGTTTTAGATTAGGGATGCTCAAATTCTGTCAGCACTGAAGCTGAGTTTTGTGAGCTCAGACCATTCACTTTCATCCACAAGAGAAGCAAGAGGACTGATGATAACAGGGTATCTCAACAGCCTGCTAAAAGCAAAGGTGTGCCGGAGCGTGTCCTTGCATGTGAAGCAAGGTAACGAGACTAGTATGACTGCCTTGACGCAGCTCGTCATAAAGGCTGGCATTACCAAAAGCAATTTCTTATAAATGAAAAGATAGAGGCTTCCAAGGCTGGCAGACTTATTCACAGTCAGTGAGTCTAGCAGGAGCCAAGTCTTCTCACTCCAGCATTCAGTCCATCTCACTAAATCATAATGCCTGAAGCCACTGAAGGGCCCAGAGGGACAGGAGAGAGCTCAGTGGGACAAAGAGTAGAACAGACCCCTCTGCAGCCTTGGCCTCCATCTTTCATGCCACATAAACAAGGCTGGTCAGACACGGACTTGCCTGTAAATCCTGGGCGCTAGATGTCATTCTCACCTCAGGTAGTGAGGTGAGAGAACTGAATGTTCCAAGTCACTCTCAAGGTTACAAAGGGCAGCTAACAAGCAGGCATGCAAGCACCATCAATAAGTGCTCAGTGGGTTGTATCACTTTAGACAACTTCTACATTCAGAGTGCATGAATATGCTCATAATCAGTGAGCAGACAAGAAAACCCAGGGTCAAAACAGAAGTCTAGGATGACAGAATCACCATTTCAAAGCTGTACGTACAAAACAGTAAGTGGTCTCTGGATGGGTGTGTAGAACAAGGTCACATTTTCTGCAGAGTAATACCTTTTCTGAGATGGGGCCTGTACCACCAGAAGCAGAAGACAAGAGGAAGGGTTGGGAAAAGCACACCACAACACCTTTTCAAACCAACAGAGAGATGAAACAGAAGCAGAGAGATAAACCTGGGAGCCATACGTCTGCGAGCCAGAGGACCCTGCGTACCGTACATGAAAATTACCAGAAAGGCAAAATTCTCAGAGAGGTAGTTTCTACAGGCATCTGTTCCACACATATTTCATTTCCAGTTTCTGCCTCATGCAATCTCTGGTTCCTATAAAAAGGAAAAAGTATGTGTAATAGAAAGTCAGCCTGGTGTTGGCCAACCCTGGCACCACATTCTGGGACAGGCTATATTTTGTCACAGAACACAACAAAACTCTACGAGTGCTGAACCTATACTGTGACCGAATCACTAAATTCTGTATAGAAGTGTGGGGCAGAATAGGTTTAATATTCAGGATTACCTCAAACAGGTTAATTTACTCATCTGGACAATCTCATTTTTTGTGAACAGCAAAAAGATAGTCAGATTAAGCAAAAGTATCACCAGATGATGGCTGCACAACCCTGAGAGTACACTTACAATCAGGAGGTGGTACGCTTTACATGAGTGATCTGTTGCATACTCATAAAAAAAGAAAGTGTATCACACAGTCATTCATCTATCAGTCTTTTCTAGCATCTTAATTTTTCTAGAAAATTTTCTCCTTTTGTAACCCTTCCTCTGCCCCATTCAGAATACACCCTTCTTTGTTTGTGACTTTTGCTAACATAGATGTTTCTCTCCACTCTGCACCCTCCCACATACAGTATCCCTGAGGGACCTCTTTCTTTATGTACCCACTGCTGGGAATACTACTTCACATATTTAAAAACAAAGAGGTAAATTATCAATTTAAATTTCCCTTTCAAATTCCAATTGAGAATATTTCAGGAAATTAATTAGGCATCCCAGGTCATGTCGCGCAGACTTATTAAACTGCAATTAGTCTTCAGAAACAATGAAACCACATTCGTTTTTACACACAGAATGTAAAGAATGAGTGAAACAGGGCTTGGAGAACAGGAAAAACAGAAAGGAGGCCATTCAGTCAGCGGGTGACAGAGCTGCAGGAAGCTGGGAACCCAGGCAAGAGGTGAGGCTCAGGTCTATGAGGAGGGCTGCTGCTTGGTTGGTGCTTTACAGTCTGGGGGACAAACCCCAAACTCCCTAAAGCTGGAACCCAGACTTCTGCAGAAGGTACCATGCGTGCTAGCTGGAGCTGATACCTCTGAGGGAGCAGGATACACACAGTGTGAGGAAAAAAAACAAAACAAAACTGGACTTAAACCAACTCCTACTGGTAGAGACAAGGACCACTGCTGAAGGGACTCTACCAGAACAGCATGGAAACAGTAAGGAAGCAGGTCCCTCCTCCATCCCCAGCTTTCAGTCTCCTGCTATCAAGCTGCCTGGGCAGATGGTAACTGGGAGCACCTGGCAAAGGAGACGCGCAGTCCTATTTAGAAGGGCAGGCCTGGGGCTGAGACAGAAGTCTATTAACACGCTGACATAACAGGAAGGCGTGCTCCAGGGACAAGCTCACTTTCCATGTCCTGAAGACCACAGTGGCCATTTTCACCTCCTCCATGGTTGTCCTTGAAGTTTTTATCATTTTAAATAAAAACGTATAGTACTTGAAGTAATTCTAATCTCTTCTACAAATAACTTGCTTATTTATCTATCATTTTCCACCAGTCCATGTAAATACCAATGCAACCTTCACTTTCATAGTAAGAAAAACCTTCCCTTTAGCAGATTTCTGGGATCTGGAAGAAAACTTCCCGAGTATCTCTGACACTCTTGGAACGCAAGGGCCCCTCGTGCCACCTTGGCTGTCAGTAGTCATACACATATTTTCTTACTCTTTATTCCTCTGCTGATTCATCTCAAATTATGGAGCACTGTCCGACCTACAGGCTGACTTTAACCATAACAACTACGGCCTAACTATGGCCTCCCTCAAAAACAATCCTTGGGCAGTAGCAAAAGCCTGTTGTGTTGAGCAAAGATCTCAAGTCGTAGGATTTGAAGGTCTATTTTTCCTTTCTCGCTGATTTTTTTCTTCTCTACCAGCTACAACATGCACACTGAGAATAACAGTCGAAGTATCATATTGACCGTGTCTGCCCCCTGCTGGCTACCAGGATAAAAGATACACCGCAGGAAATTCTCTCATTCAGCACATCAGAATCTGAGACAACTGACTAGAAAGGATTTCAAATCATAATAGTATCTCGAGGTTTGTCTTTCCTTGACAAATTTCTAGAATTTGCTCTATTAGAAAATTATGAAGATCTATAAAATGAAATAAAATATAATTTTAAAAAGAAAAATACTACTAAGAGGTTTAAAGGCAAGGCACCAAGATCTTAGCTTGAGATATATTGACCTGGGTCCTTCCTTCTGAATTATGAACCATGTGACTCAGTGTCTCTGTGCATGTAGTACTGTTCCAGTTTCTTCCAATTAAGGTAAAACCTTAAGGTGGAGGCCCATGCATTGGTACTAATCAATTTGCCAGGGGATCCCAATGTGCACCAGGGTTCAAAACCACTGATACATCTAGGGCCTATCTAGATCACAGTCAGACCTCATCCTCAATCTACTAGATCAAAATCTTGGAGCTGGAACTTACGTTTTGCATTTTCCCAAAGCTTTCTGGGCAATCCTTAAGCACACTACACTGCAGAAGCTACTGTTGAACAGAAATGGTTAGAGGTAACTCCTGGCAACGGATATGCAAGACGCCTCAAGACAAGGTGACCTGCAAACTGAGTGGAGTCCAGGGCAACAAAGGCCTAACAGAAGCGGGCTTCAGGAAAGACCAGACAGATGGGAACTGGCAGGAAAGGCTCCACTAAGCCTGGTGGCTATTTGGAAGCCACAGTATTTTGTTTTATTAGTGGGATGCCTTCTCTGAAGCACCCCCCACCACCACCACCACCACTCCCCGCCGCTGCTGCCACCACTGCTGCCACTCTATGCCCCTCCAGAGAGGGAGCTGGAAAGTACTTGTTGGGAAAGAGAGGAACCTAACAGTTGCTTTTTCATTGCTTTCTTCCTGGGAATTATCTGGAAAACAGACACTCCAGTCTTATCATCTGATTTCCTTCCTCCCGTCCCATACACACATGCAAAGCAAAATTAGTACTGTATTTAGGTAAGCAGCTTTCAGTAGTAAGTATAAAGAGTTTCTGAAACCAAGAAGTTTGGCTGATTTTTTAAATGCCACATCAGATCCTATCTTGCCCATGAAGCCTTCATAACCATCTCTACCTCACAGTGTTCCCACTAATACATACATTGTCAAAGCCATCATTTTACTAGTCAGGATTTCTTCATATTAATGAATCATACTTTTACTTGACAGTCCACTGATATCTATGTTCAAGAAGTTCAAGCGAATTACCTTTGTGAGAGTTCTTGGCACAGCTAGCTTCAGGAAACTGAAAGCAAAATTATACACATGAACTTTCTGTCTTTTTGTGTCAAAACAATAAAGTAAAATGCACCCTCTAGTGGACTTGTAAACTCACAGAATATAAAAGAAATTTCTTTGGATTATCAGAAGAGTTATGCCCTCATCCCAAAAAATTCAGATAATAAAATATACGGACACAAGAACAGTATTAACTTCAATTTTTTGATGGCATGTCTTAAAAGAACTAAGAAAATATGAAACCAACTATGACTGGCTGGGATTTAGTCAATAACTAAATGCAAAAGTGAACCTGAAGTGTCTCTCTCTCTCTCTCTCTCTCTCTCTCTCTCTCTCACACACACACACACACACACACACACACATACGCCAAACTCTTCTTTCTTAAATTATTCTAAGCTGATTTACACCAGTTCTCCATGATAACCTACTTATGTTATATTCTATTTACTAGGTCATTATAATTTTAAATAGGTAGAAGCATTAACACTGATGATAAAGTTGGGGTAATTATTAGTTCAACTATCAGATACTGCAAGGGTGACCATCAATACTTGGGATATTCTTTTGTTAACAAATTTTGTTCACGTTAAAAGAATTTAATTGTAAGCATCTTTCTCTATATGACATAAGAAAAAAGGAGTGAAGCTGTGTCCAACCTTATACTAATCAGCTTAAAAATGTAATACACAAACATCTGAAATACATGATTGAGTTGAGAAAATCAAGTTACAGAACAATCGGTGTTACGATCTAATTTGTTTTTTAAAATGTACACATGTGTCAGAGCTGGGGTGTTAGCTCAGTGGTTAGAGTGCTTGCCTTGGAAGCACAATGCCCCAAATTCGAGCCCCAGCGCCAAAAAAAACAAAAGGTACACATGTGTACCCAGGTTTATACATGTTAATTCTTAATGAGTTAAATAACTAATTGAAAACATCTCATGAAGTGGAAATAGTTATTTCATTTACTAGGGTATTAGAAGGTTTGAGTAAAAACTTGATCAAGCTATTTGGTTTTTAAATCGTGAGTGGAGTACTTGGAAAAGAATTTTTTAATGCTATTATCAAGAGAATACAATGTCTGATTCCTTCCATGATCACACAAACCGGAGTAAATGCTTGCTGCCGGCTTAAAAAACTCTGGCTGCACAGGTCCTCCTTCCCAGTTGGTACTTCTGACCAGATGACACCTATGTTCCTTAGCTCTTGAATTCCAGGACCTAGGATGGGCTGAAATACTGTCCTGGTGGCATTTTCTAGCTTTGCGTTTTCATAGAGCTGGCTGCAGACACCTCAGCCTAGTGAGTACTAGAGCACTTTAAGGGAATGGCTGGCCTTATTCATCTCCAGGACGACAGGGTTGAAGTTAAAAATCGGTAGTATTACCACACTATAGCCACTAGGGAGTGCACTCTTCCAACTTTAATTTGAGTGTCATGCTCAAAAAGACTGAAACAATATGCTTGCTTCGGCTGTCATTCTTTCCTGAACACACAGTTACCTCCAAGTCAACAACCTGGGCAGATGGAGCAGACCAGCTGAGAATCAATTC
Source organism: Hystrix cristata (assembly GCA_004026905.1). Taxonomy (NCBI): domain Eukaryota; kingdom Metazoa; phylum Chordata; class Mammalia; order Rodentia; family Hystricidae; genus Hystrix; species Hystrix cristata. Next base: position 139,716 of record PVJO010000979.1, read on the forward strand.
CTGTTGCCAACATTTCTGTGAAATTCTATTGGTCCTTTGTAATGTGCCAGTGTTTCATTCTCCTAACCACACACACATAGTGCCCATTGGTTACATCTATTAAAACATACCCCATCTCTTTCTATCTTCAAGTAACTAAAATCTTTTCATCTCTTATCCTATTTTAGTATATACTCCAAATAACATACTCTATTATTTTAGAAATTTGTCTCACGTTATTAAAATCCTCTGCCTGTGCCCAAAGAAACGCACCTTCCAAATAATCAGCAAAATTACCGAAGCAAATTCAAATGTCACAGTGCCTTTGAACACAGGCAGTGCAAGTTTTAAAACAGTGATGAGAGTCGGGCAATGCAGGGAACCTCCCAACCTAGAGCAATGAAAGAGGCATAGTGTGCGTTCTCATTCATATAAATACTGCACACAAATCAGAAGCGTCCAAAAACAACCAGAACCTATAAAATGCCCAGTCAACTAAACATTGTTTCACTTATACCAACTTTTTAAGTTACCTCAAAGTTTATGTATAAAAGATGGAGAAGAACAGAAGTGAACTCAAACCTTTAAGGAATAATTCTGGGGATGGTACTGACAAAAACAAAAGAATATTACACAGGAAATCTAGTCCAAGAGGAAAACGGTAAAACCAAAATCACATATGTTATTTTGAGGTGATGAAATAACAACCAAAATATATCGGTTATTTAGAAACTGAATAGGTTCTGTGGCTAAAAGAGTGGACTGTTCATAACTATTTGAAATAGATTAGAGGGAATAATGGAAGCAACAAAGAATTCATTGCTACTAAAACTAACCATTAAAAAAACCAACATAAAATTTGGCTATCAATTTCCCTGCTGCAGCCCTGGAGTCTCAGCGCGCCCCGGCCGAGTTCCTTCTCAGATTCTCCCACAAGAGAGCCACACGTGCCCGGTCTGGGAAGTCGGGGCTGAGGCCGATGGTTTTTGGAGAAGCATCACCGGACACAAGTGGAGGAAAGTGGGCCCCAGGTGCTGGGGAATCCAACTCAGGGCCTCACACTTGCTAGGCAAGAACTGGGCACAAATTCCAAAATCTGAGAACTTACATGAGATGGATGTCTGGGAGTTCAGGAGCCAAGACCAAACAGCTCTCCAGGGCCATGTGCACAGTCCAGGCCACAAAGAATCCCCTCAGAAAAAACGATCACAGCTGAAGACAAGCTCATGAGCACAATCCACAGGACGAGAGAGCCGAAGAGGCGGCCAACGGAAGGGCCCTCAGTGGAAAGGCCCGCCGCTGTGCCACAGGCAGGGCGCAGTGCAGCCCGCGGGCCATGCAAGGTGCTAGAGCCGGGAGTGATTTCTGACAGACGCCTCTACGCAGGACGGCCCGGCCCTGTAGCTCCAAGTTTTCCCTACAGCTTAGTCTGAGGACAGCCCGGAGCCCTTAGGCTAACCGCAGAAATGGCAGAAACAATCCGGTGTGGACCAACTGATAAAAATAACTCTTGATCAATAGTTTGTTCCTGTAAATCACAATTAAGCAGTTGCTCACACTTCCAAATAAATATGGTACCAATTAAAAAAAAAAAAAGAGTTGGGTAATACACAAACCATACTTCAATTTTCAGTGCCACCCAAATTGCATGTTCAAATTACATGGAAAACTCATTTATAAGGCTTCCTTAACTGTTAGCCTGGTTCACTATCACAAGGACCGTGGACACTACATGTGTGAGGGATTGAGATAAGGGAAAATAATCTTTCGGCCTATAATTTCCAATTGTCACTGTAAGACACATTGTCATTACTTTTGATATTATGTCTCAACCTCTCTACATTTGAATTGAAAGAATGCCTATTTAGAGTTTTATTGGCATAATTTTTAAGAACATGGAATTGTATGAAACATACTAAAATAAGAATAAAGACCTACAAATATAATGACAAAATAAGAAAATCTCCATGTGAAAAATGTCCAAAAGAATAAAAAAAGTAAGAAAAAAGCAGAGGGGGATAGAAATGTACGTAAGAGAACACATAATTCATCAGAACTAAAATTAACTGTAGGGAGGGTCAATAAAAAGATCCTGATTGTTGACACAGATTCTCTCTCCCAAGAGCCCCTCCCTAACTACAGATAAATAGCATTCAAGCATGTCAACACCAGGACTAGAATCAAAAAAGGTGAGTCACTGCTTACCAGTTTTTGCTGAAGTCTTAAAACTGACTAGTCTGATATGCACAGAAAATATCTCTAACCCAGGAGAAGCAAGATCCGATGCTAGTAGTGGCTAGCATTTTTAGAGTACAGCACCAGGTAAGTTTGACTTCACCATACAAAAAGTTTTCAGGATTTTCCTGAACTGAAAAGTGCCCCAGCAGAGCAGGATGAACCCTAGTATCGTCCTAATAGTATCTAGCTGGATACACGATCACCCAACTAGAGAATGCAGTGTGCAGCCTCCCATGCAGCCAAGTGTGGGCATATGACATAAACAGAACATGAATAGAAGTGATGTGGACATGTCCCTGTCACCTGCTTACAAGGAACTTAATTGTCTGCCCTACTTTTGTACTTTTTTCACTTCCCTATTGGTAGAAAGTACCCTACAATACTTGGAACATTATATACAACTATAGTAATTAAAATAATGTGCTGACAACTCATTCTTCAACAGATTAATATACATGGGGCACACATGAACTTACACATAGGAATTGATTATGAAGTGAGAGTATTTTATGTCTACTTAGATGGAGATTATTAATAAGGTCTCTTTGTATATACAAGAGTGTAAAAATACAAATGATAAAGATAAAAATTCACGAACACTATGATTTGAAACCTGGCACAACAAATGTAAACTGTTTTTAAGACTGTCGCCATCTGAGGGCACCACTTTAGCTGGCTCAAAGAGACAGAGATAATCCTTTGCAAAGTTTGCCTTGGCAGTGCTAAGTCTTCAAAACTAATTTTTAATCAAAAGCTGCCACTGTCCCACTTAAAATCAATGTAGCATCTCACAATCGGGAACAGCAATATGACCCAGCAAAAAGGGCTGGGCAACAATTACCACACGGAAACAAAGAATAGTTGTGGGCCTGCTTCATAGCTTACTCTAAAATAAATTCCAACTGGATTTGAATTTTAAATGTAAAAAACAAAACCACAAGAAGGCCAATGGACATTTAAAACAATGATAATTTTTATATCATTACTTTTTCAGGGTGGGAAAGAGTATTCAAAGGATGAAAGGAAACCAATCATTCTTTCCACATCACTAACTCTCCCAAATCCTTCCTGTCATTGTGATTACCCCACCCCTGAGTTTAACAAAGTTGAAAAACAAAATGGGAATGGAAGAATAGGGAGCAACCTGGTCAATCTTTCTTGGATAGGGCAGGTGCCACCTCTTGAGCCCCAGAAGTGTTGTACGTGATCCCAGTACTGCTAACTCCAAATTCCAAGCCTGGAACACACTTTACCCAAAGAGTGTTTACTTGGTCCCAAGTCACACAATAACAAAAAAGACACCAACAGTAACAAAGAAGCCAAGTGTTAGAACCCTGAGGAAGCTGACAATATGCGTCCCCTTCCCGACTTCTAAACCCAGCTTGCAACACAAGACCTAATGCGAATTTGAGTTTCAAAGGATGCCCCCACATTAGCCATAATCCCCACTGACAACTGTATTTTTTGGAACGCTGGGCCTACAATAAGTGGTTATCTGTAAAGCCATCCTAAATTCATATTCCTTTATCATTCTGACTCAAGAACTTGACCTTGACATTAAACCAACTTCACAGACCAACTGTCACTTCAAATAACAAGAAAAACCTTGAGTAAATGTTAAATAAAACTATTTCCCAAATCACTCTCTTAAGGAAACAGAGCAACTTGCTGTAATAAAAAATGAGTAATCAATGCATTTCATACACTGAAAAGGTATTTTTGGAAATAATAACAATTTACCCAGGATAGACTGACTGTTAATGTCAAACTATCAACGGTTTGGGGTTTGATGTTTACAACTGGCACATAACAGACAAAATAAACAAATTTTAGGACACAAAATGATCAAGATGAGCTATTCTGCAAATGAATATAATTACTGTGTATCACAAATATATAACAATGCAAAGGAAAAAAATAATGCTGAGGTAAAATGACATGGTGCCAGTTTCAAAGAGCCATCAAAGATTCTTCTACGGTGAGGCAGTAAGTGGCAAAATCAGGATTCAAATGAGGTCTTCTGACTCCAAGGTCAGACATGTGTTTTTCCATTCTGCAGTACCCTTCATGATGGAAATAACATTTAGGTCAATTTGGAACATCTGAAAAAGACACTAAAACTACCTGTACAACTATTACAAGTCTAGAAACTTAACCATCATGGGCTAGTGCAAAGAAAAAAGCTTTTATTAATCCAATTTTTCTGAGAATTTCATATATTATCAACTAGAAGCAACTAAGCCTATTATCCAAGACAAAGAATTTTAAAAGTGGTATGTGCATACACTTCAAATATTCCTTTGACAGTAAAATAATGGTATGTGTCAAGCAAAAAAATAATCTTTCCTAGCCCCAAATGTTAGTTTGGCTAAGAAGATAAGTGAAAAGCTGGGCAAGGTTGCTCTTGCCTGCAACCTCAGTACTCTTGAGAGGCTGAGGCAGGGGGACTGTAAATTCAAGTTCCACCTGGGCAACTTAGTGAGGTCTTGTCTCAAAATAAAAAATAATAAAAAGGGGTAAAAGGGACTGGGACGTACCTCCTAGTGTGAAGGCCCTGGGTTCAATCCCCAGTACCACTATATCTATATACATATACGTGTGTGTGTGTGTGTACATTTTTTAACTTTCTGAAAAATAATGCCCGCTAGGTTTCTCTGGGTTAACATAGGGATGGGCTATGTCCCTGTGAGAGACACTGCTGGAAAAAAATATATTTTCCTCTCCTTTCTATTAATAAAAGCCTGGGTACATAGCTCTGTAGGGAAAATGCTGTATTTTCCATCCTCATATATTTAAGTGCAACCATTATCTATGCTCTGAAATATGAGAACAAAAATAAAACAGTAAAATTCTACCATGTTTCCCTAAAGTATGAGGGTGTATTATTCTTTGCCCTTCTTTCTTACTGCATTCAAAATGTGCACATGATGGCTTGAATTCAAATAGCCATTTTGGACAGTGAGATTTACGCCAAGCATTGCATACTGTGAAGCAACAAGATACAAGGTCATGTCCTAGAAGATCAGAGGCCTCCACCCCTAGATTATTTACCTTCAAATTTGTTTCCCTGAGACAGAAATAATGTTCTAACTTGTTTAAACTGCTATTCATTTGACAGTAAAACCTCTTAACAGTTTAACACCCATGATTTTTACCCTTTACAACATTCAAGTATCTCAATCTCAAAAGGTATCATTAAATCCTCAAAATTTAAATTTAAACTTTAAACTGAGCATATATGTATACAGAATAAGGACACTTCCAAAATTAAAAAGCATCAGAAGGTTCCACTCTGGGGTCCACCAGGTAACTGTCATCCATGCTCATGCAATCATTTACTTACATCCTTTCTGTAACACTAATATACTGTATTCCATACCTAACCAGGCACCATACTCCAAGTGTTCATTTATGAGTTTACCAGCACTAGCTCAAATTATCAAATCCTTACTATACAGAGCTAGACACAGGATAGACAATAGGAAATGTCTGAGGACGAAGTAAACATGTGAAAGACTGGTCTTAATGAGAGTTTTTCCATGATGTGAAGCCCTCTGGAAGTACCGCTTAAGACATGGTGATGATTTACTTCAGTCCCATCAATAATCTTACAAGTATCCAGCCATAATAACAAAGTCTCCAAACTTCTAGATTATTAATGATGCTTAATGTTATCTAATGATAAGGGTCCCAACTTTTAAATAGTCTATTAAAATAAGCCTGCAGAACAATCAGCTCCAGATTACTCTGGTAATTTAAAGATAATTCATCCAAAGGTTGTGTTAGTAAAAATATCCTAGGTGCATATTCTTACTCAGAATCATAGGAACTAAACCACTCCACATAAGAAAATTCTTTCTAAAATGTACTATACTTAGCTTTTTGGTTGGAGATAATTACATTTAACTCATGGTTTTTTTCACCCAAGATCCCATTATTTTTATGTGCTACTCAAACAAAACTTTCTCAATAAATGACAGGATAATAGCAAATAATTCGCTGTCATCTTAAGTAGGTTACAAAAAATAATTCTACTTTTTGTTATGATTCAAATGCATTAGAGTGTGGGTCACCTTAAAATATAAACAATTATATAATTTTGTGTTAAATCAGATTCCTCATATGTGTAGACAAGCCATACAGCAAGTATGTGTAAGCCTCTGGGTTCAATCCCCCACAATGACTAAAAAAAAATATGTATCTGAAACTGAGAAAATGTTTTGAACTTTCTCCTCTTTCAAGATTTCAGGGTGTCTCAGAAAGAATGTTATAGTTTCTGAAGGACTCCGTCACCAGGAAAAGCTTGAAGATCCACGAGGGCAATGATTTGAGGTTATTTCCTTCACGTCAAATCTTAGTATCTGCATCATAAAGGACTTGAGAGAAGTGGAGGAACAGCCCTAAATAACTGTCGCACCTACTAAGACGGAGATGAGGCTCAATGACCAGCTAAACGCTACACATTGACTGAGCAAATACTAACCCAAACGCCAAGTCTCCTTACCTCCAAGTTCAACAAGATGGCAGCGTGGCCCGTCCTGAGGCAGCAGCCTCAGCTTCTCCTCCACAGATCCTCACTGCGCATGCACGTGCACGGCAGGGTCACGCATGCGCAAGCACACACGGATAGCCTTTGCTGCGTGACGCTTACCGATAGATTCGCCTTGAGTTTTCTCTCCCTTAACTTTAACTGGGCCTTGGACACTGAGCTTAGCAACAGTTGGACCCATTGATTAGCCACTGTCACAGTCCTTTTAATAAACTTTTTATGACACGTATATTGTGAAAGTTGAAACCAAATTACTTGATGTTTTGAACTACTTTTTGTTACTAATTGCACATTCCACCAGTTCCTAAAACCTAACAGGCCCAGAATCAAATATATTCACCTCAAATGTATTCACCTCAAAGCTAGCCTGCCTCTATTATTTCTCATTCTGTCAATCTCACTGTCAATCTCCAAAGAAAATATGCTAACTGGTTAAGACAAGTAGGCCGACTCTCAATTTAGGCAAGATGAGAGAGGCGATACAGGTAATATTTAAGAGGTGTACATGCATGGCAGGATTTGGAAATACACTGGATGCTGGTATAAAACATAGAAAGGAGTTAAAGATACATCACAGGTTCCTTTTTTCGTGATTAGGTAAACAGTATATTCCTTAAAATATTAAAAAGGGAAGAAGCACATATTTCAATCAATTTCCATTATGTTATTTCTTTAGCTCAGAAAAACAGCAGAGTTCAAGTCACTATATTATCTTGAGAGTGACTGAACTTAAACCAACTCTGAGGTGGATCCTGGTTCCTCCAGGCTTCCTTGAGAATTAATGCCTGGGGTTTGCCCACACATCAGGGTTTGGTAGTATCCAGGCACAATGCCTAGATCCAGCCTTGGTCTCAGTTCCTTGGACACCATTTCTGTGTGTCCTAGGCAGGCCCTAGGCACCTGATGCTTAGAAACATTTAATGGAGTGCAGTATTGTACTATAAGGCTGGTGGAAATATAGACAGATCTGGTCCCAATCTTTGGTTCAATTTTATGAGAGTGTTAGGGAGTTACTGCCAATAAATTCCCAATATCTTTGCTGAGGGATGGGGCAGGCTAGAAAGGTCCAACTGCTGTCACCCAGCCCTCTGCCATTCCTTGAGGTGGCTTCACTACAGCTGACTGCTCTTCGCAGTCTGTCCTGTCCTCCTCTGCTAGGAACACTGGTGTGCTCTGGGCCACAGGCAGCGCCTATTCAGGCACAGAGCCCTTATCAGGACTTTCTTTGGTGCCTAGGACCTTCCCTCCATCTGTACTGACAATTGTGGCATATGCCCCTTTCTTGGAGGGACACAGTCAAATTCATCTTTGTGGTATGCTGAGCTCACCAATGGGGCTGCCCTCACTGCAAATGTGTACATGAGTGTGCTACACCAACTGTGCCCCACTTTATACGACTTGAGATTCTCCAGTATGTATAATGAGGTTGAGGCTGGAGGAAGGTGTCAGGTACTGTCACCAAGGAGGTCGGAGCAACCAGTCTCTTAGCTTCCTCCTAATATCAGAAGCCACCAATTCTTATCCCCATCTCCCTGTGAGATTTTCTCAGATCCCCTCTCCCCCTCCATTTGCACAGATCCTTTTCAGGCCATGCATGGGTAAGTGCAGTGTACTCATCTCTTTCATTTGAATCATATCCTTCCTACCCATACTTTTGACCAACTGATTAGCTGATCAATAAAGTATGTTTTTAAAAATCCAAACTTAAGAAACAATTAGAGGGGTTTTTAGAGTAATTGAATTGCTACCAAATGCTTTTTTTTTTTAACTTGAGGGGGAAAAAAATCACTATTTGGGCTTTTTTTTTATTTTTTATTTTATTTTTTTGGTACCAGGAATCAAACTCAGGGTCTCATGCTTGCGAGGCAAACACTCTAACCACTCAGCTAAATCCTCAGCCCTATTTGGGTTTTTTAATCAATCGTTCAATCAGTCCAGGAGTCAGGTTTTGCTTCTCATGCCACAAAAACTACGTCTCAGTTCCAACATCCACATTAATGAGTCCTAGTCCTGGAGCAAGTCACATGGCCTTTTCAAATGATTCAACTTCCTCTGTAAAATGAGGGAGATGGGCTACAGATAATATTTGGCAGGAAAATAACAGAATTTCCTTTTAATATCTAAAATTCTCTAAGTATTTCTTGAACTCCTACTATGTATTACAATATGGAATGGAAAATGATACAAAAGAATTGATGTTAAGAAGAACACAATCTAACTTGGGAAATGTCACATAATTAAATTCTAAATTATACTCTAAATGCAGAGGGATTAAAGGGCTAACATAATAATGATGACAACAGTTAAAAATAAGAAAATAAGTATTTGAGGAATACATAAGAAGGTATTTTTATAATCTTGCAATGAGAAATGCCTTGAAAACCCTTCCTATGGCAACAGCACATGGAATGATTGAACCACTCTTCCCTTCTCGGTCCATATGATCTGATGAGCCCATCCCCAGCTCCAGAGATGGACATGGGCACAGCCCTGGCAAATAAGAGCCTCAATCAACCTCCTGGTCACAAGGTCTGGTTCATGGATGAACATATAACCTAAGTCAACCAAAGAAAATGAGAGGCCAGAAGAGGACTTTTATTGGAACTATTGGGAAAAAATATTTTCTTGAGGGGATTATCAAGAGGCCAGAAAGCAAGTGCAGAGCTCTGGCAGCCATCCTCCCAGCAGGAAAGGAGCCCTGCTTGAGGACAGGGCTGGCACAGACCTTGAAAAGATAATCAGTCAGCTCTGATGATGTCACTTATGCCTCAGAGACCAGAACTGCCAGAAGCTATACTTACTCCTTTTTTCAGTTTGGGGCTGCAAGCAAGAGTTCTAACTAATACCGTCCCTCAGTGCAACTCAAATGAAATTAAGATTACAATCCTCACAAAGGAAAAACAACTCTTTGCTCATACAGTTCCAGCACAGTAACACATAAATCAAGCTCTGGATGTACACAACCTTACCAATTTACCAATGTGATTGCCCCTCACGTATGAAAAACCTCCACCTGTAAATATGGCTGCAAAAAACAAAATCTTAACCATTTAATCACGGAAACATTTAAATAGTTTACCTCTGTCTGAGTATTGGCAGTAATAGATTACAACCTGCTCAGGAACAGATGGGTTCAAAAAGATTAAAAACCTGGTGGCAGGCCATTAGAGACAATATGACAAGTCATTTCTGTGGAACTATTATTAGTGGTAGGAAACTGGCCTTGTATCTTTTCAGAAAATATGTACCAAAGAATTTCTGAAAATATGCTGCTACACTTAGATTATAACCCATTGTAAATACACGTAACCTAGAAAACTAAAAAGCCTATTATTTCTATAAATATAACATATTCAAGCTGACAAGTCGAAATTATCCACCCTTTGTATTCTCCTCTTACAGAGACTATGGTGTTTTTTAAAAAGGCTTGCTAGTCTAGGCATCAACAGAAATCCATAAAAATGGGGGATGCTGAAAAGGCTTGCACTAAGTTGTAATACAAATAGAAAAATGTTCGTGATAACTGATAAAAACATTTTAAGTTTTCTTATAGTAGCAGAAGTTCTAATGCTTACAGAGACCAGACAGAGCAATGCTAGGCACAAGGAAATGGCGATGAGTGACCATGTGATGAAGCCAAAGGCAAAAGTCCCATCCACACAAGGCAGTCCTCCCAATTCTTATGTTTTCAAAAGAAGCTAGAAACCTAGAATATTTTGTTAAATCTGTTAAAATTAAAACATGTGGCCAAGGAGCCTGTAATGTATTTTCTTGGCCTAAAACCTTATAAAAGTTGCTGTCAACATTTTTTTTTTGTATTGTAACTTACTGTTTTAATTTTTTTTAATTTTATTTTATTTTAATGGTACATTTTAGTTGTACACAGTGATAACATTCATTATAGTGGATTTATACCTGTACATGATATATCTTGTTGCTTCTTTTAGATTAAGAAATATCATAAAAATTTTCATGAGTGAACTGCTGCCTCCCAGTCTAAGATCTGAGAATGAGAGATTTGGGCCTACTCCCTACAGGGACCCAAAGTAAGGACTGCACAGTATGCACAAAGATTTAAGCAATGGTCAAAGAGTAGGTATCCCAGCAGTCTTATTCTTATTCAGAATAAGACAAGTCAGGCTAAAAATAACTGACAAGTTAATGCACTTCATGGGCTGTGTCCTAAGTAGTTTCACAAATTTTTATGAAGTTTTCATGTCAAGAATCATTAGAGAAGGGCACACCCTAACTCAACAGTCTCATAATCACATAGACAGAAAAGGGTCATTATCTGGAAGGAAGGATGGGGCAGAAAACTAAACAAAACAAATGTGTCTTAATACCACTCACTAAAACATGGAAAGAAATTCTCTCCTGTTTACACCCAAAAATTAGAAAGAAAAAGAGTTGTGATCATAAAATCAAACACAAAAAAGGTCAAGCTAAGAAATAATCCAGAAAAGCAGTGATGCCATAACTTCCTGTTATAAAGATAGAGTAATAGGTTTTAAATAAAAAATACAATTTGATCAAAAGGCTATCCTAGTAAGTTTTGGAGAGCTCAAGGGCAACACTATCTGCCTCCATCCAGCACTATCCTTCCCCATCATTTCTCCAATTAACAATTCCCTAATTCCAAACATTGCTTACCCCCCCCAAAAAAGCAATAAAAATATCATCAGAAAGTTAATCATTAGCATCAATTATAGAACTGCTAGTGTTTTCAATATTTATTTTTAAAGTGTAAATTTTTAACTAAAAATACATTTTAATAAGTTTATTAACCTTAATATTAATTTTGAGTATACTCTATTTCTGAAATGAATAAATAAAATAGTTTTACAATAATGCCAATTAGATTTTCTTTATGGAACCAGATTTGATTCGAGAGTATAGGAATATTCTTTGTCCAAATATAATTATGTTCAAGGTTTCCTTTCATTTATTTCAGTCCTCTGTCTTGCTATCTTTCTAAATTTAAGATTGCATCCCATTCTTTTATTTTTATCTCAAATAAGCTCAAAAAGAAATTTTTTAAGAATGCTGTATGGTATTAAAAATATATTAGTAATTTGAGATGTATAACTAGCAGCTGGAAGATCTTAGCAGAAAATATACAAAAGAAGTCTCCTGAATAGTGTGTGTCAAAGAAATAGTTATGCCTCATCTCCCTTATCAAATTGGGCAGAAATCGAGCCAAATAAAAATTTTAAAAAAACTTCCTTCAGATCAAATGACCAAAGAGAGTCTGAATTAACAATAACAAAATTCTAAATTTTAAAAATCTTTTCAGAGAGATAATCAGATGTAGTAAAGGAACAGAACAGAAGCGTGGTGATCTGGGCTCAGCGCTAGTGCTGCTGCTAACCATCTGTGCTATCACCTAAGGCAAGTTCCGAAAATCGCCCTGAGCACTCTTGCCTATGAAATGAAGGTCTGGATTTCTAAAGTCCACCATAATTCTATGTTGAAGGTCTTTCTGACAATATTGTATCCAACTCGTGGGCAGTTTAAAATAGGTCAAAGAGATTATCAACACTGCACTCCTTTGTCAGTTCACTTTCACAGCCACCCAGGGGAAGTATAACTGACAGACTTCTAAGCCTGAATCCCTTAAGTCATACGAATGTCCCAGAAACACTAGGTGCTCCCTAGAAAGTCTGGGGATTCATTTTCTAATCAAGTCATCTTATTTTACACTCATTCAAATTTAACAGGATTGCAAAATCCATAAAGATCTTCACTCTCTGTTTAGAAATTAATAAAAGATCTTCACTTATTTCTCCTGCCATTTTCCATGTCAAATTAAAATATTTCCATAAAGCTAGACAAAGAAGGGTCAACAAGCCCTTGACTTCTCCTTACTCTGGGTCTTTTCTTCAGAAGCTATTCTTCTAACGTACATAATCCGTCCGTCAAGTAGGTCAGTTTCCAGTCCACTTCCAACATTTTATCACAGCCTTTGAGATAATATTCTCAAATCTCTTGCTCTACTTACCTGACCTCCCTCAAGTCTCAGCCTTTCATACTAAACTATTTGTTGTAGAAATCCACATGGACATCCGATGGATGCCCCAAACTCAACATTTCCACACAACCTCCCCTAAACATGTTCCCCGCTCCATTGTACATCTTAATTCAGGGCACCATGATGGTGTCACCAAATCAGAATCAGAGAATCCACCTGACCACTCTTTCATCATCCTAACACAACACACAACAAACAAGGCTGATCACTTTCACCTCTTCAATGTGTTTTGAGCTGCCCCTTCTCTTTCTCTCACTATCCCTGCTACCATTGCCAAATTATCTTTTTTTACTTAGACATTCAACACCTTCCACTTGGGAGACAGAAAAATCTTGCTCTTTTTATATACAAAGAATAGATAATTAGATAAATAGAGACAGACAGACAGAGGTTTAGATACAGTATATAAACAAAACATTGAGTATCTCTGTGGTATTAAAAAGTCTCGGAGGAGAGAGATTGAGAAATAAATGCCTATAAGACTGGAGGTCATAATGATGAAAACGTTAAGAAATGCTAAATTTGTTAGATCTAAAACTCCTTGAGGGCAAAGACTAAACAGATGCAAGTATTAAAAAAAAAAAACAAGAAAAATTACTCAGATGAAAATAATTTGTTTTCATTTTTTCACAAAAAAATATGTATCTTAAATGCGATCCCTCCCCCTCCCCTAAAGGGAAGGATCACTGAATAGATGTTAAGGCAAGAAGAGTTTCTTTATAAAAGTACCTAGAGATTAAGGAATTAAAATGCTTTTTAAAGGAAACTGCTTTTTTAAATACATTATAAAATATGTGTGAGAAAGTAGCTAGAACTGAATTAAGATTGAATAGTTATTTATATCTGTTTCCTGTTTGACAAAGTTCAACCACATATTTTATAGTCAACTTCGGATAAGGCTTCCCAGAATAACCTTGATGCGGGGGTCTGCTGGTAGGGAGGACCCCAGAACTACATCCTGCAATTCACACTCCCAGAACGCAGTCTGTTAAACTCAACAACTTCAAAACAAACAACAAAAACGTCATCATCCCATTTCCTCTGCAAAGCCCTTTTTGAAATGCCCAAACACAAAGAGGAAAGAAAAAACAAAACAAAACAAAACATTGAACATATTTAGAAATAAAGGCACAGCATAAAATAAGATTAATAGTCCTTTCTTTTTTAATTATGCCATGAATTTCTCTTCACAGTCTGAGTACACGAGACTATGAGTAAAACAAACATCACATCAGTAATATATTTTTAATGTGTATATAACATCTTTAACCAATATCAACAGACTAATCCACAGACTAATATTTGTCAGGTTGAGCAATCATGAATAAGAAAACCTCAAATTCTAGACAAAACAGAAATTAAAGAACCTAACGAGAGCAGAACAACTTCCATAAATGGGCAGTGAGAGCTGGTGAACGTCAAAGAGAAAGGATAAACATGATAGAGCTGTACAGCTTCACTGGCTTTGAAAGTGGCCCTGAAACACAGGGGTGCATAGGGCAGAGGATAACAAGGAAAGAGAGAACTGATGTTAAGGAAGTTATTTTACCCCCATGAATACACCACCCAAAATGGAGTCTCTAATAACCTCCTATGTATTAAACTGTGCCTTCCCAAAATCCATGTTGAAGCCCTAATCCTCAAGTGTGGTAGTATTTGGAAATGGGACCTTAGGGAATAATCAGGATTAGATGAGGTCATGAAGATGGAGCCCTCACGATGGGAACAATCAAGAGGAACAGAACTAGTGTGCACTCTGCCATCTGAGGACATACAGAAAAGAAGGCAATCCGCAAGTCAGAAGAGAGCCCTCACCAGAACTCAACCAAGATGGCATCCTAATCTCAGACTCCTGGCTTCCAGAATGATGTGAAATAAATTTCTGTTGTTGCAAAAAGCCAGAGTCTGTGGTATTTTGTTATGGCAGTCTGGGCAGACTAATACATAACACTATAGAAAAAGATCGTTTATGCTTTGCTGTCATATTACCAACCTCAATTACCTGAAAATTTTCACCCCTTACCTTACTGGACAAGTTTTCTGTATTTCTACTAAAGACTACTCAGTTGTTCTTAATGTGAATCTTCATTTCTTCCAAACCACGACTCTCTTCAATCTCCTGTTTCACTGGCCTGTGGTCAGACTGTCCACTTGCTACCTTCAACTCAGCCTGTAAAGCTGATACTCCTAAATCTCTTGCTGTATCCCTGACCTCTCCTTCAAGCTTGCAGCTCTCACAGTGATTGCCCACTGTACACATCTACATGGGTACTTCAGACACCTCAAACTCAACATGTACAAAACTAACCTCCCCAAAACATGTTTCCCCTCCGTATTCTACATCTCAGTTCACAAGTCCTCACTACTGTCATCCCAGTCACCAACCCAGAACTAGGAAATCCTGCTTAACATTCTTAACACTTTTCATTACTTTTCCTTCTTAAATGTTTCTTGACTCTGCTCATTTTACCTCTACTCCCAATGTCCCAGGATAGAACATCCCCATTTTATATCAAGACTGTAGAAGTGCCTTCTCCACGGCTCTGTGCCTTAGCCTTAAATCCATCCTCCATACCGTAGCCAGATTGTTCTGGTTAAAATGTAAAGCAATTTGCTTTTCCCAAAACCCTTCAACAGATTTCCAACACCTCCCAAAATGTAGTGGTTTTTGTCAGAGACTATTCACAGCATAATATACATATTAAGACTTGACAATGATTCTATGAGGTGGAAGTAAGCAGAGAATGGAACCAGGAAGGTTAATTCCAGAACAGACAGTCTTAACTATTGTGCTACCCTCCTCAGCATGCTATGTGTGATCCTCCAGGCCTGGCCTCTCCTCAACCTTCTCTGGCCACTTCCTGCCATGTACATCCTGCTGAAGAATACAAGGTTGCCTGGAGCTACCTTCACGATACAGGTTGTGTGTCTCTTTGCTTACACTACTCCTTTGGGAAGAGTAAACTTTCCACAGGTTTTCACCATGCTGCCTCAGAGCAAACTTCCGGCCTTCAGTTCCATCATCATCACATCCAGGAACCCCTTCCCCTTGGGCCTCAGTGCCCATCTTCCTCTCCATCCATGTCCCCAAGCCTGCTCATACCTCTGTTTTAGCAATTATTATATTATCTTAACATTATTTCTGTTTGTTGTCCACAGGAAACATTTCAAATTCATCCTTAGGTCTAACATAGTTCCTGATACGTAAGACATACTGAAAAATATTACAAGTGTACTTCAAATAACAGTCACTGTAAAATGAGACAATTCTTACAACATTAAGAATTATCTGGGGCTAAGGGTTTAGCTCAGTGATTAGAGTGCTTGCCTTGCAAGCACAAGGCCCTGAGTTCGATCCCCGGCACCACAAAAAAAAAAAAAAAAGAATTATCTGGGAAAAAAAAATCCCTGGTGCTGTTCCCTTTCAGAACTTCACATTTTGCCAATCTAGTCATTCGACATTTCCTAATAAACATGCATCCCTCACTTCTCAGATGCTCTACTTAGTAGAAAATCCTAAGATGGCCCCCATCTGTTAATCACCAGTTCTCCATTATGAATGTCCAAGCAATATCCACTAGTGACCCAATAATAAACCTAAGAGGACATGCCCAACTTCTTTGACATCCTGCCAAGAAAATATCAAGTCGTGAAAGCTTAAATATGCCCTAGTCATGAACTCCTCAGACTCTCAGCACCCAAGGAGCCTGAAATGACCATCCAGATTGGCCCCTTCAACACACACATAAGCAACTGCAGACCAAAAAAGCGATCCCTAATCCATGTAACTCAGTAGTTGCAAAGTCTAGGCAAAAATCCTCCCCCTTCTTAAATCCTGGTCCAGGTTCCAGCTGCATTATTATTTCTCAGGATATTCTTAATTTACCAAAAATGAAATGTTGTAAGTAAGTAGGGCTGTCCCAAATCAAGAGAGACCAGCCACACTACACCTGCTTTTCTTTTTTGCTTGCTTGCTTGCTTGCTTGCTTTCAGCCTGCCTTTCTTTCTTTCTTTCAGGTCCGGAAGTCAATGCAAGAGACAATGCAGATTAGATTAGATAGATAGATAGATAGATAGATAGATAGATAGATAGATAGATAGAGATAGATAAATGCATGCATACATGCGAACTTTGTCATTATGAAGTCCTTCCATGCTAAGAAAAACAAAATGAGCCTTCGTTCAATGAGAGATGATAGAAAGCTCAAGCAGGGGTAAATGGAAGCTTCTAAGGAACTTTCAAGTACATCTGCATCTCTAGGGGAAAGACATAGCAACAAGCCTTTTGCTATATGTGATTGCAATGGCCAGTTCACATTGACATCCACTAAAACAGAAGAAAATTTCTGCACATACTTACTTTATGTAAGTGCATGGTAATGACTCGTAATTTTATGTATGTAAAGAGCTGGTCCACACAATTATTGATGAATGCACAACAAACAATAATTTAGAATTCTCCAAATATCCTCTATTGGAACAAAACAAATGATACTCCACACTAACAGTAAAATGGAGTCTAGTGCTGAGCATCATGAACCTAAGAGCAACTGGTGTGACCAAGCCATCAGGCAGGTATGAGAAACCAAACTAAACAGGTGACACTGTGTTAAGAAACTCCTGAATACACACAGCGTTCAGTGAAAGGGTTCGCACTCCAGCAAAAGACACGATAGCCTTGTAGTTAAGAAAAATCTTTCTCTACAAAAAATAACACCCATTAAGCTACTTTGTGCAATCTAAACAATTAATTACTTCAAAGCCTTTTGTTTGCAAAAGAATAGCCAGAAAGTTCTAAGGCACAGGTTCGTAGTTGCTTATTTTACTCTTCTTAGAAAGAATATACTTTCTGCTTTAGAAGCTCACCCAGCTTTTACTCTATGATCTTTCTGGGATTTCAGCAAACTTTTAATAAAGATGCTATGATATAACAAAGGACAAGCCACCACTGAACCAGCTTAGCCACTAACAGGCTTTGTGTCACAGGATAAATATCAATCAGGATTGGTCAAACTGACAGTGGTGATGAATTATGAAACTGAGTCACACCTCTTTACAGGGGACTAGGAGCAATGCCCAAGTAATCAACACGTAATCACCTACAATCAACACCAGCATAGGGAGCAGGGAGGAAGGTTAGAAAGAGTAAAGAACTGAGAAAAACACAGTATCACCAAATGAAAAGATAGGCTCATTCCACTTAAACACAAGTGGGTTCTCTGTCAAGTCACAAGAGAAAATTACCTTAGATTAAAATAGAGGTTGTCAAACTGTTTCCATGGAACACTGATGCTCTTGTGTCATGAGCAGAGGTGTCCCCACACCCCAGATCAGATAATAAAGATCAACTAGCAGGGGAGAAAAGTTAGCAAGATCATTCTCAGTTTCATGATGTGCTCACACTTTTTAAACTTGGGCATTGCTATATAGTTTGCCTAAACAAGCCTCCAGTATATAAGGAATTTGATTTGTTACCAGATTATACATTTAATTACTTGAAGCATTTTAAACATTTTGGGCATCACAGAAAGAATGTTATAACTTAAGCATTGTAGGTCTTCCAGCTCTGTCATCATTAAGTGAATTTGTGGACTACCTCAAGCAATAGTTTGCATTTTCTTTTGTGACTAATATTAATACACAAATTATAAAGAATTTAAGAGGAGTAAGGAATAGCTTTTTTTTTATACAATGGTTCTAAGTCAGAAAGACTCTCATGATGGTTTTATGAAAAGGGTAAAGATAACCATGGAACAGAGAGAGTAAAGCTAACTATCTTGGGAACATTATGAAATGGAACGGAATAAAATGAACCATCTTAGGCAATTATGGGCATGACCTTGTAACCTTTTCATTATTGCAATCTTTCAATTCTGGGAACTTACATTCCCAGAAAAGGCTAGTTACCGAAATGGACACATACATAATTACCTTCCATAATGTTTCAAAGTCTACTCCCAATCATTGTTTTTTTGTTTTTCCTCTTCTTCATTTACTCTGACTTATTGGCTCAGAAAGAAAGTTTAAAAAGGATATGCCCAGATATGAAAGGGCATGTAGGGGCTGGGGATTTAGCTCAGTGATTAGAGTGCTTGCCTTGCAAGCCCAAGGGCCTGAGTTCGATCCCCGGCACCACAAAAAAAAAAAAAAAAAAAAAAAAAGAAAGGGCATGTAAAGAGTTTAAGACATACAAACAGCTTTATGAAAAATTTCAATTCGCTAGTAAAAATGCAAATCAGCAATCACTTACTATGAGCTCAATAAAAGATAAATAAAATCAATCAGATACTATTTTATCTTCAGTGGTAAAGATTTTGCTTTGTTCTGCTTTACATTATATTATCTATGAAGTCAAGATATGGAGAACAAAATAGTCACTCTCATACTTACCTAGTGATAGTACAAACTAGTGTTTCTGGAAGGACACTAGTAATATATTAGGGGTCACCTTTGACTCTATAATTTTGTATCTAAAAGTTTATTTTAAAGAAATAATCATAGATGTTTACATTAGAAATGAATGACAGCCTATCCTGTCCACATCCTCCTCTAAGGCTAGGCCAACCCAAGTCCCTAATAATAAACAGACATACAATCCAAAGCCCAGGTATAGCAGACAGATCTGGAGATAATACTTCACACATGAAAAAGTTAGCCATCGCCATAGACTTCTGACCTAAGCTACACAAACTGGCCAAATTCTTATTTACTAGGAATTCCTATTCTGAAAATAAATAATGCTCATAGGCTGGAGATATAAGGGACCGTGAGTCAGCATGAGGGCCAGTAACCAGGTGGAATGCAGGACCAAATTCAACATGAATAAGTTGGTTCATTTTTACTATAAGCATATAGTATTTTCAAAATTAAAAAGACACGTGAAAAACTTCAATGAGAAGTAACCCAAGTATGTATCTGGCTGCTTGTTAGAGAAGAGGTTACTAGTTTCCTGTTGGTAAAAACCACCTGTGTCCTTTCCAAGCCCACACAAAGAAAGTGCCACCAGCAAAAGAGGGAAAGGTACTTGTGTTCAGACCACAATTGTTGGTTTCTTCTCTCCTGTTGGTTTCTTTTCAGAGCCATGTGTAAACATAGGAGTACTGATTTACAGTATCTACTGCCATAACAGTAACAACTTGTATTTTCAAAACACACTTAAGTGGAGGTACAGGAACTATTTTGTAGAGACCAGCTAAGTCAGCTTTTCCGTTGTAGAACCACGGAGTGCAAAGCACTTTAGAAATCAACATACGGTTCTATTACACATATTCACTGAAGGACATTAAGATTTTGCTCTATTCATATGTTATTTACATCTAGGCTTACTTTAAAAAGGATGTGAGGCAACTTAAAATTAAAGAGAAAATTGAAAAGTCGGGAAAAAGCAATGAGTAATTCACAAAGACTACACTCTAAAAGAGCCCACCTTCTATTGTAAGAAAACCCTGGATCACAGGCAGACCTTAAATTCAATTTCTGCAATGTTTCCAGAATATATAAAATTTCTAGGGCACCTAATTCTGACTGGAGCTCTGCTGATTTGGTCAAGAAACAAACTCAGTTTTTCCTGCTTCTGCAATTCCAAAATGTACAGAATTTTTCCCCACTAGTAAGTAAGCAATGGAGTCTGTAGTAGACACCAGCCAGGTGTTCTCTATTTTCATTTAATTCCGACTCTACCTTCAGGTTAGTGTTGGATTACAGAGGTTAAAGCCCACCCCCACAGGCCCAACTTCAGATGACAATCACAAACCCAGGTTGTTTTATCTGTGCTTTTGATCAATTGGCTATAAATCAGGGTTCCTACAACTCCTTACTCAAGTTCAACTAATTTGCTAGTTGCTCACAGAACTCAAGGAAACACTAATGTTTACCAGTTTATTATAAAAAATATGAATGAAGAGATGGATGAGGAGATGCACAGAGCAAAGCATGTTGGAAGGGGCACAGAACTTCAAACCTTCTCTGGTGCCCCCCACCGAGAAACCCCCACATGTTCAGCTTTCCAGACACTCTCCAGATCCTGTCTTTTGGGTTCTTTGGAGGTTTTATTGCATCAGCATGACCAAAAAGCATGGGCAACCATGGAGAAATGTAATCAGACAAAAAGGGAATGATCTAATGCTAACAGACTGTGTGAGAAACCCAGGAAGGCCTGTATGTTCACATTCTTCTCAGCAGCTCTCTACAGTATTCCTCCCTTCCTGATGTGGGACAGGACTCCTGAAATGGAGGTTTTATAAAGTACTCTCAGATAAGGTAGGTCCTCTTTATGGCCAGCTCCAACACGAAAAATCAGGCAAGGAAGAGGGTACATTTTTAGTTTTTGTGACCTGCCTTGGGAAAAGAAATTCTAGAGTCTGCTCTGAGGAGAGAAAGGAGCAGAAGAAACTCGGACAGGAGGGTGGAGAAAAGTTACCTTGCCAAGGCCCAAAGCAACCCGATGGCATTCCAGTCACTTGGGAATAACTAAAGCTACAGGACTCACGCACCAAGAATTGTAAATGAAAATCAAAATATATATATCACAGGAGCCAAAGTCACCAAGGCAATCCAGTATCTTCTGGAACAATGGAAATCTACCCAGATTAGAAGTGGAGTGGGCAGAGAGAGGCACAGAATGTAAAGATCAGGTTCAGGTTCTTTCTAAAATTCAAGCCAAAGCTGCTAAGAAACATCAGCTCCGTAGACCCAAATAATCCACTCAAAGCCCCTCCAGGCCAAGCTGAGGTGGGAGTACAGTGGTATAGGAAGGACACAATTCCAGAGGCAGCTGTCTGAGGTTCTAGTGAATATACTTTTTCTTCCAATACATCTCAGTTTTAATCTGCTATTAGAAGAAAAATGTGAAAAACACAAGTCGATTACCCAAGATAACTAACCAAGGCATAAACAAACAAACCAAAAAAAACCCTGAACCAAAGAACACATAGTCCATTAGTACAATACAGAGATGAAATGCAGTTAATAAACTTCCACATAAACAACTCCATATAAAATGAAAAGGTTGAATTCTTTCAATATCTACGCAAATAAAAATTGATAAGCACCTCCATGTCTTTTTTGTTAATGGCCAGTCAAGTAAAGAGACTATTTCGCTAGAAAAATGAAAACAGTACCTTCTACACAGCATCACATTTTTCAACGTATGGCTATGGTGACTAATAGGTTTAAGTGTGAAATTAAAACTGTAAATATACATTTTGAAATATGAACCACATAGATCAGTCCAAAGAAGAGTGGCAAGATCTTATTCAGTCCATGCTGCTGCATAAATTTTTATGTTCCTTTCGAGACATTTCAGTCCTTCCAAGCTATGCTTTTGGCTCTTACCTCAGGTCAGAGCAGTCCATAACTGACTGTGTGATCACCTAGAGAAAGCTGAACAGTATGCACCCAGGATCATTCAGCAGACCCAGCACTCATCAGGCCTCTAGGTAAGAACAAAAACAGCCTGGTATCTGAATGAGCAGGAAGTTGGTTGCTGTCAAACTCTTCTGTTATCCATTCCTGATTATTCATGCCAGAGGCACAGATATATAAGTATACAGATCACTCCTAAAATAATTTTTTTCTAAGGCTAAGAATGTGGTTTTGCAACAACTTGGTATTTCTGTTAACTTACTTATACCATATGTCTCATCCTTCCCAGTATTGAAATTAGCTGAAATTCCCTGAAGTGACTGCAAGAAACATAGGTTAGGGGTAAATAAGAAAAGAAAATCACCCAAGATCTTAATAGGCTTTCACAGCTAAGAGATCATTCATACTCAAAGATACAAAAGTTAACTGTATCTTACAAATTCTTATACTCCAAGGGAGATAAAGGACAACAACGACAAATCTTCTATATCTCACAGAAAATAAAAACAGCAGGTAATCTGCTCTCTGACAAATAGGACAACCAGTATAAGAATATGTTATGACATTATAGAACACCATAAAATAATTACAACATTGCTTTATAGCCGGGCCTGGTGGCACACGCCTGTAATCCCAGCACTTGGGAGGCAGAGGCAGGAGGAACACTGCAAGCTCACCCTGAGCTACATAGTGAGACCTTGTCCCAAAAAACAAACAAACAAAAACAAACAAAAAAAGAAAAATGCATTGCTTTATAGTTAGAAGAAAAAAAAATTCTTATTCCCGGCCAGCAACTCAATAGTAATACAGACACTTAGCATTAACCGTAAACCACAGAAAGTATGTCTGCCCATAACACCCTTAGAATTTCCACCATTTTTACTGGTGCAACAAACTCCATAAATACACACAGGAATGTAGGAAGTGCTAGAATTCACTCTGCAATGTGAAAGCATTTTCCCAAATGAACCTAAATTTGTTAGCTTTCAAGAATGACACAAACCTTTGTTCAGTCCTAGAGGAAAGCATGAATGCATTCCCTCAGCCATCATACTGTGCAATAGGCAGCGCGGGCATCTTTCGCAGCGCCACTTCAAAATGTGCATCTTGCACCACACTCTCTTCTTCCTACCCTATTTCTGCTCCTACCTGGAGCTTTCTGAGTTTGAATACAAACCACCTTTTTCTGTATAGGAAGAAAGGGAAGCAACAGCAAGCAGCAGCAGCAGCAGCAGCAGCAGCAGCAACAGGGCAAGTAGGAAGAAAGTGATTTCTCCAATCTTAATTTCCATAGTATGATCCTTATCTAAGGGCTTCGTTAGCATAACAACTTCACCATCAGATACTAAGTCACCATTCATTTCTTTGAAATTACAGATTCATTACAATGCTGGCCACTCAAAGTTGCTTTCTTTAGTTATATCCAACTGTTCAGAATCTGGTCTCTCACTTTTGGTACTCCAGGAAGGAATTAAAGACAGGAACAAGTCCTAGGAGAATTCACACTCTTGATAACCCAACTCTAGTACTACAAAGCTTAAGGTAGACACAAACGCCAAGAGAATACAATGTTCTGGTTAAGCTGATTTACTACTTAATAAAAAAATAAAAATCCTACTTATTTCAATTCTTATTTGAGAAAATTCTCTATATATTAGACCTCATATTTTTCCTATCTCAGAGGGGCAGGGTGCTCCAAACAGGATAAAATTTAGGTTGTTCTCCAAAATGACTCAAGGGCATTCTTCCCAACACACAATCAAACCGTGAATCAAAATGTTCAACATCACAGACCAACACCCTTGTTTAATAGAAGAGGATCAGAGCAGGTGAAGAAATGTGCCCAAAGTCAAATAATAAACTTTGTACTATATTTGTACACTCAATTATAAATTAATTCCAGCGATACCCAAATCAACCTCAGAACCTGAAATATAGACTAGACAATGTGTAAGCTCCATACGTCTCTGGATCTCCTAAATGGCATGAGTCAAAGGAAAAAAGTAAATTTCCCTTGCTTCTCATCTAACCTCCTAGGAAAAAAACAAGCTAGAGGACAACAGATCCTGCGCTCATTTGTAAGGAGTATGACGCTGCCAGGGGAAAAGTGTCTCCAGGTCAGATGGTAACACCAGGAGGACTTCTCTACAGACCCAGCAGAAGAGTCCAACATCACAGTGTTGCTGGCCACATCCATTCTGTAGGACATTGTCTGGATTACGGTGTCCTACAGATCATAACACTTTCTTCCTTGCCAATTACCCATTAATACATTCTAATTTTGTTTTTAAGTGTCTTATGTGTAGAGTTCACAATTCAGTTGAACTTCAAGAGTTAACTAGGTTAGATTGGGCGGGGTGGGTGCTAGAGATCAAACTCAGGGCCTTGAGCATGCTAGATAAGCGCTCTATTGCTGAGCTAAATCCCTGACCCCTAGGTTAGATTTTGAGAGTGTTTCTTACCAGGTTCAAATGTATCACACTAACTCAGAAAGGACTTCTAGAATAATCAGTAGATGCTTGAAGGGTCAAGCTGCTATCTCACCTCCAGAACCCACCAGTATACTTGATCTACAGCAGATATTCAATAGAGATTTGTCAAACTGAACTGCACAAATGTTGGGTATGGAAACACTTGGACTAAATATGCAGAAAACTCTGTTTGGGTTTATATTATTGCATTTGTCATCATGTAGAATATGCACTGAAATATCCTCACAGAATACCTAATCTGGTCCTCTCCTTCAATACAGCAGAAAATAAGCCCCTCAAAGGAGAGTCAACTATTCCATACATACCTATTATACAGATTAATGAGCCAAATCTTACATAACCCTCCTTATGACTACCATCTTTTTCTGGAGGGAAGGGATGTTGTTTATCCTTTAGGAATACACAAGCAGAAATCCCAGTAAAATTCAGTAAATTGGGTTCCCCAATTGATTTTTCAAATTAATGTATTCTGGAGCAAAATGTGCTAAGTTTAATAGTTTAATTGCTTGGTTAATGTGCTAAATGTATCTGGGATAATGCATGTTTCCAGTATAAAGTCTTTCCTGAAAATCAATAAATCAATGGAAAAATATGGACTTTTGAAATGAACATTAAGAGCCATTTCACTTCAGAATCTGGTATCTCACCTCTCTTACTTAAGAAGTCTATTTCCCCAACAAACTCTTCTGTATGTGAAACATCCATCTCCCACACACATCCCAAATTCAAGCAGATATTCCTGCCTCTTTCAAAGTTTTTCCTCCAAGATTCAAGCTACCACTTCAGCTTCTACAGCCAAGGACTTTCAAACAGCAGAATGGGGAGGGAGAGGAGATTTCATAAAGAATTTCATTCAGCTTCATCATTCTTCCGAAGTGAAGGCCCACATTATAAAATATGTTATTGAGGGTCATTCAATTAAACACAGCAAGACGTGAATCAGAACCTGCTTTTATGGAACTGCCTTTGAGATTCTCAAAGAGACTGAAAAGCTGTCTCTTCCCTTAAAAGACAAAACTAGTTACCTATTTTCATTCCTTTGTTAATAACTATATTCCTATCTTGTAGCCTATATCTAAAGATTACTAGTTTTGGCCTTTCTTCTCATTACAGCCAACGATTCTCTGCTCCTCTCTCTCATAAGTAGGATAATGGTAAAATGTGCTGATCTTCCCTGTTTGCTTGCAGGGCTGAGAGTCCCTTCTCATACTTTTCATGTGATCTTACTAAAATGAATTTTTTCCTTCTCTAAATCTTTAAAAGTTTTATATAATTCATAAATTTGCTTACACACACACACACACACACACACACGCAAATCAGTTAGTGTTCCTTTCATATTAGAAGCTTAGGCAGGAAATTAGATGACGAAATTCAGTGGAATGAATAGGCCTTAAATTCCTTTTGCCAGTCATTTGGGAACATAATGGGCACAAAGGGAGTTGTTGGGCAGTAATAAAACTACTGGCTTATCTTCTCATCCAGGTTGACTTCATTTGGAGAGGGTGGGAAAGCAGGATAACAATATAACAGATTTTCCACTTTGCAGCTTTTATTTGGTGGGGGCAATGTTAAGCAGAGATTACGGGTCTAGCAGCAGAGCAGTGTATTGTTTCTAAACATTAACCATGGCCTGATGTCAATTATGCATTTATAAAAACTAGATATACAAAAAAAGAAAAATGAATTCTAATATCATTAGTTTTATGATAACCCAACTATAACAAGTAGTTTGCACTCTGAATCTGTAGCAGATAAAGCTAAAGTAGAATGGCAGTTCAAGTCTCCCAGTTGACGTAGCATGGCTATTGCTAACAAATGAAATAAGATTAAAAATTATGGCACACTGAAGAAATTTTTGTTTAAATATTTTCTACCTGAACAGTGCTGTCAGATAAACGAAAGAAATCACATAATTTTAAAAGATATGCACTGAAAGGAAAAAGTAGTATTTTAATTATGGAGAGTAAAATAATAAGGAAGATATACACATGCATGCTTCCCAGAGCATTATCTATGATCCTACGGCTCCGTACAGAAAGGAAACACGGAACTGGAGCAAGCAATGTATTAAGCCAGTGGAGCCAAAAGGGAAGAAGAGCAAGCCTCTCTACCTGGATGACTTCCAAAATTGCACCTACCCATCCATCTGACAAATAATCACTGAATGCTTACTTTGGGTCAGGCAGTGTTCCGAGCCACAAGAACAGAAACAAGCAGAAAGGCTCTACCCTACAAATTTCCAATTTCAACACTGCTCTGGGGCTGCAAGAATGTACTTCTAACATGGCACCTCTGACCCACATATCTAAAGCCACGGCCATCTTCCTTGCTTACCAAAATATGCCTTCTTTGTGTTCGTCTCACTGAGGGCATTCACTTTCCCTGACCACTGACTTTCAAGTCATGTGAAACTCTAACTTCACTTCCACCTCTACAAACTCCTTCAATATACTATCAAAGACCTGATCACTTAAATTCTGCAAAGTTTCTTTAATCTATCTCTCCCTTCTATTCCCTCCTACATTTGGTCAAAGAACCTCATCATCTTTTGCCTGGATATTTGTCAGCCTCCTGAGTTTTGGGTCTTCCCTCTGAAAGCTGTTCGCACATCCATTCCATTTCAGTTCACAGCAATCGCATCCTTCCCTCAAATAATATCATATGAATTCTTGACTCCTCTTTTTTCTTCCCCATGTCTAATCTATAAGGAAATTCTACTGACTCGGGCTCCAAATGATATCCATACTCTGAAAAATTGCCATCTCCATTGCTACCATCCTAGTTCAAGCCACATTCATTGATATACCAACTACAAAAGCTTCTTTAATGGCCTTCCAGTTTTACTCTTATATCCTCCTATAGTCTACTGTCAAAGCAGCAGTCAAGGCGATGCTTTTAAAATGCAAGTTAGTCACTCTCATTCCCTACTCAAGCCCTGTGAGGCAGCCGCTCACTAGGAGTAAAAGCCAAAATCCTTAAAAAGGCCCAAAAGCCCTAAATGATCTGGCATGTGTGTTTGGCTGACTGATACAGTCAGTTTCCTTCTCTTTCTCTGTCTATCATCATCATCATCATCATCATCATCATCACCACCATCATCATCATCTCCTTTACTCTGTCATTCACTCACTTCACTCTTTCATCTCTAGCCATCAGCCTCCTAACAACTTCCTCCAAAACAGAAACGTTCCTTTTTTAGAATCTTTGCAGTCTGTTCCTTCCACCAGTGACATTTTTCCTTTCATACACACATGGGTAACTCCCTCACTCATTCAAGACCTTTCTCAACTCTTTACCCCTTTGAAGCCCACTGAAACCACCTATTTCATACTGCAACTTCCTCCCATGCACTAACAATCTCCTTAACCTTTGGCTATTTTCTCCCAAAACAGTATCTTCTGTCATATGGCATGTAGTTTACTTAACTATATTTGTTGTTACCTGCATTTCTCCTCATTATAATATAAACTCTACAAGGGGAGGGATTTTGTCTGTTTTGCTCATGGTTTCACACCAAGTGCCTAAAACAACACTTTGTGTGTTGGGCACTTAACAATGACTAAATGATCATGTTGATCACACTGTTCACAGGCTATTTGCCCCAAAATCACCTTTCATAAACATAACTTATAGTGTTACTTCCCTGCATTGGTTTTTATACATATAATAAATTAGTCTTCTCCTTTAAAAATATGCTTCTCTTGGCTGATTCCTTTCTGAACTTTTGCATTAATACCACTTTTAACGTTTTAGTACAATAGTCAGTATTTTACAAAACACTCCTTAAATTAATAAAATTTAAAGGCTGTTTGGCCTTCATAATGGCATTTTTAACTCACCTAATTTCTTTGGAAAGTTAATGAATTAAAAAAAGTTTTTCACCATGAACACTGCCACTTTAAAAGACCTTAAAAGAAACTGTAGAGGATGTAAAAACAGTCTTTAATCAGGAATCGTAAATTAAAAGCATGCCACACTTGCAAAGGTTCTGACAGAGATAAACAACTATGAGAATCAGCTTATACTGGCATCCATACGCAATCTTAGGCAGCTTAGAGAGTAGATAAGCCACACTAATCTTTTTAAATTACAATGGGTCTCTGAATTATTTCAAGTTTTGCACATAAAATGATACTTTATTCCGCACCCTCTCAATTTCTATAAAGATGTAACTAAGTTTGCCAAGAAAATGCTGATAAAATAAATTTTTACAAGAATTTCTCTTTACCACTTGGCAAACACATGTATTCCATATTTTTAGATATACAGCAGTGGTAAAGAAAGCCCCTTAACACATTTTATGAAATGCTAGAGACTGATTTTGTGTCTGTACATGTTTTAGAGTAATGGACTAACGTATTACGTATCAGACTCCATGTTAAGCATTTTACAGGTGTATTTGTTCATTTAATCTCTGCCATGGTCCTATGAGGTTGGTACTATTTTTATCCCCATTTACAGCAGAGAAGGCAGAGGTTCAGCGATGTCAAACAAGTTGTCCAAAATCACAGAACTACTAAATAAATTCAGTTTTTATCTCAGAGTCCTTGTTCTAAACTATTCCAGATGAGGCTTCTTGCTGTGGGTCACAGTTCAAATGTATGAAAGAGAAAGAGATTCACACCAGGAACTTCCAGCTGCACTAATACTTCTTCTACCTCAGTGCCTTAACGAGTCCCAGGGTCAGAGCGGCCACGTCTGAACAATGAAATCCTACTTCTGCTGGTCAGCACGGGTTAGAGAAATCCTTCTCCTTCAGAACCTGAAGTTAGAGATAAGAGAGCTGATCGCTCCACCAGGCTGTCACAGATAACCTTGAGACCGGCTTCTGTCACCTCATAGACACAGAAGCAGAAAAATGCGAGTCCACCGAGAAAAAAGGCAGCAAGGTATCGGGAGAGAATCAGAAATGAGAGCCAAAGATCCTGCCGTCTGGCACTGAGGCCTGCTGGTTTGGGTTCCAGACCTTCCCGAACACAGACATGTACTTGCCCTTGGATTTGACATGAAATCTCAGAATCTGGGAAATGAGTTTCCCATCTGTACTTAGTGGTTTCAGTGGGTTTCTATCACTTCAACTAAGTCTGATTATCCAATACTGAGTTATAAGCATGCACCAGGGAAAAAAAAGAAAGAGGGTACAAACTGCTTTCTAGAGCTTAGTGTGAACACTGTGGCTAAGCAAGAATTTCACAGAAGTTGAGGATATAACAACAATTCCTAATCTTCCTTGTTAGTTTATTCTTGTCAGCCTTCCTTGATCCTTTTTAATACTTTTATTATGTTTATATTAATACTTTTTTTTAAATTTGAGTGAATAAGTCCCCATGTATCCTAAAGAAAGAACATTATTACTGTTTTGTACTTGCTTTGACATATGCTCTCCAAGTTGTTGGCTGGGATACACCAAATCATACTGTTAAATCTCATCAATTTCTCACTTTTCCTCTCCTTGGATTATACAGAGCTAATGTTTCCAGATACTCTTTAATTAGTAACTCATGTATTCCCTGTATCGGTGTTCCTCAAAGACTTTTAGGCATTCGATTCTGCTGATGTCTCCCCAGTTATATGACAAAAATCACATCATGACTCATAATTTTCAAGATTAGTTAGGCAATCTGAGCAGATTTGCTTCAATTCTATTGAAAGCAAAAAATTGAAAGTATTTTGTTATCTGGTCATATCAGAGTCATTTACTTTCTCAACATCAATATCACATTTTGAATGTTTTGTTTTGTGCCCTACGGGCCCTTAATATCTGAGGCACCAAGATTTAGGTGACTTCAGGTCATTCCTTTCTCTCCTAATTGGGAAGGAGGGTAACTTGTAAAAAGGTTGTGGTAAAGGAGAATCTACACAAATGGACAATGATTTCCTTATAGTCCTGTCACTGCACACATACCTCTTGGAATACCTCCTCTATATCTAGGGATATGTTTATGCCAGTTTCAACACACTGACTGGAGCTCTGTTCATTCGTTCACTCCACAAATATTTCCTGAGCACCTATAACATACCAGACACTTACTGGGCACTGGAAATATGGCAGTGAACAAGGCAGGAAACTCCTTGCCCTCAAGGCCCTTTCAAGCAGGAGCACACAATTTATTAAGTCTGTGCTTGGGACTGCAGCCAGGGCTGCCCAAGCAGGGAGCCTGCGAAAGGCACTCTGGTCTCTCCACCTCAAAGAACTACACACCTGTTTAGTCAACAGGTAATTACTAAGCACTTACTGAACACGGAGAATGCAAAGTGATCCTCCATTCCATGATATAAGCATAATCTCATCCAGATTCCCTTTGTGTGATATATTAAGTCACTATTTAAATAAACTTGAATTCTACAAAGCAAAGACCAAATCATCAACAGGGTCAATTAAATCCTTCTTTGTATACACAGTATTACTCTTCTGGCTGTGCTTTAGAATCCAAAATATAATTTTATTCCAAAACCATGAATATGAATAAACTATACCCTTGCTAGTGACTGCATTTTAGTACAATTTTTAATGGTTCACTAAACCAAATTACTCTTCCTATCAAGACAAAAGTACTTCCTGGGGATTTAGTCAGCAGTTAGAGTGCTTGCCTCACAGGCACAAGGCCCTGAGTTTGATCCCCCGCACCAAAATAAATGAATAATAAAAATTGTTTTTAAAAAGAGAGAAAAGTACTGGTCCTGAGGACCAAACATTTATCAAGAAAACAAAGTCAACCATCCATAAAAACAACATAAAAACGCACATTTTATAGGATGGAAACTTCCACCAACCTGATATATTCAAGGTGAAAATTAAGAGCCACCACGTCATTTAAATTAGAGAACAAAGTATTTTAAATTCCTGTGTTACGTGACTCTAAATGTTTCTTAAATGTTAGGAAAGAGCCTTTCCACCCAGCCACATAGCTACACTTCATAATTACCAAAAGAAACTTAACAAAGGCCCTTTGTAAAGGATTATCCTAATGCAGCTTAGTCAGTTTCCCACTCTCTCTCTTCTTAGTTATGCCAAAAAAAATCTATATCAAGAGATAAGAAATTATATATATATGTATATATATGGGCAGCGAGACAGAGCTAGTTAATATAAAATATATAATTAAAATTTCTTCTGGACTAATAGTAATAGAGTTACAGTTACCACTATTTCACACTATTGACTGGAAGATGAGGGGCAGCTAGCAGGGTGGGAAGGGCTACCCGAGTGAAACAGCATAGCTGGCTGGGCCACATGGACAGTGAGCTGAAGAGAAGAATTGTTCAGGAAAACGTTAACACTGTAATCCAGTGAAGGAAAAACACAACTGAAGGTTCCACCTACGATAGATCAAAATACTATGATTCTAAAATCGTTTCAAAGTTCAACAGTCATACTAGTGGCTCATACTGATACCCCTGCAAAGCTCACCCTGAAACTTGACTGCCGGTGTCACTGGGAAGTGGGGGCCTTTGAAAAGTGATTAGGTCATGAGGGCTCCACCCTTCTGACTGGATTAATGACATTATCACAGGAACAGGTTTGTTATCACGGAAGTGGCTTCATTATAAAACAGACTTCTCCTCTCAGCACTGACTCTGGCTCCTGCACACACACTTTCTCCCCCACACAGGTACTTGCTTGCTACAATGTATCGAGAAAGCCTCCACTTGATGAGGCTCCTCAATCTTGGACTTCCCAGCTTCTACACCTGTGAAAAATTAGTTTCTTTTTTGTACTTATTATTCAGTCTTTGGTACTGTAACAACAGAAAACAAACTAAGGCAACTTAGTCCTTTATCTGACCGCTAAATACATTACAAAGATATAATGAAAAAAGTAGGTTGTATAGTGAACACATAAGGTGTATTATAGGCTCTGCACAGGGTACATACAGTCTATTAATTCTGGGTAAAACTAGAAAA
Organism: Hystrix cristata; assembly: GCA_004026905.1. Lineage (NCBI taxonomy): Eukaryota > Metazoa > Chordata > Mammalia > Rodentia > Hystricidae > Hystrix > Hystrix cristata. The sequence continues at coordinate 172,273 of PVJO010000979.1, forward strand.
CATCAGTCTCCGAAATTTAGGCTGATTAAGAACTTTTAAAAAGTCTATCTAGGGGCTGGAGATTTAGCTCAGTGGTTAAAGTGCTTGCCTTGCAAACACAAGGACTCGAGTTCGATCCCCAGCACCAAAAAAAAAAAAAAAAAAAAAAGCCTTTCTACCATCAATGATAAGATAAACTAAGATAAACTAGTACCACATGCCCCTCGTGAGATAGATATGCCGCGGTTAGAATGTCCCCTATGTAATTTTCCTATCCATATGTTTAAAATGTTTAATTTTAATATAATCATGAAAAAACAATTAGACAAATTTAAGTTGAAAGACAATCTGCAAAATGACTAGCCTTCAAAACTGTCAAGAAATAAGACAAAAAAAATAGTAACTATTCTAGATTACATGTAATAAATTCATACTGACCATCTACCCTCTGGGAAGTAGTCGAGTGTGGCAGCTAAGAGTTCAGAATCCTAGAGCATTATCAGGTCAAACTCTGACCCTACATCTTATCTCTACCATGTGGAAAGACACTTAGCCATGTTAAGCCCCCATCCCTCTCTGTAAAGTGAGGATACTAATACAGAATGGCCCTGCTATACTGTAGTTTGGATCTTGAATGACCCCCAAAGGCCCATGTGTTAAAGCTCTCATCCACGGGGTGGTACTTTTGGGAGGTGATGGAACCTCTGAAATACGGCTGCTAGTGACAGGAGCGACAGGTCTTGAGGTCACCGGGAGCATGCCCTTGAAGGAGCCTGTGGGAGCCAGCCCCTCCCCCTTTCTTCTCCCCTTCCTTAGCTTACGGAATAAGCAGTTTTTCTCTACTACATGCCCCCTGCTATGATGGGCTGCCTCACCACAAGCCAAAAGCAACCACTCCATCATGGGCTGGAACCTCCAAAATCATGAGCCAAAGTAAACATTTCTCTTACACACTGATTACTCAGGTATTTTGTGACAGTGATGAAAAGCTAACACAACCCCTAACAGTTTGACTTAAGATTTTTGGACATGATGATGCAAAAGAGATACACATTTACTAGGAACTATACTTCAAACTTTGAATTTTGATCTTTTCCCAGTGTAGTGATATGCTGTATGCTCCTCTCTGGTGATGCTGTGCAGCAGCAGCAGCAAACCACAGCTCCCAGTCAGCTCTACAATCACGAGAGGAAACAACTGACCCTCTCCAGTGCCTGTTTTGCTCAGCTGTGATGTCTGGTAACCTGGGTGTACCGATGCATTTTTGCCTTATAGGCTTAACATGACGTGACCCCACCATGAGTCAAGGAGCATCAGTATTCCTTCTTCGAAATATTGTAGAGTTAAACAAATTTGTCTATAAAGACCTCAGCACAGTGCTTGACACTTTGTAAGTGCTCTGTAATCGTCAGTGGCCGCAATGATCACGGCAGTGGCAGTGGTGAGCACCAGACACTGGGAAGGAAACAAAAACAGACTAGCACGGTCTTTTCACTCACTGAGCTGACAGTGAGATCTAAGCTAGAAAAACTACCAGGCATTTCAAAGACTTCTATGACCTAAGAGCTTTGGCTCACAGAAGCCTCTAGAACGCAAAGGAGGCTGCTAAGGCCTTAAGAGGCAAAGAATGGTGGTCCCAGGACTTAAGGAATGACAGAGACCAGAGGTACTAGGATAGAAGCGGTCAAATTTGGGGGCTGAGAGGATGAGACAAAGGCAAGCTGAGGCCTGCCTGCGGTTCCTGGCTGGGCTGCTAGGTGAGCTGTGCCCGTCGCTGGGAAAGGGAGAAGAGGGCGGGCGTGAGCAGGAGTAAGATTCAGCAGGAAGTGCCACCCAATGGGAGTTGTGCTGGAGTCACAGGTCTGCAGCAGAAAAATCTTGATCTTAAGAGGAAAGATAAACTGCCATCTCTAGATAAAATATCTAAAGCAGACAGATTTTGTCTTGTTCTTGCCTGGGTTCCACTTTCAAAAGATAATTTTTTTAAAAATGGTACTCCTGTCAATCTCACACATTTCATAGTATAGCTACGTTACTATATTTTGTAGTATGTCTATTTACTACAGAGATAGACATCAGAGTGGCTCAACAGGTTCATTAAACCTAAGACTTTAAATTCCCCTCATAGAAACGTCATATATTCTTACTATTTAAGAGCATTATTTTGTTTATTAAAAGTAAAAAAGGAAGAAATTACAAACTCTCATTTCCTAGGTTTTGAGCATATGACCTCTCCTTGATGCTCCTCAAAATAAAATTGGCAGAAACACAAACTGCCTGCATTCATACGTCTGTGGAAAAACACACAATATGCTGATATTCATAAATGAAGTATTAGGTTAAACTTGGCCCATAGAATCTCACTTATCAATGCAACCAGAGCTGGATTTGCTAGACAACACAAAGACCGTCTTGTTGTCACATTCTGTGCTCATTCTGTGTGTGCCTGACAATGGCTCGGGCCACACCGATTATTCTACATATTGTCCTCCAGGTACACTGCACTCCCTGGTGTCTACAGCTCAGACAGACCTGCCTTAGCACACTTTCTTGCGAAAGAGAAGGTTGTGGCCCAGTGTCTACTCCCTTTAGGAACAGAACCCCCAGAGCCTTAGATCCCTAGCAGAGTCCACACCAAGTGTCTTTTGCAGCAATGTACCATCATGTTACTAAAGTTCTGACAACAGAGACAAGAGGAGAAATGATGTCGGCAACTTCCAGTCATGCCCATAGAAGGAACTCTTCAGACTCCACCTCCTCTTTTGCAGAGACTAAACAGAGATGCTGAGCTGGTGAGCCACCTGCAGCCTCCACAAGGGCTGAAGGCCCAGACAATGGAAGAACAAGCTAGAAGAAGCCTGAGTCTAACTGACTAGGGAAGAAAGGGCCAGACTTCGAACTGACTACTAGTGTGGATTTTACATGAGCAAAAACTTTATTCTGCTTAAAGGCACTATGATTTTGGTCTTTATTAAAACAGCCAAGCAGATGTCTTAATTCACTTCTGCTACATTAAAGACTAAATGTATGCTGAATCTCTTTAAGGTGTGCTTACTTCCTCTTAGAGCTCTTTATTTCTTTATCATGACCCCTGATAACTCAGCATTCTACATAGTTTTTAGTAAGTGTTCAAACTGGAGTCTTCAAGGTAAATTCAATACCACTCCTTTCGGCAAGTAAACCTGCTCTTTAATTTTTTGGTAGTACTGGTATTTGTACAGTCCTTGTGCAGGACGTCTAATCCATCTGACAAATTCTTAACCTTGGTGTTACACATGACAATGATTTCTAGACCCAGCATCAGCATTTGCCTATGTTGACCTTTTCCCATCCTCAGTACAGAGTGTACTGAGTCCTCTATACTTTCCTCCTTGATGTTCATGGTACACAGAATAATGCTCCCCACCCCCAAACCTCCCAGATCTCCCATATCCTCATTCCTGAAACCCATGAGTTACACAACCTTAAATGGCAAAAGGGATTTTGCCTGTGTGATTAAGATTCTGGAGATGGGGAGGTTATCATGGATTTTCTACGTAGGCCCAATTTAATCACAAGAGTCCTTGGAAAGCGACAGGAATGTTAGAGTCACAGAAGACATGTGGCAAGAGAAACAAAAGCTGGAGGGATGCCAACACTGGGAGAGATCATAAGCAAGAACATCTCTCACAAAGGCAAGGATGGAGACTCCCCAGGAACCTCCAGAAATACCACGGTTCTACCACCACTTGAATTTAGCCCAGTGAAACCCACTTTAGACCTCTGACCCCCTGAACAAGGAGATTAATCTGTAGTGTTTTAAGTCACAAAGTTTGCAGTAATTTGTTACAGCAGCAGTAGGAAACTCATATGATGCTCTCACTTGTAGCACTGCATAATAATCCGGTTAAAGTTTAGGGTAGGATTTGTCCAGACCTAAAGACCTATACTAAAATAAGCAGTTTTCTTTTTTTTTGGTGCTCAGGATCGAACTCAGGGCCTTGTGCTTGTGAGGTAAGCACTCTAACCACTTAGCTAAATCCCCAGCCCTGTAGTTTTCCTAACACACAATATTATTAGTGTTGCTTTCATAATATACAATATTAATAGTACAACCTAATGGTAGAATATTAATATTAATAGTATTAATAGTATTAACCATATGAATGCACACTACCCTATTACTGCACTAATATTATACAATTCTTTTACAATTTTATTATTATTACACAAACAATTCTCCCTGCTTGCTGCCACTGCCCCAAAAAAGGAAGTCACAGAAGTTGAATATGAGAAGTAATGGTAGGTACAAATGAATCTTCTAACTAGATAAAAGGATGATCTTTACTCACTGAATAAATCTTCATCTCAACATGAAACTACAAGCCAAGCATGGTGACACATGCCTATAGTCCCAGCACTCAGGAAGCTGAGGCAAGAGGATCACTGCGAGTTCAAGGCTAACCTGGGTTCCATAGTAAGTTCAAGGCCAGCCTGAACTATGCAGTGAGACCCTGTCTCAAAAAAACAAAACACAACAACAACAAACCATGAAACTACATAACTTTTCCACTAACTTTACATTGTTTTGAGGAAAAAAGCTTTCTCTGCCAATGAAATAGCATACAATAACTTCTACAAAGGCAAAAGAAAATTTTTAAGGAGTTTTTAAAGCTCTTATTACCAACCAAAAGCTGTAGCCACACATGATATTTTTCTAATATTATTTAGTTCAAACCTTGTTTACTCACTGGTTGAATTTTAGTTCATGCTTTTCTTGAGTAGAAATAAGCAGTCACCCCTGTGGCTTCTGGATGCTTTGAACAGAACAATTCCTAAAGAAATGACAACGGACCCCAGCTTCATTCACCTGCACCTACCCACATCCAAAGTCAGTCAAAAGGGTCCACAATCCAGCTGGAAGGTCAGAAGTTAGTTATCATCCCACCCTCTACTTCCAGCCAGCACCACCTAGCATGTGCACCATTGTGTTTCTGACTGCATTATGGTTGCAACTCTGAACCCAGAGAAGTCTGAGGGCAAATGTAGGTCCTTTTGAGAATCCTTGCCCAGATTCCAAAGGGAACTCCCACTCGATGCCTTTGTGTGCCATTCTGACCCAGAGTTCAACCACACCTGACCACAAAAAGTTCACTTCAAGATCACATCCTTAAGACTGGCCTGTTTGCACTGTCAGGATTTCATAAAAATATAGAACTACTATTATAAATCTTTGGCCTAAATTTACTTCCCCTCCATCCTCCTGACCAGAAACGAATGAATGCTAATACCCAAAACAGTCTAGACCCACACGACAAGACTTCTTTTGTTCCAGAAACTCAGTAACTTCTTTGTAATATATCCCTACATTACAATGAAGAACATACACACCATCTCCTATGTTACACTCATTCAAAGTGAAAGAATTATCTCCTGGGTACAGAAATTTGGTTCTAGACACTGTTTTATTTTTCCCTGCATCACTGTTTAAGCTTGTCCTAGATTCTGGTAGCCATTATACCACTGATAATGTGCCAGTTTTTCTAACTGTATCTAAAGTTTCCTACCTGTAAAATACATAGGCTATATTTTCCTTACATCCCTGAGTTAAGACCCTCTATACAAGCCATCATTGACTTTTGGTGTCTACAGAAAGTCTGTCTACTCCACACCATGGTGGAGAAGGTGGACAGCACATATAGACTAATTTTTGATGTCTCTAATAGTCTTTATAAAATTTTTTAATACTTAATGTTCAGTATCTATCACCCGATACAACACATTTACTTTTATTCATTGGACCTAGTATATTTGTCCCATATATGTTCCATTTTTGTCCTGCTCATTCCAGAGTATGGATTTCACTATGTAAAATATATGGAGTTTTTTGTTTCTTCACTTTTAAATGCTATTTACCCATTGCTAATTGGCAATAATGTTAAAAGCACCAAGGGGGAAAAATAACCCTTAGGCTAACAATGTACCATTTTTTTCTCATCTCATGAGCTAACCCATAATCTTTTTAAATTTCCTCCTCTACTTTTTGTTTTACTTTGAACTCAGCATTTATCTTCAACAGGAACTGTGAGATTTTTTCTGGATTGTGCTTTTTATCTACAATTTATAAGATTTTTTCACTCCCTGTGTTAGTCTACTTAGTCTGCCAAAACAAACTTACCGAAGATGGGTGGCTTAATTAACAGAAATTAATTTTCTCATCATTCTGAAGGCTGGATGTCAGAGATCAGGATGAAGCATGATCAGGTTCTGCTGAGAGCCCTGTTTCCAGCTTACAAATGGCTACCTTTTCACTGTGTTGGTGAGATGCTAGTCTCACCATGAAGGGCCCATCCTCATGACCTCCTCTAAACCTGATTATCTTGGAAAGACCCAACATCCAAACATGATCACATTGAAGGTTAGACCTTTAACATATACATTTTTGTGGTGACACACATCAGACCACTGTATTCTCCTTTAAGGGTCAATTTCTATCTGTCATAAAATAAGTCTGTGGACAGAATTTCATTATTAAGCAGAAACTGAAAATCTGCAAGGTCTTAGACCCAGACTAAGTGCTAGATATTTGAGGACAAACACATCCAATTCTTAATATCAACAAAGCCAGTATTTTCAGGGTCTAGATGTAAATACAGATTAACTCCTTATTTGCTGGGGTTACATTCCAAGACCCTCATTGCATGGCTGAAACCTCAGATAGCCCCAAATCCTATATATAATATGTTTTCCTATACAAACCTAAGTTTAATTCATAATTACACACAGTAAGAGGATAATAAAAATAATAATAGAATAGAACAACTATAACAATATACTATAATGAAATTGCCTGTCTCACTAGTCTTACGCCTTTGGGGCCATTATTTAAATAAGGGGGAACTGAACATCAACACTATGATACTATGATAGTTGATATGATAACACAGATGGCCAGTAATTAATCAGTGGCAAGTAGTGTACAAAGTGTAGATGCACTGGACAGAGGGATGAGTCACATCCTACTGGAGGGAGTAGGACCACAGGACATTTCATCCCACTATTCAGAATAGTACACAATTTTAAGCTTTCCACGTAGTGTCTTCAGACCTGTTCCCTATTATGTTGACTCACTATGGCAGTCATGATAATGGGCCTTCCAGATCTCCCCATCAGACAGGCACAGCTCATTGACAGCCAGCCCCCGGCGCCCCTGCAGATTCACCGTGGCACTGGTGCTGTGGCTGCAGACTTGCTGGGCTGCTGAGAGCTGGCACCGAGAGGAGCAGAGGTACTGGAGCCAGGGCTTCTCCCGCCCCAGGGGAGATCTCTATAGCTCTGTTCGGGGAAGCTCTGAGTGCCCAGCCAAGGCTTTCTCAGAACGGCACCTTCGTCTAGAATTCCACCTCCCCAGCCTCCTTCCTTCCCACTCTCCCTTTGCAGACATCAGTCCCCGGTGTGGCCTGAAAGTTCATTCTGCCTTCTCTTGTCCCATCCTCAGAGGATTCAGAAGAACCTACTCACAAAGTAACTTCACACAAAGTAAGACAAACCATGTTTTGTTCCCAAGTAATCTATCTGTTCATCTAACAAGGGACAAATACTCATCTGAGACAAGGAACTAAATAAAGAAAAAAATTTTCATAAATTCAAACTACAACAAAAAGAAAATTGTGCTCATCTTACTTTAATATAACTGAATGTTCTGCTAGTCAGCATTGTCCATGTGCCCGCAAGGTAACGGAAAGGCTAGCAACAAAGATAGGGCTCCTGTCCTCAAGGAGATTACAGTCTGTGCTCTCTGTTTTACTCAATTCCTGCATCACTCATTCAAACAATTTCTGTAAGCCTTTTCTATAGACATACACATGTTCTTCTGTGCAAGGTGGATGACAAAATAAAATTACTTCCTATAAATCTTTTTCTTTCTTTTTCACGTGTTTGTTTGTTTTGTAGTACTGAGGATCAAATCCAGGGGCATTCTACCACTGAGCTATATATTCGGCCTTTTTTTTTTTTTTTAATTTTGAGACAGGTTCTCGCTAAGTTGCTCAGGCAAGACTCAAACTTCTGATCCTCCTGCCTCAGCTCCCAGAGTGCTGGGATTACAGGCGTGCACCATCATGCCTGGGTTCATATATATAAAATTCTAAAGCATGTATTGCTTAGTTTGCTGTGTTTGAAATTTGTAGAAATGAAGCTGTACTCCATACAATTTCTCGTGACTTCTTTCATTCAACATTATGATTTTAAGACAGATCAATGGTGTATTGTTTTCTTCATAGTTGTTTTTAGTTCATATATGTTTTGCTGCTGAAGGGCAATCTACTAAATTAAAATTCCACACTTTCTTTAACCCAGGCTATTCTTAATGGATATTTGTATTGTTTCTGATATTTTGCTCCTATAAATACAGCAGTTCGGCTAGGAACTTCCTCTAATATGGATCTTGTAATTACATAACAATTTCTCTAACATATGTATCTAAGAGTGGAATTTCTCCCTCATAGGATATATATGTTCAACTTTATTATTTTTCAAAAGTACTTCCATAAACCTGTATTCCCATGAACAGTAAAAGACAATCCCCACGGCTCCACATGCTCTCCAGCACTTGGCTGTTTACTTATTTCTTCAGGTGACATTCAGTACCACGAAAATATACAGTGCTTACCGTGTAAATGCCAATTCTACAAACGGCAAATGAGATCTGGATACATTCAGACATTCTCTATAAGATTAAAATAAGAATAAGAGATTACAACTAAATGTTTATACCAAAGAATTGGCTTCATTCCACTTGCTCGTTTCCTTCCCTCTTGGAAGAAAATCTACTATTCTCTGACATCTGCTTAATGAGCAGGTGGTTGAATTTTTTTCCTTCTACCTGCTTTTTCTAGGCTAGCTCAAATATAACAAGGATAATAAGGTAAAGGGCATACCACTTTATCACAAGACTATAAAGCAGACGCTTCATCCTCCACTATAACAGCGTGATTTAAGGACTGGAATATAATACTCCGATTTTATTTCACTGAAGTCTTGCTCAAATATTCAATTTTTAATGATAAAGTCTTTGTTATAAGTTTTAAAGGCACTTACTTTTTTAATTCAGTCCTTATCAGCTTCAATCCTTATAACAGAAAAAAATCTCTGTAAAAGGGAAATGCTTATAGTGATATGTAGAAAGCTTTGAATGGTCTCAATTTAAAGAGAATATTAAGGTCTTTGGTCTTGGAAAGGATATCAATGGCAGTACTCAGTCGAGAATTCACAACTTCTCACTCTCACATCAAGATCAGATTCCTAAAACTTATGCCCACTCACAAAACTGTTTGTACTAAAAATGATTACCAGTTTATTTTCTTTAACTGGAGGAATATTTTTAGCATATTAAGTTGGCATATAATCAAAATAACCCTAACTTTATTAAGTTATCATCATTGCTATTAATGTAACACTACTGAGCTTTTTTTTGATGAAATATACTACTAAAAATACCCCCAGGGCAATGCTACTGGTATTCTCAGAGCTGGACACTGAAAATGCTCACAACCTCACTCAACATCCATTCTTTCAATTTATCTTCAGAAATTACCCCCAAATTATACCTTTGTAACATAATAGTGAATTACTGCACAATTCTCTCAGTAAACTAAAAAAGTTATTTTCCCCAAGTGAAAAATAGCAATCTTACTTTATGCCACCTGGAATAAAAGACTGTTTCCCAGCCTTCCTTGGAGTTAGGTGTAACTAAGTTCCCTGAAATGAGATGGAAGTGAAGGATGCTTAAAGAGAAGTGACTGTAAGAAGGGCCCCTTTCTGCTCTTTTTTGTTACTTCTTCATTCTATAACTGAGACCTCGTGTAACTCCAGCGACAATCCTGGACTGTGACGGCACCTGGAGAACACCACACACATGAAATGGAGCACAAGCATGAGCAAGTCTGCAGACGCCCATGACAGAGGAAGTGCTGGCCCCTCCTTTCCAGACTTCACCTGAGACAGAAAGAGACCTCAAACTAGGCATGGAAGCACATGCCTATAATCCCAGCACTCTGGGAGACTGAAGCAGGAGGATTGCATGTTTGAGCCCATCCTGGACACCTTACAGATTGAGCAAAACCCAGTGCCCAAATAAAAAATAAAAAAAAAAAAAACCCAGTTGGGTATACACCTCAATGTGAAGGCCATAAATTCGACCCTCAGTACAAAAAAAAAAAATTTTTTTTTTTTGAAGAAAAAACCTCTAACTTGTTTAAAGACTGTTGTGTGTCCCTTTCAGCCTAACACAGTCACAACTAGAACAGAGTAACATTTGTTTTTAAAAGATAACTGTCTGGGTTGGGGATTTAGCTCAAGTGGTAGAGTGCTTGCCTAGCAAGCACAAGGTCCTGAGTTCGATCCCCAGCACCAATCGATCAATCAACCAATCAATGTAACTGCCCCCAGGAACACATGCTAGAAAGAGTTCTAGCATTTGTTATTACAAAGTAACTGTCTTTAAAAAGTTTTTTCTGTTAAAGAAGGAATATTTATTCTTTACTTACTAAAATCCTACCTTCTGTTCCTTCCTTTTCTCATCCCCCAAATGTACAAGTACTGTTACTAGAATTGCCAAAATTATTGCCCTGAAAACCCTCAACTTATTTTCTGTAACTTTTTTTTCTGAATTTTTTCTGAACTGCTACTAGAATTGCCAAAATTATTGCCCTGAAAACCCTCAACTTATTTTCTGTAACTTTTTTTTCTGAATACCTCTTTCTCTTCTCTAACCTCTAATCCTTACAAATACTGCCTTATCCTTGAATACACTACTTCAGCCCAAGTAGCATGTCTAGAACTCCAACTCCAAATTCACTAACAATAGCATTCTCAGGGTGGCCTCCTCCCTCTATTTAGTGAGAGGTGAATATAAAGAGATTTAAAAGCAAAACCGAACCTCCTTTGATCATGGTAAAGGAACTGGCAACAAACTGAAAATTATTACACTTCATATACTTTTCCTGTATAGATGCTCTATTTGCAAGAACCTATTTTAACTATAAACCCAGGGGATATAAGTCATAACTTGAAATAAAGGATAAGCACACTTATTTTCAATTAAAGACAGAATTACTATCCTAGATAAACTATCAACCAGGAGCCTCTAAGTCAGCATTCGAAAATCTCCATCTAGATTTGCCCATGGGGGAACTAAAGAACATTATTTCCAAACAACCACATCTTTGCCAAAATATGTTAAGATGGATTCGTTTTAAAAAATGTGTTAGTACAGAAAAAAAGAACGCTCAATTTGAAATTAATATGATTACTTACAGTTTACTGTTGTTTTCCCTAAGAAATTTCAAAGGTAAGCATGAAAATAGAAAAAAAAACAAAATTTCAACAAGATGGCAGAAAATAAGTTATTTACTACATAATCCAAAAAAAAAGTTGTTAAAGTATAATTTCAGTTCCAGAGGGTGAAAAAAACACGATCTATTTTTAAGAGAATTATTCTTTAAATACTCTGTATACTGACAGTTCCAATTTTGATGCACTATGCAATCCTTCATTCTGATATTAAAAAAGATAATGGTCACCTCTCAGTTTCTCCTCTGTAATTGTGCTTATGATAATAAAAAGTTAATATACCAAGCCAACTTTCCAGAGTCCTGGAAATAACAGAGAAAACTGGTTAAACAAGAAAGGGGATGGGAGAGTAAGAAAACATCTTTGAATAAGGCCACCACCTCTGACCATCCACTGCCAAATATGACTGCGAACTAAGATCAAGCATTTTCCATCAACAGCACCCCTGGACAAATGGACTGGAGGTAGAGATGCAGGATTTGGTGACTGTGACAAGTGAAGATCCAAGACTTGTTCCCAGGTGCATGCGAGCTCCAAAGCGCTGTGTGGGTGGCATCCTCTCTGAGTAAAGGTCATATTTGTCACTATGCTTCACTCACTCCTCCAGACTGGAAATAAGCACTTGGGAATGCCACCTACTTCAGAACTGGTACCTCCTTCTGTTAGCGCTGTCATCGCAAGCATTAACAGTGAATTATTTAACACTCCCTCAGTACACTCAGTAGCTATTCCCCCCATATGGGAACTAAGCAACTTAAAAAAAAAAAAAACTCATTACAAAGTAAAATGAGATTTTGTTTACAAAATGTGGAAACTTTTATTCCTCAACATTTATTTTATAACTTCAGAGTAGGAAAAAGGATGGTAGTAATCTGCAAAGAAACATTTGCACCTACAGCCAACATTGGCCTCTGACACATTCTGAAGTATCTTTTGCTGTAACAAGGTGAGCAAGATTACAAGAGCATCTGTACTTCCCAAGCATCTACAACTGGGACCAGGAATTCCAAAAGGAATCATTAGCCTCACCTGTTAAAAAACACAACAATACTCTTAACACATGATCTCTTTGTGAAATTCAATTACAAAGATTTGAAAAGCCTATCAGCAAAAGCCTCGGAGTTTCAAGGTTATCAGCAAAAATAACTAAATGAAAGCATAAATCATATCAGAATTCGTAGATTTCATCCCAGCAAGATTTTTACCCAGTCTTTAGCAAGATGTCAGTAAAAATCACAACTGCCATTCGAAGAAAAGCAGTTTTGGGAAAATTCTGATTAAAAAGTACAGAGAAAAGCCAGGTGGTGGTGGAAGAGACCTATAATCCCAGCACTCTGGGGAGGCTGATGCAGGAGTATTGCAAATTTAAACTCAGCCTGGGCAATTTAGCTACTTGGCAAGACCCTGCCTCAAAATTAAAAAAAAAAAAAAAAAAAAAAAAAAAAAAAAAAAAAAAAAAAAAAAAAAAAAAAAAAAGTAAAAAGGGCTGCAGATGTAGCTCAGTATAAAGGTCCTTGTTTCAACCCCCAGTTTCAAAAATAAAAAATAAAAAAGCATGGAGAGGGAGAGAAAGAAGTTTCCTTCTAACTCAGCAGAGTAAAATAATGAGTAATTATCTTAGAAGATTTACTCCTTTATTTGATGTTAGGGTTTATATTTGGTTTCCCTCCCCTCCCCAAAGCCTCATGCACTCAGAGGCAGGGCTTTTCACCAGCAGATTAGGCCACCAGCGAGCTTACAGCTAAATGTACTGTTAGGAGGTGGGGCCTGGCCAGAAGTGGTAGGTCACTGGGAGCATAGCCCGGAAGGGTATATGTATCTCCCTCCTCAGCTCTTCTCTTTACTCTGCTTCCCCGCCACTATGATGTGAGCAGGTTTTCACCCACCATGCCCACAGGCCTAGGCCAGTGGTGGCAAACCTATGGCACCCTTGCTGCAACCCGCTGTTGGCTAACATTGAAAGCTCTATAAGGTTCGCCATCACTGGCGTAGGCCATGCCATTCTTCCTTGGAGCCAGTGGACAATGGACTCAAAACGTGACCCAAAATAAACCTCTCCTCCTTTAAATTGTGGATGTTAGATATTTTGTCCCAGAAACAAGGAAAGCGACTGAGACACTTGCTATCAGGGACAGGGGATTAGAAAATTCAGCCCAAATAAAACGTAGGGAGGAAAAAAAAAAAAAAACTTGTGGATCATCTTTAATGTGGCAAGCTTATAATGTGGCAAACTTCTAGGCAAATACCATCTTAAGTGTACAAAGATAAATCAGACCAAACCTTAGAATCAACAATCATCCACCTCAGGCTGGGCACTGTAACCCACACCTATAATCCCAGCACTTGGGAGGTAGAGGCAGGAGAATTGCCATGAGTCTGGGCTACATAGAGAGTTTAAAGCCCACCTGAGCTACATAGAAAGACCTTGTCTCAAAAAATAAAACAAAACAAATCATGATCTACCTCAGGACAGAGTAGCAATTTACCATCTCTGTGACAGGTGAAACAGAAACGCGTTCAGCACTGTAAGAGGTACTGTACGTGCAAAGGCTTTGGGGTGGACACTGAACCCATAACTAGAGCTATCCGGAGTTTCTAGAGAGGCACCTCCTGAGCTGAGTCCTAAAAGATTAGGAATTAGCCAGGTGAAAGGGGGCACAAAAGAAGAAAAGATCACTCCGGACAAAAGTGACAGCATAAATAAAAGGAAAAACACCAGACGTTCTGCAAGTATGTATGTGAAGGCTGATGGCGTACATCCTAAACACCTGCCTAGTCTTTCCAATTAACCACTTTTCAACCTAGCACGAGTAACTGATAACTGTGACCTGTCGATACACCACCCGTCTGTGTCACTGTACAGAGTGTCCTCAAGACAACTCTAACTCACTGCTAAAGGAATTTCCATTTGTCAGGAACTAAGCACATGGGTCACACAGTCTGTTCCACTGCAACACAGCAGATGAAAAGGCTCACAGCAAGATGCCACAGTTGATTAAGCTGCAGGAAGTCTGTGCTTAAACTGCCCAACCACCACAGTGTGACCTGGCGGGAAGAGTAAGGCTGCATTCATGATATTTGTCTGTCTGTCTATCTGTCTCTCTGTCTCTCTCTCTAGATTGTTGAGATGAAGCAGTCAGCAATGCAAAGTGAAGCTGAGAGAATACAAAAAAGCAAAGTTATTAAATAATGTCAAGACCATGAAGAAGCACAGCAATCTAAACTTATGAGGAAGTCAAAGGTATAAATAAAAAGAATCTACACAGAAAAGAAATGATACAAAAAAGAAGCAAGCAGCAGCCCAGATCATAATCCCAAGAGAAATGGGATCCAGTGAGACACAGGCATGAGAAAAATGGCTGCAAAGAATTCTGTTTCTGGATGAAAAAAATTACTGTCCCCCTCCATCTCCTTTGCAGCTAGATATAGCAGTGTGACCAGTAAGACATATTCAGAAAGTTTTAAAAATCTTCTAACTTTCAAGTACATGCTTCTAACCTGCAGAACATCCTGTCTGCTGTCTGGAATACAGAAGTAATGGCAGAAGATTTGACGTTAACTTTGGACCCTGAGTTTAAAGTCTACACACAGTGGACAAAAGGATCTTACAGGCCTAATGAGGTCTGGACTTCTATGCCTGAAAAAAAGATATAACTACTAAAGCCAGTATTTTTCAATCAGCTCCAATCCTAACTGATGCAGTGATTGAAAGACTTAAATGACGTAACAGCATCTCCACAGGAGGGTCACCCCTTAGCCAGTTAAACAGAAGTGTCCTGTGTTGTAATGTATGAGGAAACACACTATCTAGTGTGGACAGAAGCATGATTTAAACAACTCTTTCAGATTTGAGAGCCCAAACGGGCCTTTACACGGAGCTACATCCTCAACCCTTTTAAAATTTATTTCTATTTTTTATGTTGAGACAGAGTCTTGCTAAGTCACTAAATTGCCCAAGATGGGCTCAAACTTGTAATCCTGCCTCAGTCCCAGAGCCCTAGGATTACAGGTGTGTGCCACCACACCTGGCTTATCCCAAACTCTTAATCATTAAGAGCAAAAGAAGGCAAATGAAGTCAAACAAACTGAGTAAAGCGAGTTTACATGTATTTTATGATTCAACAAATACAGTGACTACTAAAGGCCAATTAAAGAATTTATGTCGATGTAGTATCACTGACCTAAATAGCACTTTGCACAAGAACACTTTCTAGGCATAAAAGGCTTTTCCTCAACACACGTATCCAGGACAGGGTATGTGGGCAACAAAAACTGAGCCCAAGTACCAGAACCTCATGCATGGCAGAAACTTGCCAAATTCTAAATTATAAGGAATGGAAGAGATATTTCAAACCATATAGAACTCTGGGAGGCCTGAAGCCTACTCTTAAGGTGGTAAGAGGTTTTTCTTACTAACTTGAAGCCAAAGAGCTTTCTATACATCATGACAACTGGAAGAGTTCTGCCTGAACTTGCAACTCTCGGGCCACAGATGGCCCTGGGGGGCTTCACCACTGCAGTGTGAGAAGAATAGGATGGAACAGCATCCCTTCCAAAGGCTCAAGGACTTAGGTGACCAAGGTGAAGACACCAACACACTTGGGTCTCTTTGTTATTAAACATATATTTATAGAGTACCTACTTTGTGCTGGACAGTTACCCATATGCTGGGAACTAAACAATAAACAAAATTCCCACCCTCATGGACCCAGTAGAGTGTACAGCAAATACATTAAAATGTATGGTGACACATGCTAGGGCCAAAAATAAAATAATAGAATTTGCAGGGGAAGGTGAACTTGGGTAAATGCCATTTTTGAGAGCAGATGTGGTCATTCTAACAGTATTATCAACAACTGTTTAAGAAGGAATGCCAGAAAAGCTTTCAACAACTTTACTTCCAAAATCCCTGGCACAGGCAGACAGAGTATCTCACCACGAAAAGTCAAAGCACCAGACACTCAATTCAATAGTTCACAAATATGTATTAAGACAGATTTAGGTGTCAGATCTCCAGGAATCAAGTCCTAGCCACACAACTTATTATTTGCAGGACGTTGGGCAAATTGCAACCTCTCTGCATCTTAATTCGAATTCTATAAAATGAGGATAGTGGCACCTATTCCATAGGGTGCTATGATGATCAATGAGCTATATGAAGACCAATAAGCTCTAGATTTGTGTGTATTTTTAAACTGAACATGCATGTTTCAGGCACACAAACTCCTGTAGGTCTCTGCACAAAGGAGCCCCAGACCCTGGGAGGCACAGGGATTAAGAAGGCTCTGCCCTCGGCTCCTGTGGACCAGGATTCAGGTGCAGATTCCTATTCCTACTGTTTCCTCCTCCAGAACTAACTCTCTGACTTCTCACTCCAAATACCAGCATAGTACCTCTAGGTTCCTAAGAAGGAAACATTGTGAAGTCAGGAGGATCAGCTCCCAGCACTCTGCCTCAACAGACTCAGCACCTGAGGCCCAAAAACAAAACAAAACAAAACAAAACAAAGCACTATTCATTTCCAGTCAAAACTCAAAGTATTGTTCAGATGCACAATGTACCATGTTTAGACTGAAGAAGTTTTAGCCTACATTATATTTTATCATTCGATCTTCACTCAATATTTAATATTCACTCAATATTTAGTATTCAGCATTTTATAAATATAAAATGATATTTTATATTATTTTATAGTGTGTTAGGTGTTCATTCCATTTATTATGCATTGCCCAGTGGACACTCAGGAGCAACATAAGAGAAATTATATTTAATTCTCCAAAATAATGGATTCATCCTCCATCCCCTGCGCCTCATTCCCATTAGCTATAATTACAAATCTCAGCACTGCCGTTCTGCTAAAACCATAGAAACTGTCACTTCCCTAAGTTCTTTCCTTGAACTTATCATTTTAAGCCTCTCCCTGGAGCACACCTATAATGTCAAGTCTACGTTTAAAGCACTTAAATGTCTAAGCCCTTTTCACTAGGTTGGTACTTCCTTATTAACGTATAAATGTTATTGTAGCACCTGAATAAAGCATCGATTATAGCATAACATGTTTTAACAACACTTATTGGGTCCTAAAACTATTTGGTTCTAGATTAGACAATGTAGACTTCTCCTTTTGTTCTTCTGACCAGGGAAAAGGAGGAAAGGTGAGCTTTGGGGTAAGACAGAGATGGGTTCAAACCATTTAAAATGGGAAGTGACACTAGAGCTTACCAGGCTACCCTCTGGGGTCTGGCTGCGGAGTCACTTTCCTTGGGCCACACTTCAGTATCTCATCCCCAAACCCACGATGCGCATATGAACAGCACTGCCACTGTCTTATATCTGCTGAACGTAATAATCCCAATTAACACATCCAGGCAATACCTGGGATGTTCTACAAATAGCAGGGCTCCCTGGGTCCAACTCAGTTTGTAAGATCTACCTACTTTTGTCCCCAGGGACTCAGCCTATTTCCCTTTTCTTTTTCAAGGGAACCACTTTTGAAGTCTTGTAGATGTTCTCCTTTACCTAAGGCCTGATATCAAGTGGCTGAATCCCTTCCTTCTTCCTTTCCTTACTGTTCACATCCTCGCTTCTCTAAAAGTATACACATTGTGCTTCTTACTGCACAGGCTTTACTCGTAAGTACTAAAGCAAACACAGAGATAAGTGGAGGGGAATATGGAATCTAATAGTTGAGGACTGTACATTCTTTACCAATGTTTCTGATTGTGTGGTTGAACAGCCTCCTTGACTCCTACCTCTCCACCTGCTATCAGGAGGGTGGACCTCTCCAAACTCCTGTCACTCTCAGGCCAGAAAACAGAATACAATCCCCAAATAGGCTGAGCTACAGGCCCTCATGATTCCACCCCCCCACTGAGTATTCTGCATTTCTGAGGGCAGAGTTCCTGTTCAAGCATCTCTTTAAGATGCTGAATGACAGGTAATAAACAAACCTATTGAAATCCAGCAGGGAACTACACACCACTCCATTTAAAAGGCTGGCCTCGATTATCCTGCAAGTCACAGTAGAAGAAAAAAAATGACCTATATTAATAAGGGACTACAACATGATGAGCTATTTTTATACTCTCGTCTCACCAGTCCTCACAATCAGTGTATTTCTAGGCTTGTTGGTCAGATGAACAAACTGAGCGCTAGAACACAAGGGTAGTAAGTGACAGAACTTCAATTTCCACCTACGTCTGATTCCAAACCAGTGCTTTTCAAACTCTGCACCCTTGATGCAGTTGCAAAGGGACACTTGAATATTTCAGAAATGATTTTGAAATGAAAAGTTTTAGAGACTGAAAAAAAAAGTATTCAAATGGACTGTATATAAAACTTGAACACACCAGAAACCACCCATACTTGTGCTATCAGAGTCACTTTTCTGGATGTCATACAAAGCTCAGAATAAAACTTGCATTCTGTCTTCTAACTGAAGATTAACTCAAGTTTGTACAATGAGCTACTTTATAATCTGTAACATTTGCAACTCCAATGCTATCCGAATCTATTCTTCCTTAATGCCACATTAACAGTTTCTTTGTCTTCACAGATAATAATATATAAGTAAATATCACAGTCCAAAACATTGCATACAATAAAATATCACATTTGTTTCATAGTTCTGCACAAAGTTGGTTGGAAAAAAAGAATTCCACTGCTAAAATGAAAAGAAACACTTGAAATCTTCCATTATACCACATTTTTAAAATAACTCACGGTAAAGGAACAGCGATTGCCTGATATATTAGGACCAACTGAGAAGTAGGGAAATAGTTGAAAGGAACCTTGCATACGTGCAGCTCTTCTATAATGTCTCTAGTAGGTGGGGAGGCAGCTTCTGTTCTGTCATTCCTACCCAAGGCAGAGCAAACCTTAAGAGAGTTCTTCCTCACCCTGAGCCAATATATCTGCCTTCCTATGATTTCCATCCTCCCATTGTAGATCTGCCTTCTGGAAATTCACAGACTATTCATGCCCTTCAAATAACTAAAGCCCCTGGTCATACCATCTCCCTCCTTCTTTATAGGTACCCTCCACATGCAGAAACCCAAACTGCAATCCAGTGAGATTGTAGAATACAACACTGCTGCTCTTCTATGAGGAGGTAAGTCCTAGTCTACTACCCAGCTGGTTGACAAACTACAATCTGTGGGCCAAATCCTGCCTGCTTTTGCCAATAAAGTTTTACAGAAACACAGCCATACCCACCCATTTACCTATTATCCATGGCTGCTTTCAAACTACAATGGCAGAGTTGAGTAGTTGAGACAGGTTCAAATATTCACTGGCTGACCATTTTCCAAAAAAGCTTTGTCTGCTCTGTCCAAGCTTATTATTTAGTTTTTCCAAAAGCAAAGATATACAGTACATTCGGTGGTATAGGTCACTGCTGGCAAACGTATGGCACACATGCTGCAGCTGCCTGTTTGTTGTCACTGAAAGCTCTAGAAGGTTCACCATCACTGGTCTAGGCTTTACTCTCAGTACCCACAAGATTCCTCTGAGATTCCTGCCTGCCAAACATTTAGCAAGCTTTCAATAAGCAAGAAAGGAAAGGCAGATAAAAAGAACAACAGAAGGTTGAGAGGAAGAGAGTAGAGCTTTTCTTCTCTCCCCAAACTAATCTAAGGACTAAACTACACTCTAAAACTAAATAAAAGACACCCATCCTTCATAGAAAATTATAAAACCTAGCCCATCTTTTTCATGCTGGGTATTTTAACACAGGGCTGTACACTAGAATGAAAATCAAGGACCTGAAGTTAACTATGTTTCATTTCAGGCAAACAAACATTGACCGTCATTTAGTAAAACAAAAGTCCTTTTTAATGTTAATCACCTTTCCAACACTCACTCTTAGAAACATAGTCACTTGTTATTTTTGCTGCTGTTCACTACTGTTTCTCTATTACCCACTGTAATTATACACAAAGCAATTGAGATAAATAATCTTTGCCACAGATATGAGCTCAGGCACTATGGATTTGGGGAAAAGAACGGCTTTAAAACAGATGAAGAAAGAATCACATCATCAAGATGCTTGCCAAAAATCTCACTGCTTTTTTTCATCTCCATCAAGTCTTCACAATCACACACTTTCAATTGTTTATTCAAGAGAACCTTTGTATAAAGAACTAACATAATATCCTGCACAGTTCTTTATCATTTCAACTTTTTAAGCAACTTGTTTCAATATACTTGTGTCCTCTTAGTTTGCAAAGAATCTGATGCAAAGAGTTTTTAGAATCAGCAATTAAAGATCTATTATAGACATGGAACCAAAAGAATTTTTACTAACTCTGCTTATGAAACTATTCAAAATGAATATTCAGCCCACATAATTCATTATTTATGATAAAACAGTAAACACTGAGAAGAATTGGAATATATTTACCTAAGGTGTTTCCAAAGATGATCAGTACAGGTATTGTTCCTGTTACTTTTTTTTTTTTTTTTTTTTTGGTGCTAGGGATTGCACTCAGGACCTTGTGCTTGCTAGGCAAGCACTCTAACCACTGAGCTAAATCCCCCTAGGTATTGTTCCCAAACAAAAACATATTTGGAAGCAAACTAAAATCATTGCTAGTGCAGAAATTTATTTCCTGCACACCCGGGATCCAGAAAAATGGCAACTTGATCCACAGAAATGATGGTTTATGCACAAGGCTCAAAATCATTCCTACCTACAACCCAAGACTGTGCCGGCAGAGGCCCTGAAGAAGTCAAGAAAAGTTGGAGCAGTCAAATGATCCTGTCTAAATGACCCAGTCTTTAAAAATGTGCATCTTAAAAACCCAACAAAACATGGGGGAAATTATGTTACACTTACGAAATATTATTGCTGAACAATATAGAAGTATAATTCTATATAAAAATGAAACAGAAAGAGAGAAATCCAATAATCACAAGAAGTTTTCTACACTGAACAGGTTTACTTGAAAAAAGAACCAGTTACACTCAGGGAAACATTGAAAATGATGAAGAATAGCAGCATTATTCAATAAATCACCCAGCGCTCTTTCCTCTACAACATACTGCCTCTCAGAAAATGTTCATACAGGAAGGAGGGACAAGAGAGCAAGCCAATAAATTACATGTTGCAGGAAAAGTTCTCAAAAGAAGAACTTGACTTTCAAACTATTTGATTCCAACCAAAGAGGAGCTGGGACTTCTGAGCATATAATTCTAGAGCAGGTCTTCAGAAAACTTGTCTAGTCAGGTTCAAGTGAGCCGGCTCATTCGCCCAAACTTATGTAACAGCTGAAGGCCAAACAGGTCTGAGAATGGATGTGGGCCACCAAATGCCATGCCAGGAACTTTCACCCTGTAAATCAGAAATAGCTGCCATCTGAACCACCAAAAAGCAGCTGCAATGTCTTTAACCCAGTTACCCTGCACTATGCTTGTTAAGTGGTGGTATGAAGATTTATGAAATTTTAGTAAGGAAAGATGAATTGGAGCAGAACATTTTTGTTGACAACAGTAGCATAAGCTCTTGTTTTATATACAGTATTTCGATAATAGCAAACACTTTTCTAGCACTTGCAGTGCTAGGCTTTTAAATTACATACACACACACACACACACACACACACACACACAGCGCTGAACATGACTTAACTATGGAGATACATTATCCAAAGTGTAGCAATGGGTGATTTTGTCATCATGTGAATATCACACAGTGTATTTACACAAACTAAACAACTACGATGACATTAGCCAATATAATCTTACTGGACTACATCACATATATAGTTGCCATAGACTAAAATATCATTATGTGGTGCATACTGTTATTATGCCCACTTTGCACAGAAGGAAACTGAGACACAAAGACTACACAGCAGATGAGTGACAGAGCTGGAATGTACATGCAGGTAGTATGGCTCCACAGTAAGAATGCTTAACCATTACTCTGTGCAGACTCCTGGCCCAACCATTTGCTCAGTATCTATCACAGGTACCATGTGCCAAGCTCTAGGGATAACAAGAGGCCGGCAACCCAGATCTGCACTGTGACACAGTGTTCTTTGTCCTATAACAGAGACAGGAACAAAGGCCTAAGGCAGGGCCACAGCTAGCCCATCATGCACCTCTGTGCTGATTCCTAATAGCAAGCTGAGCAAAGGCAAGATGTCAGCTCCTGGTTCCAACACACTCTATAACTAACTTTATAGACTGGCAAAACAGCCCTAACTAGGCTGCCCACAACAAAATAAACTCCTAGCTCCAACACACTGCCTGCAACCAGCTCTCAGGCCAGTTGAAAGACCTCAGCCTGGGTCATCTTCATCAGCTTCTGGACTCAGTGCTTGAAGCCACCAGGGAGCCAGATGTCACCAGGGTCTCAAACCCAGGGAGCTGTCCAGAGAGATCCAGCTGTGCAGCAGATCCAGACAGCAAAGAGTACCTTGAGAGAGTCTGGTCTGCTCACTGCTCAGGAACAAGAAGACCCCTAAAGTGCAAACCCACTCCCTAGAAAGGAACAGTCTTACAAATCAAGTAAATTGAGCTATAGGGTTACTGATCCGAACCAGGATCATCCATCACACAAGTAAGTTGGGCTTAACCTTCCCCCATCTCCAGACCAGGGAAGTGCTAGATTAAATTCTTATAGGAAAACACCTTGCAAGTTAAGGTTATCCTTCCCTTCTACTGCTCTGTGCCTCTTCTCCAACCACTCGAGTTCACACCACACCCCTCCTCAGCCTTTGCATGGCACCCTCTGCCAAGGTGGTAGTCATAAGTTAATCGCACAGTACTGGTTAAGAAGGAAGGCTCTGAAGCCAGATTTCTTAGGTTCACATCCCAGTTGTGACACTTACTAGCTTAATTTCCTTTAAATAAATTGTTTGGCCTTTCTATGTCTTAGGTTTGATGTCAGAAAAAAGGAGACAATATTAGTACCTGATGAGTGCACGAGATTGTTGTGAGGATCACACAGATAAAATCCTTAGAAAGTGCCTGTCCATAAAAGAACTGGTAAGTTTCTTCTGCTCTTATAAAAAGCAAGACAAGGCGGCAGAGAAGGCCATAGCAGGCACCATTCTACGAGTACATATGTTATGTCAGTTAATCCTCAAAACAAATCAGAGGTAATTCCTCTCCCAAATCCTACTTTACAGATAAGAGAAGTGAGGCCCTTAGAAGTATTTTGCCAAAGTTACATGGAGTGGTAGCTCCAGGCAGGTCAACCCAACGTCTACAGCACTTTACCAAGAAGCAAACTCCGCTACCTCCACACATCCTTTGTCAAGTGTATCCTCTACCCTGAGCCTAACTCAAGGTTGCCCTTGACCAACTCCTACTCTACTCTCAGGCTGAGCTCCTCTAGTTGTGTTTGTGTGTGTGTGTGTGTGTGTGTGTGCACGCGCACGTGTAGTATGGACTAAACCCAGGGCTTCGTGCATGGTAGGCAAGTGCCCTATTACTGAGCTACACCCCCAGTTGCTCCACTTTAAGACTCTGGAAAACGCACTCCGTCCAGTGTCCTCTACTGCCCCTTATTGAACTTTTTCTCCTTCCAGATAATCCAAACAATACATATCGTTCTGTCTCATTAAAACCACCCGTCCTTTGCATCTTCTACTTTCTACTTCTCCTTCTTTCCTTTCCATTAACTCAGATTTCATGGATTATCACATCAACCATATTCTGGCCAGTTTCCTAAATTCCTTTTCCCCATTGTCTATCTATCAATTTGCCTAAAAAATAAATAAATAACCCTAACCCTTATCAATCTAACTGCCTACTTTCTTGAAATTACATCTAGATAGTTACAGGGTCTGGAAGAGGAAAAAAAAAAAACAACACATACAAGCACTTAAATCTATGTAATTGTTAAGCCACAGCCTGTGACTTCGACAGCACACAGCAACTAGCCCTCTGTTTCCTGGTCATCTCTCACCCTCATTCTTCACTGTAGCCGTTTCAATCCTCTTCAGCTCAAACTCGCACCCCCCACAGTTCAGTTACTCAGCAAAATGACCTCACATTCTACTTCATCAGCCTTTCACTATCTCTAGTTCTATTTCAAAAGGAACTTCCCCAATCTCCCTGCCCCTCCAATTCCAGCCCTTCCTTCTCTTCCGTAGTGAAATGTCTTGGGTAACTGTAGCAGCAGTGTCTCCTCACTTCCCACTCCTCTAACCTGTATGCCCACAACACTCCCGCTAAGGTCACTGTAGACAAGAACCCAGCGGTCATTTTTCAGAATCACC
>PVJO010000980.1:0-195089 GCA_004026905.1 Hystrix cristata
TAGGTTCTCAGCAAGAGATTATTGAATTTGTTACTAAAATTATTTCTCTGAAAATCAGAACAGAAGGACTATTATAGAGACCCCATAATCTAATGAAAAAGTATACAGTTAAAACGTCAGAGACCCACTCAGGGTTGTATTTCTATTTCTTCCCTTAAGTAAGTTATTTAGCTTTTATAGGCTCCTGTTTTCCCATCTGTAACAATTTAGGAAGTTTTTCTATATCCTTTTCACAAGGACATTTGAAGGGCAAACTGCTGGAGGAAAATTCAAAACATATAAACAGTTATAAAAATGAAACTTACTTTACAGTTTAAATCATTGTTTTCAGTGTGTTATCTCATTAATCCCACCAAGGGATGCTTTTAGAAAAACAAGGAATGTTAGCACCTTTGAATGCTGAAGTGGGGCCAGTGTCAGGTCACTTGCCAAAAATCACAGAGTTTGCAGATAGAACTGGGGCTAGCAGGAGCCCATTTCTTCTAGATCAAGCGTAATAGTCTAATGAGAGCCAGAGGGAGAAATGGGATGTTACTATAGATGTGCCCTGGAAACTTGAGACAGATGAGAAGTGCCTGCCTCTCCCGTCCTCCTGTGATGGGCAGAGGGGATGTGGTTTGGCCAACAGTTGTTACTCCCCTCCCCCTTGCTTCTCTTCATGCCCCCTGGTCCCCTGAAGAGGAACTGGGACAGCTCCATGTCCTCTCCTGAGGTTATTTCTTTGTTGTTGTTGTTTATTTGTTTGTTTGTTTTGCTTTGCTTTGTTTTGAGACAAAGTTTCACTATGTAATTCAGGCTGGTCTTCAACTCACTACATAGCCCAGGCTGGCCTCGAACTTGCACCGATCATCCACCTCAGCCTCCCTAGTGCTGGGATCGCAGGGTGCGCCCCCACACTGGCCCCCCGAGCTTATTTCATAGCTACTCTTCTGGCTGTGCCTCTTTCCCATCCCTGCCGCTTCACATGCTGCTTCTCTGAAGACAGCCAGAAAACCACCCTAGATATGGCAAAGATCAAGGAGGGACCCGAGCCCATTTTAACACCCTTAATATCTTCAAATCCCAGTAAACTGCAATTAACAAAGCCCTCCTGGAGATTCTCTCCATTTTCACAGGGAGTTAACAGCTGTAAAATAGTGCATGTCTCTACTAACCCGCTGCAATCACAGCTGCAACCATCCCACAGCACTCCAGAAGGTATCTCGCCTGACCACAGGGGACTTGAGTCTAAACTAAGCAGTAGAATTGAATTTGGATCAATCAATGGGCTCAGATCAGAAGGATTGAGTTTAGACCAATTAGGACCAATCTACAGTTTTGACTTTGAACCAATTGGCAGGCTTGAATTTGGGCCAATCGCAGGCTTGAATTTGGACCAGTCAGCAGGCTTGAATCCGAACCCATCAGAAGCCTGCTGATGCTATATAAGCAGTATTACATGGGTTGGTCTAGGAGGGATTCCTGTTCTGTGTAGAGCCAGTCAGTGGCCATTTGCTGTGGGGTAGGTCCTTTTCAAATAAAGCCTTGTTCCACAGGGTCCCATACAGCTACTGTAGTTTGGATTCTTATTCTGAGGAAGGTGGACAGAATGGTCTCTTTAAAAAGACCTAGGAATGCTGAAGGCTGCTAGCCCTGAAGAGCTCCAGCAGCTGATGAAGATCAGCAGCCAGCAAAGTTGACAGTGTCCTGCATTAACTGGTGCTGACTGGCGGCGTCAGGGTCCACAGCTATAATACTAAGGATCAAGAACCATCGGCACTGAAATCCCAGGGCTGCTAGCAGAATTGCACTTTTCTAATTCATGACTTTTGTCTTAATCAAACCAAAGAACCCTTAACCCATTGTGAAAAGTAAGGGGTTCGTAGGGACTGTAACAGAAGAGCACACAGGAAATCATCATCCTCTGAATGCCAGAGTACAGGCTTTCTGGGGCTGTGACAAACCATGAGCATGATTAGGAGCAGAGAAAAGCAGGGAGGGCCTCAGGAAAAGGATACAGGTAAGGGGGCATGAGGAGTGTTCCAGAAATGGTTGAGAGTGCTAGCTATGCTGGAGGAGAAATGATGGCAGAGAGAGGAAAGGAAAGGGAATTAGGAGTCTGAATGTCTAAAGGATCTACATTTGTTTTTCCCTAAACAATTGGATGCTCCGAAGGTTTCCTTGATGGAAAAAAAAAATGTGGGTATTGGAGGTAAAAGGTCCTGGGTTCAAATCTCGAAGTAGCTTCTTTCCGTCCAAGTCTGCATTTCTTCACTGGTTTGACTGATTTGTGGTTCATTGGCAAGAGATCGTGTCTGAAGGTTCCCGGCCTGGGGCCTGGCACACGGGGCCTGGCACTCCCCAGACCACAGGTCCCACCCTGATCGCAAGAGCAGGTGGGTTGGGGAGAAAGAGGAGAGGCAGGCAAGGAGAGGAGAGGCACTGGGATATCGTTAGTGATGTGTGGCAGAGCTCCCTCGCTCTCTGCAGACTTGCGCCAGGACTGTACTGGGGCAACATTCTGATGGTCTTCCTCACAGGGCTGTGCAATCTGCCCCTCAAGTCGCCCTTTGAGCGTGTCTTTGAGGCTTTGTCCCCAGGTGGTTCAGAGCAGTCTTGTGTGAATAGATACCCCTGACACCAGCATTACCCTTCCGTGAGTCTCATGCCCCTGTCAACCTGGCAAAGCTTCCTCCACGGCAGGTTTTCTTATGTGGAAAGGCTGACCTCAGTGTTTTACTTATTTTTTGAGATCTGTAGTCTAAGAAACAGATTCATTCCACAAGAGACAGTCAGTGACTATTAGATGAAAGGCAATAAAGGACTTTTTTAATGCATTACTTTTGCCCGTTCAATTCTAACATCTTTCTTTAAATCTAACAATTCATAACTTTGTTCAAATCTAACAACTCATAACTTCAACAACACTAAAGGGCTCTTATTTACTCACCACCATATAAATGTAGACAATACAAATGTATTGATACTAGTGTGACAAAGATACAGATTACTTAAGAAATTTTTCTTCTGCCATGTTTTCCTTTTACTTTACTATTCTGTTTTGAACACTTTTTTCCTCTAGATCAAATTACTTCAGTGGTGGAAAGTAGCCATTTCTTGGCACATTGAAGTTCTTCCCCCCGGTATTAGACATTGAACCCAGGGCTTTAACACTGGTATATATATCTCCCAGCCCTTTTGAGGCAGGGTCTTGCTAAGTTGCTGGGTTGCTCAGGCTGGGATTGAACTTGAAATCTTCCTGCCTTGATCCCCCAAAGTGCTGGAATTATAGGCATGTACCACTATTCCCGGCTTCCAGCACAGTTCTTTTTTTTTTTATCCCCCAGCACAGTTCTTAATAAACTTCATTCTGGTATTTTCAGAGGATGAGTGTTTAACATGGATGTGTGCAACTGTCCTTCTAGGGGAAATGAATTTGTTGGGTCATTATTGAGTTCTGCAGTGTGTAACTTGGCCTTTCCGAACTTCTGCTTTGGGACTGAAAATCTCCAGGATTTCTCAAGCTCTGCATCCCTGAGGCAGTGCCCACTCCTGCCATTTTCAAAGCGCTCAAGGCTGGGCTTAGGCCAAGCATCTCACACCTATAAAATACCGGGGCTTTTTACACTTGCCTTGGTGGTTGGCGCAGAACCATTACTCTTCCCCACTGCCACAGTCACCATTTGTAGAGTGGCCTGTCCCTACCTCAAAAAGACCCTTTGTGCCTGTGTAAAAGTATATGTAGCTGGGTGTGGAGGCGTTCACCCATAATCCCAGTACTCTGGGAGGCTGAGGAAGGAGCATCGTAAACTCAAACCCAGACTAGGCAATTTAGCAAACCCTGCCCCAAAATAAAAATGAAATGGGCAGGGGACGTAGCTCAGCATAAGGCCCTGGGTACAGTCTTTAGTGCTATATAATAAAAAGAAGTATTTGCTATGCCTGGCTAAGTGCACAGGACTCATATAGCTGAAGTGAAATTTCCAAGTCTCCTAACACAGCAGTTACAAACTAGATGCCGGCAACAAACCCTGATCACAGATTTTTTGGATCAAGAGTCTTCATTTTGGTTATCCACTGCAACAGTTTTAATTTGTTACCAACACTTAGTCCCTGGAAGGGTTCATATTAAAATGAGAATTTCTGTTTCCCTGGAGAAGTAAGCTCTGGTCACACGGGCCTCTTGCCCCATGGCCACAGTTGAATGGGTTTGAGTGACAGCTGTCACTTTGCATGGAATTGAGCCCTTGGATTCACCAGTGTCCCCAGGGCTCCCTTTTGTTTTACCTCCAACCCACTTCACTCGCTTGTGCTCCCTATCTGGCTTTGTAGGCAATTAGAACATCTTAAAGATTTATTTAATTTCTGACCAAGTAAATCACGCATGTGGAAAGAACTTCAAGAAGTACAAAAGAATTACAGAGTGAAAAGCAAACCACCCTCCCACACCGACCTGCAGTCTCTGAGGACAACTGCTGTTACGGTTGCTTGTGTCCCTTTCTAGAGATAAAACATGCATGCACAAGCATACCTCACCATCACCTTTATAAGATTTTGTGGCTTCATGTGACAACACATTTTAGGCTTCAAGTCATATCCATACATAGGTATCTGCCTCAGTCTTCGGAGGCTGCACAACATTCCTTCGTGAGGATGCATCATAATTTATAGTTCCCCAGTTGAGGGAGCCTCTAGGGGTGTCCAATCCTTTTCTGTAAACAAACAGTGCGAAAATGAACTCTGTGTCCATACTAACCTACTCAAATGTGCAACAGTGTCTGGAAGAAAAATTCTTAGAGCTGGAACTGCCACACCACAGCAAATGTGCCTTTCAAATTGTGGTACATACTGCAAACGACCCCACAAGTGCTGTACCAATTGGCAGTCCCAGAAACACTGAATAAAGATGCCCCCTAGAGCTAGAGGCCCTAATGCAATGTACCCATTGGACAAGTGAGGAAACTGAGGTCCAGAGAGAGGAAATGCTGTGTTTTATAAGTAGTGCACTTCAGACCAGAGTGATCCAGGGCCTGTGGTGCCATTCACAGTCTCCCTTCCACTATGCCCAGCTGTGCCGCTCTGCAGCCTCCCTTTGTGGGAAAGTAAATTGAGGGGCCCTGGGATTGGCTTTGGGGTTCAGCAGCTGGATCCAGGCCAGCTTTGGGGGAGCAGATGTTCTGCTAACAAACATTTCCATCATGACTGGCACATGCTGTCACCTTGGTAGGCTGGCTCAGCAGTGAAGGCCAAAGATTAAATGGACCATGGAAGGTGAATTACCAGTCCAGCCCTTGGTGGTTTTTAAATTATAGATTTTTAAACAAAACTAAATATAGGGCAATTAAGAAATAACTCCAAGTTCTACTCCAAAGAACAAAACAGCTGAACTGGAGCTAATGCAGCACATGTATATGCATGTGAAATAGGAGATGAAAAGAGGATGCTTGTTAGAGCAAAATCAAACTCCTTTCCTCGGTTCTTCTAGCACAGACCACATGTTCCTGCCTCAGGGCCTTTGTATGTGCTGTTCCCACAATCTAATAGGAACCCCTCCCCATTCCATTCTTCTCTTAATTAACCCTGCCGCTTCCTGTACATATTCCAATTTTTCCATTCTTCTAATTCCTATCTCCAGTTTCATTTCATCCTTCCTTGTAGCTTTTGTGACAACTGGCCAGTTTTTCATTTATTTAATTTGGTTTTTTCTCTAATTTCCTGGCTAGAGCCCAAAGTCTCTGCTCCTTCATCTGTGCGATTAGAACAGTATTTTTACTCTGTAGCTGTAAGGACAATTGAGACACCGAAGACCAACTTGCCCGCAGAGATCTCCTCTCCTGAAATGGGAGGTCCAGTAAAGCAAGTTGTATGGTTCTGGCTCAGATGTGAGCACCAGGGTCAGAAAAACAGTATGAGCCCTGGTATGAGTCCAGAGAAATGAGCACTGATATCCCTGGACAGGAGAAGGGCACCCCAGCTCCGGCTCAGAGTGAACTCATCCTTCTTTTGCCTTCTTGCTCTCTTTGGGCTCTCAGCACATTGGATGATGCACTGGCGAAGGTGGATCTTACTCAGTCCACAGATTCAGATCCTAATGTCTTCTAGAAACACCATCACAGGCACACCCAGAATTAGTGCTTTGTCAAGGCGACCTCGTCGAAGTAGAAAGTAGAGCAGAGGTTGCTAGGACGTGGGAAAGGTGAGGGGGAAGGAGGGGATGGGTGAGGATGGTGAATGGCACAGGGGTGCACATGGATAGAGCGGCAATGTCCAACGCTCCACAGGAAAGTAGCAAGACTATGGTTGACGACAATTAATTGTGTATTTCAAAGAAGCTGGTAGAGAGGAATTTGAATGCTCACAACACAAAGAAACAATAAACATTTAAGGGACGGATGCGCCAGTGACCTGATCTGATCATTATGCACTGTATATGTTTTAAATGTCATGTTGTACCCTATAAATATTATGTGTTAATAAAAATTTTAAAAATATATTATATTACCAGTTTTCTGGGCATCCACTAGTCCAGTCAAGTTAGCACAAAAAGTAGCCATCACGGAGTAGGCGAAAGAAAGCAAACCAGAAAGATGTAAGCAGCAACTATTCGTTGCCTGGAATGTTCTTGGGGCTCATTATCAAGTAACAGAATCCTGCTAAAGTACACTGTTGCAATGTTCCATCAGTTTAAACTCCATGTTGACCAAGGCCTCCTCCCTCCAGATCTGATGACCCTGATAGGACTTGCAACAGGCTCCAAGATGGGCCAGTTTTGGGTTCCTTCCTCTGGGCCCTGCTAGTCAGACCAGAATCTGTCAATGGCCCTGAAGTGATCATGATTATATCAGCTACAAACAAGGAGAGAGGGTCCCTAGAGAAGGAAGGGAGACAAGGGGGCTGGCATTTTGTGTCCTCTTCTTGCTTGTTCTCAATGCCACTGGACAAAGGCAGACTCTGGGAAACCACAGGGAGTGCTGGTAAAAAGGTGATGCGCGGCTTTCACTGGGGTCCTGAAGAGGCCCAAAAGCCAAGGCCTCAGCATCTCCTGCAGGGCTTGCTTAAACTCAGATTTCAGGGGCCCACAATGGGTAACCTGAGTTGGTAGGTCATTGTTGAGCACAGGACTTTGTATTTTTAACATATTCCTAGTGATGCTGGTACAATGGATCTGGGAATTCTACTGTTCTGCAATATTAAGGCAACAATTCAGAAAGAGAAAGCAGTAAACAGTCAGCAATTTATTTGTCTAAAGAAAGCCTGTCTAAGCTTATTCTCCTCTGGATTCTACTCCAAATAGGAGGGTTTGCATGGAGCTCCTAGAGGTGACTGGCTGTTCTGGAATGTGATAAGAGCCCCCTGAGTCAGCAGATTGAGAACCGTTTTGAATAAGACCCACTTCACTGTTCCAATTCTAATAACCCTTGTAAAAGACCTGGTTTCACTGATTTTTAGCTGTGCGCCTTGGTAAATGATTTAACCTCCCTGTCCTCAGTTTCCACATCTACAGAATGAGGAAAACACAAGGTCCTGCACGGATCATTGGAAGGTTTCTACAAGATGATGCGTGTCAAGTGGCACCTCACACCAAGTAGATGTATCAGTAGGATTCCTGGCAGGAACAAGCCAACTCAGAAGCTACAGTGTAGGAGCTATGTACAAAGAAATCAAGCCACCCAGTGACCAGGAATAGCTGAAAGCTCGTCTATTCTCTTTGGTTGAAGAGGAAAAGAGAGGAAATTGTGATCGTGTAGGCCAGAGAGAGCTGGAGCTTGGAGGAGGGGCATCTGGAAGGAGCTGTGGTTATGGCAGGGAGAGGTCACTGCCAGGGATGCTGAACCAGCTCCGGGAGGGAGCAGAGAAGAAATACTCCAGCTTCGCTCACTTCCACTCCTCTGATCTCCTGCTAACCCTCTCATTGGTTGAAGCCAGCGGTCAAGGGAGCCAGAGACACAGTCCTCAGGAATCTGCCTCTTGTAGCACGAAGCAGGGAGGAAAGGGTACAGGCTGGGTGGGGCAGGGCAGTGCCAAGTGGAAAGCGAAGAACCCAGCCCTTGATAGATGTGCAGAGATTTGTTATTGGTAGAGAAATATCCACCTTAGCTTCCTGGGACAGTTCCAATTTATGCCTGCACATTTTCACTCTCAAAAGAATCTCACATCTCAATGGATGCTTGCACACTCTCAAACATTACACTATCTGGAAGATAAATTATTTGTTCATTCTATTTATTAGCCATTATCAAAGTGTATGAAAATCTAATCTGCAGTGGAAAGTGAGTTCCGAAGACAGCAGTTCAGTCCTTTTGACACAAAATGCTCCAACTAGTATCTGGTTCTGGGGGTTACATTGGTGCACTAAGCTGCCGAGCACATACAGAAAAGCGTACAGGAAAATGCACAGTTAGATTTACATACTTTTCCGTATTTATAAATCAATAAATAAGCTTACTGTTTTTAAGTATTTAAGCAACATCACTTTTGGAAACTATCAGCTTAGCTGGGCCAAGAGTGCAGAGTAAAATTGTTGTCTTCGAGTGGCCTAGAAAAACTCTGCATCTCTCTGTGATACTATTTAAAAGCTCCCCAGCCCAGGACCCAGGGCAGCAGGTGATCAGGCCTGCATGTGAGAAATACCTCCAAGGAGGCTACGAGGTGCCTGGCAGACTTCAGTCCGTCTCTGCAAAGGATCGACAGCACATCTCCTACCTACTTGCTTCATCTGTTAGCAAATTCCACACCTCACCTCTCTTTGCACCTGCCATCTAGGAGGATCTTTGAAATTTATTTTCTCCTTTTAGCCTGCTGTATTTTTAATGTCTGAGTGAAAGAACAAAGGAAGGCGAACACCAGACAAGATCGTTTCATTCCTCCACGAGCTGTGTGTAGCCCAGCTCCAGCTCAGCTAACATAAATGTTTTAAAATTTCGTCTTTGCAAGGGAACGGTGCTGGGGTAGTCATCAATGCCAAAGTCGGGGGCCTGTTTCTGCCTTTTATTTGGGGACATAAAAGGGCTCCGCATCAATCATTAACAACCTATTAACACAAGCAGTCCGAGAAGTTTTCCTGGTCTGGTCAACCGCAGTGGAAGAAATTCCTGTCGCCCAGCTGGCTGGCCATCCGTGATCCGCCCATGCAAACTGTTTTCAGCTTTGAAAGGGGCTGCTGACTCCTCTTTCATCTCTTTCTGAGTAACAGATACCTGGTAGCCACTTTTCCTCCTCCCCCACCGCAAAACTATCCACCTGCTTCCTCAGCTTCTGGCATCAGAAACTGCTTGCAAGAACACTGACGCTATTGATTGTGTCCAAGCGGCCTGCAGGGCTGCAAGACGCAAGCTCGACATGAGGGCTGGACTCGGGGTTGCCTCGTCCTTATACGGCAGTGCGGGAAGGTTTTGAGGGCTCTCAGGAAGCAGTTGTTAGTTTGGGGTTTCTGATTCTTGAATTTAATTGGTTTGGGTTTGAAGCAAAACCAATCAACATGAAGATTTTTAACTAGTCAACTAGAACTTAGTTTTTTTGGGCGGTTCATGCGGCTTGGCCACACATTTTGAAAGTTTGCAGACCTAAGAACTGTATTGGAGTCTTTGTTTTTTTCCCCTCTGTGATGAAATGTACATAACGTAAAATTTAGCATCGTATCTATTTTTAAGCATACAGCATAGTGGCATTAAATACATTCACAGGTTGTACAGTCATCAACACCATCTGTCTCCTCACCTTTTTTCATCTTCCCACCTTGAAACTCTGTGAATTTAAACAGTAATCTCTATCCTCCCTCCCCACAGTTCTTGGAAATGCCCATTATACTTTCTGTTTCTATGAGTTTGACTACCTGGCTCATATACATGGAATCATAGAATATTTGTCCTTTTGTG
Organism: Hystrix cristata; assembly: GCA_004026905.1. Lineage (NCBI taxonomy): Eukaryota > Metazoa > Chordata > Mammalia > Rodentia > Hystricidae > Hystrix > Hystrix cristata. The sequence goes on from PVJO010000980.1 coordinate 9,855, forward strand.
AGGGGCCTATTTTACTTAGCATAATGTGCTCAGATCTCATCCACCTTTCGGAATATTCTTCTTCATTAAGACTTACTAACACATCATTCATTGGATGTATAGACCAAATTTTGCTCATCTGTTCACTGTTGGATATTTGGATTGTTCTGTCTACTATGAATAATACTGCTGCAAACATCAGTGCACGAATAATGTGCTTGAGTCCTCTCTTTCGATTGTTTTTAATTGTACACTCAGAAGTAGAATTGCTGAACCATGTGGTATTTATGTATTTAAAATTTCCAGGAACCATCTCATGTTTTCCACACTAGCTGCACCATTTTACATTCCCTCAAGCAATGCACAAGAGCTCCGATTTCTGTGGAAATTGCCACAGTGCCAACACTTGTATTTTCTGAGTTTTGTTTTTTTTTTTAATACTGGGCATCCTACTGCATGTTTAGCAGACTTACCCCACACCTCGCCTCCTCTTTGTGCCTGACACCTAGGAACACCTTTGAAATTTATCTCGAAGTGGTATCTCATTTGTGGTTTTGATTTGCATTTCCCTAAAGTCCTCCATGTTCATTTATGCTGTGATGTGTGCCAGAATTTCTTTTCTTTTAAAGCTGAATGATGTTCCGTGGTGTATGTACACCACACTTTGTCAGCTCATCTGTCCTGGACTCTTAGGTTCCTTCCATCTCTGGCTATTGTGAAAGTTTCTATGAACATGGGTTTATAAATATCCGTTCACATTTCTATTTTCAGTTCTTTTGGATTGTATAATTCTGGGACTGGAATTCCTGGGTCACATAGTAATGTTATGCTAATTTTTTTATGCAATCACCATAGTATTTTCCACAGCAGCTGTATCATTTTACATTTCCACCAGCAAAGTGCAGGGTTCCAGTTGTTCCACATCTTTGCCAACATTTCTTATTTCTGGTTTTTAAAAATAATTCTTGTCTTTATTTTGACACTAATTCACCAAATGAGGAAGTCACTGCTCTGCTCAGGATTAGTTTGCTTGCCTAGAAATGATGACGTCAGCCTCCTCTGACTGTGCAAAATGTCTCTGATCACAAGATCTCTATCGCCATTCTGACACTGACTGTAGTAGTTACCTTTGTAGAGTCAGTGGTTTGCAAGACAGCAGATTTAATACAGGACAAGTACAAGTTGCAACATTCACAAACAAGCCAAATGCAGGAAGAGTGCAGAACAGCTACCTATGCACTGGAGACCCGAAAGATCCAATCAAGGGCTGGGAGCCCACAGCAACGTCTCGTGTACATCCGTGTCTACACTAAAAGGCTGAAGAAATCTATGCTGGAACCAGGATGCGATGCTTGCAGCAGAGATGAAGACCAGAGCTCCCCTGAAGCGAACAGCAGCCATCCTCGATGACAGCGAGGCCCTGAGCTCCTTCTTCAAGGAGAACAGCTGAGTTCCCTTCGGGACAACCAGCCGCAACAGAGCTTCTCCTGGGAAACAGCCGGCACCTATCTTCTGCTCACATTCTTGTTTATAGCGTGTCAGCAATAACCTTCAGGTGGATGCTCTACACTCAGAACCACACCTACTCAGTCCAGCTGGGCGTTCCTGCTCAAACTGACCGCAATAATCCTACCACACCAACTCCGGCCGAGTGCCCCATTCCTTCAGTGCTTCTGTGTCCTCCTTAGCTTGTAGACAGGGATGACAGCATTATCCCTTTCCCTCCTTTTCCCAGCTGCTGTGCTAGTCAAATGAATTGAGGCTGGGAAGGGAACTCAAACAGCTTTGAAGCACTATGGACTAAGAGGGTGACAGATGGCAGAGGAGGTGGATAGGTGCTTCATGCTGTATGGAATGCGTTCCTCCAGACATCTTGGTGTTTGGGCCTTTTTTTCTTATGCAACTGTGAGTTTCCTAAAAGAACTGATCACATCGTAGCTACACACTCGGTATCTAGCTGGCACCCAGTAATTAGTCAATAAGTATTTGTGGAATAAATAACGTGATTGAATACATGAATAGATACGAGCAGTGGGTAGCAGATAAATTAGGACATTAAATTAAGCTTTGAAAAAGAAGAAATAGGAAAAAAATGCTGTGTGTACCACTCTGCCTCATTTTTATCTCACCAGCAAGTATTAATTCTTTCTTCTACTTTTCTTTTTTTGTTCTTGTTTTAACTTTAAGGAACTGCTAAAATAAATATACTAAGAGCAATATATTAAACTGTAAGCCTGCCAATGAGATAGGATTGAAAAACAGGGGATTGTCTACTTTTATGCCCAGGCTAACCTTGGCATAATCTCTACTCCTACCTCACCCCTCCCTATTCTGTTTATTCATGTTACTGCTGCTTCTCTTGACAGTAAGAACTCTGTTTACGTTCATTTATTCGGCAAATAATTACTGAGGACCCACTATTTGTCAGGTGTGATGATGGTTCCAAGGAGCTGAAAAAGCAAATAAGGCATATGTATTAGTCAAGAGTGGTTGGGTCCTGTTGCAGTAACAAGCATTGCATTGCCTTTCCTAATTTTAAAGGGGGCTGGAAAATGCAATCCTACTATGTACTTGAAGGAGGAAAGAACTAGAATGTTTGTGCACACCACTAATGACCACCTCAACACAGTCTTTGTCCTCTAAGAGGTTATTCTTATTTAAAGACTCAGGCACATAAGTCTTCAAAATGTGTGTCCAACAAGTGCGAGCTCTGGGGAGGCACAGCCAAGGAATTATGGGAAGGGAAGATCTAGTTCTGGTGTCTATACCTGCAAAAGAAAAACATAGTTTGTATCCTTTCCTTAGAGACCTCTAAGGTCAAATGGGATCAAGTCTATAATAACCATTCAGAGCAAAAGGAAGTATTATTTTGGTAGTGAAAGCAAAATTTTTAGCATCTTCTCTTTCAATTTTCCAACATATTTTCTTTTTCACTCTAGAGTAAGCAAAACTAAATATTCTCTTCCAAGTTCAAAACAATCAGAAATGTTGAAGGCCTGTCTGGCTTCTCCATTTGACATGGATCTTCTGAGCACTTGGTATATGCTGGGCACTGCACTGAGACAGTGCACGCGCTAAATAAACTCTTCCGTGCTTTCCCCTGAAGATGAGGAGAAGACTCAGACATTAATCAAGTAAACATGTAGATAGCTATATAATCGTACATTGTGTTAAGCGTTATGCAGGAAAGGCACAGATTCTCAAGAGCTATGTCTAGGAAATAGAAAACACCAGTTCCTGGAAAGCTGATGTCGTCTATCATTTATTTATTCAACCGACATTTAATGTGAGCTGTCTACGCACAAGGATCTGGGCAGGGTGAGATAGGAGAGGAAGGCTCTGTTGGGGAGAAGTACCAAAGATCTGTAGAGCACAGGTCCTGCCCGCCACAAGTTCATTCTCACCGGGAGCAGACAGATAAATAGATAAACGGTAATAAAGTGAGACTGGTATTGCAACAAAGGCATCTCAGTCAAATAGTCTATTTAAACCAGAAGGAATTTAATACCAGGAATTGGTTACTGATGACAGATGAAATTAGCCAAATATAGAATTGTGATTTAGCCAGGATAGTGACAAGATGCAGCTATGACCCTTGAGCTAGAGACACAAAGGAGGAGGCAGAGTGTGGGAGCTGGGGGCAAGGGAGGACCCAAAGAAAGACAGACTAGTATAAACCTGTCCAGAGAGAACTGGATGGATGGAGGAAAGGCAGCTACTGCTGGAGACTCCACCATAAGCAGAGAGGAAGGGAGAAATGTCCTGGCTTCTCCTTTCCTCCCATCCTCCAGGTCCCAGCACTGCCTCCCATTGCTTGAGTCCAGTGGAGGCCAGCTAGCCAGGGCCTGGGAAATGCAGTCTGCAGGGCTCTGGTCCCCTCCCTGTTCTGGGGTTCAGATTGGGAGAAGGAAGAATATGGACGCCCAGCACAACAGGTACAAACAAAATTCCAAGAAGCCTACAAGGATACAGAGTACATTAATCTGCCCTTACCTATAGGGGATATGTTCCAAGATCCTGCAAAGTACTGAACCTATACATAGTATATTTTTTTATACATACCTATATAAAGTCTAATTTATAAATTAGGCATAGTAAGCGATAAACAGCAATAACTAAATAGAACAATTATAACAATATAATAAAAGTTATGTGAGTGTGATCGCTCTCAAAATACCTTATTGTACTATAGATCTTAACAACCTAACCATATGATTTTTTTCTAAACTAGAGAACCTTCACCTTTTCACTTAAAGGAGGCACTTCGAATCTTCTCCTTGGTGTATCTGAACAGTCAGGATTATTACTCTTGCACTTTGGAGCCATTATTAAGTAAAACAAGGTTTCCTGGAAGACAAGTATGGTGATATTACTACACTCCATTTCTTCAGCTGAGAGGGTTACCCAAAAAACTAGAGTGGGTAGCAAATATAGACTGATGAGTGATTCGTGTCTGCTCAGGTTGGAGCCGGACTGTGCAAGATACCATCGCACTACTCGAACAACATGCAATTTAAAATTTATAAATTGTTTACTTCTAAAATTTTCTATTTAATATTTTGGACCTCACTTGAGCATGAGCTTAGAAAATGAAACCACCAAAAATTGGAGATTACTGTCTAGCCCAAGAAGAGGAGGAAGAAGACCATCCCAAGCAAAGAAATAATAGGAACAAAGGTTTAGGGACAGGAAGATGTGATTTGCCCCGTCACATGGCAAAGATAGCAAAGCATCCAGTCTAGCCAAACGGAGGCTGTTCTCACACACATCCCCTCCCCTGTCTGTGTACACACACGCGCGTGCACACACACACACACTCTCACACACACTATGATGCCAGGTCCTGGTCTGCCTAAATCCAAAGACTGGCATCCTTATAAGAAGGATACAGAGAGATACACGGAGGAGAAGACCATGAAAAGATGGAGGCTGAGACTGGTGTGCAGCAGCCCTAAGCTAAGGAATACCTGGGGGCCTTCACAAGCTGGCAGAGGTGAGAAAGGGTCCCTCCCCAGAGGGAGCGTGGTCCTACTGACACCTTGATTTGATTTCAGAATTCTAGACTTTAGAGCAATGAAACAATATGTTCTGTTATTTTAAATCATTCAGTCTGTGGTTATTTGTTATGGTATCTTTAGGAAACAAATATAGGATTGTATTTGAACCAGCCAGTATTTCAATACTTACCCTTTTCTACAACAGAATCACAGCTTACCAGCCAAGATCTGGTCCAGGCTCCTCATAGTCCAGATGAGAACCTGAAGCCGGGATTCATCACGGTTTACAGACGAGTTGCCCATTTCTCAGGCTTACCTGCCTTCCCCTTCATTAGCTGTCTGGGACAGAACTGAGAAGCCAGTGGCGGGGGGAGTCCCTTCTCAGTCCCCTGCTTCCCACCCAGACCCTCTCTCCTCCCTCTGGTCTGGTTTGTTGGTGTTTGCTCTGCCGCCTCAGGCCACCCGGCCTTGTTTGGCTGCTAGAGCTGCTGCCAAAACCCATATTTAGTTGTTGAAATTTCCTTGCCCAGGCGCCTCTGAAGTTAATGATGGAATCTTTGAAAATGACATTAGAAGCAAAGCATAAGCAGCAGAAAACATAAGACTACCTGGAGCCCATCTGTTGGAGGACGATCCACCCCAGAGCTCCCATTTCCCATGTAAAACAGAAGATATGATTTATAATTTATATCTCGCCGGGACAACCCCGATTGAAGCAAACCACTTTGATGAAGTGTTGGTTTCATGCTAGTGGAACACCACTCCAAATCAGAGAATATTTAGAACTCTAACTCCTCTGCTGCCACTTTGATGTAGAAAGATTTGTATTTTATGTGCTTTCCCGAAGAAGAAAAAAAAAAAAAGAGGGAAGAAAAATATGTACACTCCAACATGCATGTGGTGGAAATATGAAAACATTGACGTGTGAATCAGCACCAAAATGTAATTACTACAGTAAGCATTGAAAATATTTATGGACTTATATCTCGTGTTGAAGTCCTGGTTCCAATAATTCTCAGAAAATTGTGAAATTCAGACTCTGTTTTCTTGGGACTAACTTAATTTATTTGAAATCGACAACACATGAAAGACAAAAATCAAAGAACGTCGACTCTCCAGCACCTCGACTAATGAGCTAATAAAGTTGTCATGGCTATGTGCTGTATGTGTGCGTTTGTCCATGACCTCGATTGGTTGAGAAAGACAGAGACAGACAGAGATAGGAATGGAAGGAGAATAAATCGGATTTTGGAAGGCATTTCCATCGGAAACAGGAAAATATGTATTAGAATACAATTAAAATACCAGTCAAGTCAAATCTCTCGATTATCCCACCCTCGGTGACAAAACTCACTCATTTGTTGACACCACTGCCGATAAAGGGTGCTCACTGAGCCCCACCGAAGCACCCCCCGGGGCTGCTCTTGTGTAATATGTAATCCAGCTGAAGATCAGGCAATGCACCAACATATAGCATGCATTTATAAAGCCACAAAGAACAATCTGAAAGGCAGAGTGTGGAAATAGAAAGGAGGGATTGTAGTCTCAATAGAGAAGACTTTCCTGGAGAGGTGACTTTTGAGCACTTACCTAAATTAAGTGAGGGGAAAACATCATGAAAAGCTCTGAGGAAAGAGTGCTCCTGGCAGAGGAAACGGCAGTGCAAACGGAATGTGGTTGGAGCTCCCATGAACTGAGGAGCAAGAAGGCTGATGGGGCTTCAGTAGGTGAGTGCGGTGGAGATGAGGAGATGCGGGTGAGGTCCAGAACAAGGGCGGAACAGGCCTCATGGGGTACAACACAGACACCACACTGACTTCGTCCTAAATCAAGCCCACAAGAGATAAGTTAGCTGCTGAGGCCAGAGTAGCAGCCACAGGCTAAGTGTTTACCACGGCCGAGGCTCTCAGGCACGAGGCAAGAAAGAAAGGCAGACATGCATCGATGGTGGAATAAGGAAGCATGATAAACGCTGCAGAATGCGGCACTCTGAGGATTTTGACTTGGGCCCCAATTAACTTGAGGCAAGCTGAATATTTTGGGCAGATAGAAATATGAAAAGAAAAATTAATTAGTCAATTATTAGTTCAATTTAAGCAATCATTAGGAAGTGCTGGCCCTGTACTAGTAGGCTGTGGGAAGACAAGGCTGAACAAAAACAAAGCAAGACCTCTGCCCTCATGGAGGTTTTAGTCAATGAAGAACACAAACTCAATTCTTGTTGCAAGAAGGATACACAAGAGGCTCCTCTTAGGCTGGCCAGTGCTTCCCAGAGAGACTTCTCTGGCGAAGGCAGGACTGACTAGGAGCTGAAGGAAAATGAAGTGGTACCTGGGGGGCGGTGATGGAGAGGGGAGAATGACAAGTGCAAAGATCCTGTGGCTTCAGGACTTGGAAAGCGAGTGGTGGGAAGCGGGTACCTGGAGCTCTGATATTGGGGGAGTGTTTATCTCTGCAGCGTGACCCAACATATCCTGCATCCAAATGAGAAAAGAAAATAAATACAATCGGATTCTCTTTTATGCCTGTTTTCAGACTGCTTTCCATCACAGCTCAGCATTCCAAGCAAGCCTCTTGGTCCTCGGCCCCTCCAAATTCCATCTGATGTGATTCAGTGTGACACTGAAGGAGGTGACTCTAGCTTCAGCAAACGTGGTTGCTAATGGTAGCAAAGTGCTTTGAAGATGAAATGTTCTCTGGGAGTGCTAAGCATTACTATTCTGTATCCGTTGTCACTATGCACTTTTTTAAAAAAAGATTCAATTAAACTGCTTTGCCACTGTTTTATGATACAGCCATCAGACACGTTTCAAGGGGTCAAGCCATGACAAGAATATTAATTCCTGGTAGGAGCAGCGAGTAATTGGAGGGAACTGGAGAATGATCTCGGATCTGAAAATGAGGTGTGACTTTCACAGAGTGTCGCATAAGCAAGAGTGGCCACAGGGAACAACGGGACTAGTGTTCCTATCTAAGTAGCCCCAAAGCATAGAACTTTGGGAGGAACAGACTGAGCCACACAAGGGCCTCTGTATTTTTGTACAGGAAGGTGAAGATGAGACAGTTCTCTGTGGAAGCGAAGAAGTAAGTCTGGATGCACCAGTCCCCTGCTCCACTCCTGCTCCACTCCAATGCGCGCGCACACACACACACACACACACACACACACACACACAGCCTTGGTCACTGGCATTTCCTGGTCATCAGTAGTTCAGATTAAAGTGTCTTAGGGCTGGAAGCTGAGCTAGGAATCTGTCAGACCCAGCCCTGCCACCCTCACTTTGTGTTTGCTGTTGGACTATCAGAGTCATTCGATGCTGGGCATCCTGATTACAAAAAAGGTGGAAGAGCTGGGCAGGGCGGCGCATGCCTGTAATCCCAGCACTCCAGAAAGGTGAGACAGTGGGATTGTTAGTTCCGGTTCAGCCTGGGCAACTCAGCAATTTAGCAAGATCGCGATTCAAAATTTAAAAAGGGCTGGGAATGCAGCTCAGTGGGAAGGCCCTGGATTCAACCCCCACTACCAGAAAGGGGGTGGAAGAGGATGAAGAGGAAAGGATGAGATGGTGAAGAGGAGGAAGGCATGATTGGTATTGTCAGGTGGCTAGGCTGGGACCCGTGGGCAAATGTCCTTGAGTGACATGTTAGTCCAGCCTTAAGGGCCTATGATTAGAGGGTTTAGGGGGAGGGACCACATGTCAGTTATACTACTACTGTACTTAGATGTACAAAGAAAATGTGGCTGCTTTATTTTCTACAAATGATCTTCCTGCGTACACAAGCCTCTTGCCACTGGGGATTTATGTGTAGTGATAGACTCAGAAATGGGAATTTTTAAGTGTTCTAATTAATGACGACTACAGTTCTTGTTTTGGAAGCATTTCTATATCAGCTAGAATTGTCCCTTTGAGCCTAGTGTCTGTGGCAGTAGGGGAAGAAGCTTCCCACCCGTCTGGGGCCCTCTGAGAGTTCTGCCACCTGCTGTGTCTACTCCAGAGTGTTCAGGGGGCTGTGTTTCGTTCTCAAGCATCTATTCCATGCGGACCTTCCAGGTGAACTCTAACCTGGAGAATGCAGCCCCAGCTCTTGCCTGTCTCCTTTTCCCCTATTGTCTGTGACCTGCTGCAGGGCCAGGAAGTGGCTTTCCATTTCCTCTTCCCATCTGGCCCAGGCCCCTCCTTCCCTACATCCTCTTCCATCCCAAAATGGCATTCACCCTCCACTGAAGCAGTAATGGCAGAACTGGTGCAGGGCACGGGACATATAGAGGAGTTGATGGAAACCACAGACATCTAATACCTTTAAAACACTTCTCCCATTACAAGATGAGCATTCCTTTCACTAAAGGTTTGTTTTGCCTCATAAAATGCAGATATGCTTAGAAGATGTAAAGCAAAATCTGTTTTTCTAAGAACCACTGGATGATTTCAATTTGTTCGTGGCTCATCCAACCCTAAGCTGGCATCACCCTGGCCCACTCATTCCTCCGTATGCCCGCACAGCGCTGGGCCTGGGGATCATCAATCACTGGGAAAATGACCAAGAACATAAGAATAAGTGATTCATGGCCATTGTGAATAGTGCCAAACAAGAGAAATACGGGATGCTCTGACAATGAATGGTGTAGACAAGTGGATCAGGGAAGGCTACTGGTGCAGGCAACAAATGGCAGTAAGGACATAAGGAGTTAACTGAGTGAAGAGCCCTAGGTGTGGTGGAGTGGGCAGCACACATACTCACAGCAGAGGGGACAGCACTTAGAGAAGTTCTGAGGTTGGAAGCCTCTCCAAGGGCCTTCTTCAAAGCGACTTCTGTAAAGAGAATCTAGGAGGGAACACAAGTAGAATCCTGGAGAGGGGAAGCATGTGGGCAGTGGGTTAGTGAAAGGAAGACACTCAACTAAGTCGCCTTGAAAACCTGACAGGTAGAATCATGGGCCACTTCAGTATGCTTCATTTAGAAACCCCACAGATTTTTAAACTCCATTCTTGTCTTTTCCAAGCTGAATCTCAAGCTCATGCTGCTTTGACCGGCTCTGTTTGTTTCCCAGGTTTTCCTGAATCTAAGGGAGACCTGGCTTGGAGGGACTCTCCTCTATCCTGACCCATGCCTGTAGTGAACAGGCTGTGGGCTGGCTGCTGAGCAGGGAACTAGCCATGGTCCTAACATTCCAGGCGACTGTTCTAGCCAATGAGAAAGATGGGAACCCTCAAGGGCCCAGCCAACACCCTGGCCACCTTCGTCTGGGGACACAGACCCCAAGCTCAGAAGCATTTTGAAGCTTCTTCTTCCTCATCTCTGTGGCTAATCTTCTGACATGACTGCCCAATCTTACCTGCAAATATTTCTAGAGTCCATATACTCCGGCTTCCTCGTGTGTACTCTTATCAAAGCAACTGTAATAGTTAATTGATTGTATCAGCTTGAGTAAGAAATGCCCAACTAAACTGGCTCATCAGAGTTCTGGATGTGGAAGACCCACCCTAGGGAGGATTGTCTCCAGAATAGTATAAAAGGGAAATAAAAAAGGAAGGACTGCTTCACCTTGGGCCACGTCCCCCGGCTTACAGCACAGACCCTTCAGCCTCTTGATACAGACTCACACGGGACGCTACACTGAGCTCCAGGCCTTTGACTAGATCCTTCGGATCCCCAGTGCACGAATTTTTTGCACTCTTCTGCACCTGACTCTGTGGGTGGCCAACGTAAGCCAATCTTGTAAATTCTTACATATTTGTGTGTTTTGTATTAAATCTGTTTCTCTAGTAAGCACTGACTGATACAGCAGCTGTAATTTTTCAACTTGGTAACTGTAACAAACTTTTATTTATTCTTGCTAGAGTTCGAACTGAGACTTGGCTTATGCTAAGCACACAGTCTACCACTGAGCTACTCCCTTCCAGCCCCTGTAGTAACCTTTCTATTAGCAGCCCCAAATCTCTGCAATCCTCCCTTCACAGGGGCAGCTAGTGCGATCACTTCCAGCTGTCAATGTGATCGAGTCACTCTTTACACTTTATTCACTCCTGAGGTTTCCTCGCTCTCAGGGAAAGAGAGAAAAAGGCCTCTGCTTAGCACACGGGATGTGGGGACAACCTGCCCTCCGATGCCCACCACTCGGCCTCACACTCCCACCAGCCTTCTTGTCACGCCAGCCTCCACTGAGCTCCCCGAAGGGGCTGCCTGCCCGCTGCCTGCCTGATACCCACATCCGCCCTCCGCCATTCCCGGGGCAGCTTCCCTGGTCACACCCCCATCACCGTTCCACAGAGCAGTCTTACTTAATGTGTTTGTTTGGTTAACGACTGTCTATCCCCACTTGGCTTTCGTTCCTTCAGTGCAAATGTGATGACGTGTCTGTAACAAAGAGAAGAGAGCCATGCTGGGAGTAAAGTGGGTGCTGCATGAATACAAGCTGAGTAAGAGAACAAAAAGCTACAGTAGGAATGAGCAAGGAATCTGGCCATCTTCCCAGCATCCTTGGTCAGGAAAGACTGTACTGTGGCACGGTCTGCAAGGCTTGGCACTGTCTGTAGCCTTCCCAGACTCCCTGCTCCTCTGACACCTGCTGTGCCCTCTTTCTCAAGCACACTCAGCTGTGGCCTCAGGGCTGCGCCTAAGGTTCTGGCTTCCTTGGTGTTCTGCAGCAGACCAAATGGATTCCAGCCTCAGGGCATTTGCACTTGCTGATGCTAGTGCCTGGAATTCTATCCCTTTAACTATCCAGATTACTGACTCCCTCCCACCTTCAGGAGTCTGCTCACATAGCATCTTGCCAGGGAGAATTACTCTGATCTTCATATAAGAAGTAATTAACCTCTTGCACCATTTACTGTCCCCTGCCCTGATTTTTTTTTTTCTGATAGTCCTTACCACCTTCTGACATAGTAGGCATGCCTTTCTTTTGATATAGGTATCTATCACTCCCCAAAAGAATGTAAGCTCCTTGCACGCAGGAATTTGGTCTGTTTTCTATTCAACTGTATTCCCAGTTGTTATCCTGATGCCGGCATGTGACAGACCTGAAGAAATGTTTGTGAACAAACAAACAAGTGAATGAACAAATGAATGAATGAATGAATGAATCTTGAACCTAAAAAATGCCCTGAACCCTGTGCCCAGAGTTCCCTCCTCCTGGAGACTGTGCTGAGGAAAAAATGAAGCTCTGTCCCCAGCCAAGTTCTCATCCAAGCGGAAGTGGACCCCAAATCCAGTTACAAATCAGCAACAGAGATAACAGTAAGTGCTTGCGGTATGCCAGTTATTTTGCTAAGTGTTGTATACATCTGTAAAATACTTAGAGGATCACTAGGAAGAGCGTATTACAATCCCTTTTTGGGAGATGAAGAAAGGGATCAGAGAGGCTGAATGGCTTGCCCAACATCACACTGCTAGTAAGAGGCTAAGCTGAGATTCCAACCCAAGTCTATCACTAAGAGCAAAGAGGGACAAACCACAAGGTCAACTCCAACCCATTACACATTTGCCAGCAGCCTGCAAGCTAAGAATGATCTCAACATATTTAAATGGTTGCAAAAAATACATAACAGACACTACACATGGTCCACAATGCTGAAGCTGTTTGCTAGGATAAATACACCAAGTTAAGATTCTCTGGGCACTTCGTGCGGATACACAGGAGGTAACGATGTGCTGTGCATGTGAATACCACGTCTTGGGCTCCCAGGACTCCACACACCCGTGTGGATGCTGATCACTGAGCATCCCACGTCCTCCGGCATGCAAGTGAGGAAAAGGAAGCCCCAGAACTGGGAATAGAATCCCAGAGTGACAAGGCTGGAAAGGTCTCTAACACTTATTCCAAGCTGCTCTTCTTATGGATTCAGAATAGGAAGCTGCTGAGTCCCGGGGAGCCAGGTGCAGCGGCTGTAAACGCCAGGCAGCGCTCTCCACTCCCTCAGCTGGGGGACGCCCAGAGGACACTGGCTCTTTCCACCCCCTCGCTCTCCAGTCCTTCTGGTCTTCGCCAGCCTCTTTCCTCTGCCGCTCCTGACCTTCCTCCTCACCCACCACCGCTGTGTCTGCGAGGACGACTCAAACTACAAATTAAGTGAAGGGGAAAACTGACTTGATACGATCTGAGCAAGGGAAGCACAAAGGCCCCAATTTCCTCTCCACATTATACAGGAAGATCTGGGCCGTGTGGGGAGCCGGCACAGGGCCTTTTGATGTTTGCCTTCCTGCCAGTAACAAGCAGGACATGAGAAGGCTTCACCTCCTCCATGCACACCCACCACAGCGGGCTTCCGAGAGCTTGAAACGAGCCCAGAGATGAAAAACCACGGAGGGAAGTGAAGGAAGAGAGAGACGATTGTTGTTTAGAGAGCTTTCAGGACAACGAGCCCCTTTAAAACTGACTACAGGACATGGCAAAGAGCTTACAAACACTCCTAACATGGCTCTGGGCTGAGATCCTAACCGGCGTATAGGCAGAGGACACTGAGCCCAGGCAGGGCTCTCTGTGGCTGAGTTAGGTCCCATTCAGGATGGAGACACAAAGCCGCCACATGCTGGCACTGGAATTTCTGCAAACATGGGCCAGGATGTCGCCACCAAAGGATTTTACCAGCAGAAGCACCAGATCCGGAAATATCACCTGAGACCCTCATGCCTGACTCAGCTCTTTGGGGTTCTGTCTCTCTGTTTGTCTGTCTGTCTCTCTCGTTTCCTACTGCAACCAGGCAGAAGGCTAATGAGTGACTCCCTGAGGTTTTTGTCTAAATCATCTTGGGCTTATTCTGTAGTAGCAGCAGTTCTGGGACGTTCAAAGGTGCCCTCTGAAGATTGAGGCCCTTGTGACCCTGCTAAAACTTTCCACTTTTGTTCACTACATTAGACAACAGAAAGGATTTAGGGACCATGGAGTCATGGAGGAAGATACATAGAGACAAGAAATAGGAAAAAAAAATAGCAGTAGTTTTTTCCTCCCAGGGAAGGTAATTAAATAAGAAGCATTAGCTCCTTCTCTTGGTTGAATCCCTTCTGATGAGATTCTTCTTTAATCTTACCATCCTGTCAACTCTATTGTTGTTTTGCAGGTAGAGGAGCTCAGCAGAGTTCACCTACTTGCCAGGGCTGCTGGTTAGGAAGAGGCAGAGCCCACTCACTAGTTGTCCATCTTAAAACTGCCTGGTGTCCCTCTCATCAGCAGTATGCCTTTGTGCAAGCAGGATCCCCCTGAGCCTGGGTGTTCCTCAAAAATATCAGTAACTCGGCTTTGATGCCTGTCTGGACCTGAACTTGTCGAGTTGTCTGCTCTTGAGCAGTAAGAGCAGATCAGAAGGTAGAGGTCCTCTGCTGCTGACATACATAAATCCAGTGTGCTCTTGGTTCAGATTTATTTCCCCGGCCTGACTTCTGCCCTTGACTCTCTAGACTTGTCTTTCCACCTCACTGCTCACTAGCGTGGCTTGAATGGCCAGTAGATAATTCAAAATGGCCAGCCTACAAGCCGGATGTTTCCCCTCCAATCCTTTCCCCATCTTTGCCCAGGTCTTCCTTATCCAATGGATGGCACTGCCATACTTCCAGGGGACGTAGCCAAAATCCTTAGAGACACACTTTGAGTGGAGAGTCCCTCCAGAAGCAGACTCTGGGGTGAGGTTTTGAGTGTGAGGGGGCTGTTTGAGGGGTGCCCCCCGGAAGCTGCGATGGAGTGGGAAGTGAGGCAGGAAAGAGATGAAGCCAATGAGGGCACATTGTCAAGCAAGTTCCCATTGGGGGCAATAGGGACCTTGCTCTGCAGGGTACTCTGGGGAGCCAGTTGGAGCACAAACCCCAGAGTCAGCTGCCCTGTGGGCAGGTTGGGAGGGAGCTGAGCTGCAGGGACACTAGCTCTCACCCTGTGTTGGGGGAGGCTGCCCCGGGGAGCCTTCTGGCCTGCCCTGAGCACACCCTAGAGCAGGTTCCAGCAGGCAGAGGGAGTCCTCAGACAGTGACGTGCACAGGCTGACACCGGACGTGGGGGTTCTGGAAAGTAAAGCGAGGCCTATGGGCCTGGCAACCGTGGCTGCTACTCAATCCCCACCACACACACATCCTCTTCTCTCCACATCACCCAGCCAGTCAGTCCAGTAGCAAAGACTATAGGCTCTGCTTTGAAGATACAGTCCAAATATGATCACTTTTCACCACCAATAGTGAAAGACTCCAGTTCAAGCCCGGTCAGTTCTCACCTGGACTATAGTGTTAGCCTCCGACTGGTCTCCCTGCCTTCCTTCCCTGCCTCCTATCTTCCTTTCTGTGCTTGATACTCAGACAGATCCTTTTACTCCTGAACATGTTTTTGCTCGGCCCAAAGCCACTGTCCACTTCCTGTCCTACTTAGCACAAACCCACAGTCCTGGTTTGTCCTCTTCCACCCACACTGTCTACTCCCCCAGCGGCCAAGCACGCTCTCTGTGAGATCTCTGTACGTGTCACTTCCCCTCCCTGGACTGGGCCTCCCCAGACACCTCTAATATTGCCTTCTCACTACAGCTCTTCGTGACCCCAAAGGGGAAGAGCACCTGTCAGTCTTCATCTCCATGCCCTGTCTTGTTCTTTGTGGGATTCTGAGGCTCCCTCCTCTTCTCTGTCCTAGTTCTTAAAAGAAAAATGAGTCCAGAGATGAGGACAGGACTGAGTCACCCATGCCCGGTTGCTTCCTCCTAGACTCAGCCTCAATCAACCAAGTCATCTCGCCACAGTAAGTAAAGGAAAGCACATACAGGCTGGGGGCAGAGTAAGTAAAGGAAACTGAGGCACTAATATTCCCAAGAGCCCCTGTTAGGTTAATGAAACCTCTGTACACGGACAAAACACCAGGGGTGAAGAATTACTGCCCCTACTGACAAATTCTAATGCTTATTCTGTCACTATATTACTTTGTGTCTATCTTGCAATGCTGCACCCAGATTCCATCCGATTCCCTTTATTGGTCCTGTGTGCCCCCCCCCCCCCGGCCTGTATGTGCTTTCCTTCTAAAAGCTTCACACCTGCAGCTCCCATGAAGGCCGGGCCCTGGGGCCTCTGCAGCTGCTCTGTCTGCCAGGGATGCAGAGAGGAACGGAAGTACCTTCAAGTTCACTCTCTCTCCCCTCCCAGCGCAAGGCCAGTGGATCTGGGAGTAAAGGCCCAGTACTCCCTCTTCAAAGAGAAGCAGACTCTGAGATATAATTGCACAGGCTGGGGCCACCTGTGAAATTGCACTTTCACTTGGCTTCTTCCCTTTTCTTGTCCTGCTTCCCTATTCCCTTCCCAGGCTCTCTTGAGAGTGCTTCCTTAATAAATCACTCACACTGGAACCCTTGGCGCAGCATCTTCTTCTAGGACAATAAGAGCAAAGGCGCTCATTGTGTATTTTATTCCCCCTACCTGGATTATAAGCTCCTAAAGGCAGGAAGTTTTTCTGTTTTGCTCAGTTTTGGATTCTCAGCAACTAGAACAGTGCCTCACGAATAGGAGTTCAATAAACACTTACTGAGTGGAGGCAGGAGTATGTAAATATATGTCAGTTGGCAGAATTCTCTCAGGACTATTTCTAAAGAATGCCCCCTTTGTTCTATTTTATGGACACTTTTTTCTTGGTACCTAGAGTCATTTGTAGCTCAGAGTAGATGCTTATTTATTTATCTATTTATTATTTACTTATTGTGGTACTGGGGATTGAAACCAAGTCTTTCTCCCCAGCCTGCTTTCTTCTTTCTTTCTTTCTTTCTTTCTTTCTTTCTTTCTTTCTTTCTTTCTTTCTTTCTTTCTTTTTGTGGTGCCAGGGATCGAACTCAGGCCCTTGTGCTTGCAAGGCAAGCACTCTAATCACTGAGCTAAATCCCCAGCCCCTCTTTCTTTCTTTTTTTCTTTCTTTCTTTCTTTCGACATATTCTTAGGGTTAAATCACTAAACTGCCCAGCTGAGCTGAATTCGAAGTCCTCCTGACTCAATACCCCAGAGTACTGGGGATTATAGACATGTGCCACCATGCCTTACTTCGGTAAATATTGTTGATCATCTCTGATAGCCCCTGTGCGCTCCACTTAGCAACTGTTCTGGGAAATGGCCAATGTGTCAGACCCCTTACTGTTATGACATTTCTAGATGCTCCCCCAAAGCTTCACGCACTCATAAGAAGGGCTTCGGGATGTGGTTGGGTCATGGGTGTGTGATACTAAATTATGGAGGTGTGATAACTGGATTACTCCACTGATTGGTTTAGTGTAGCTCTGGGTGTGGATAATGGGAAGACCCACCCTGACCGTGGGTAGCACCAACCAATAGACTGGTAGCCTGAATGGAATAAAAAGAAAGAAGACTGCCTCCTGCCTTCCCCGCCATGAACTGCTTCTCCTCTGCCATGCCCCTCTACCATGCCGCCCTGCCTTGGAATCAGCCACCCATAGACTGAAACCTCTACAAATTGTAAACTAAAATAAATCTTTCTTTCTTCAACTTGTGGGTGTTGCGTATTTTGTCCCAACAATGAGAAAGTAGCTAAGACACTCACCAAACTGTGAGCCTTCAAGGGCTGGTCCTTGGCTAGTCTTTCCCTGTCTCCTTCCAAGAAATTACCGCAGAGCACATCTTCAGCTCTGCAGGCAGATTGCTGAATTGCAGGCAGGGTGTGTTTAATTGCTTGCTGTGACAGCCAATCAGCACCCCCACCCCAGTCACCCCACTCCCACCAATCTGTCGGCATGACAAAACTGTCCCCAGGGAAAAACCCAGACTCCACCAGGCGCCCCAGGGATCTGGACGTGTGGATGTAGACTCAGCATCTAGGAAGAATGGGTGGGTGGAATGGGCCTGCCGAGACCTGCAGCTCAGAGAGGAGACTATGCAGGGAGCATCTGGGGCTGTGAAATGATACATTGGTGAAGAAAGAACATTTGAACTGTAAGAGAAAGGTTTTAAGAAGTTATTTGGACCCACAAGCCACAGCGAGGCCTTGATGGGAGTTTGTCTTATTTAACTGGGTTTTGATAACACAATATAATAAACTGGATGGTTTAAACAAGAGACATCTTTTCCCACAGCTTTAGAGACTGGGAAGCCTGCGATCAAGTCCAGATCTGATTCAGGTCCGGGTGAGGGCTCTCCTGCTGGTGTAGAGATGGCTGCCTTCTTGATGCACCCTCACGTGACAGGAGAAATCATCTCTCTCGTGCCTGTTCTCCATAACAACATCAACTCTATCACGAGGGATTCACCTTCATGACCTACTTACCTCCTCAGAACCCTACTTGCAAAACCCCTCAGATTGGGTATTAGGCGTCAACAGATGAATTTGGGGTGGTGGTGGGGAGACACAAACATTCAGTCAATATCAGAGCTCTGGATTCTAACAATCCACAAAGCACTCTTACATATGCCATGTGCTGCCTAATTGTTTATTTATTAAATCACTTAATCGTCACAACTCTGGGAGGGACACTATTAGGATTGGGACTAGGGGAAGGCAAGTGAGGTGCCCTATGGCCTCCTTAAATTTTGAACCTTATGTGCCTCACTTGTCTTATCCTAGTATGGACAAGAGAAGAGGCTTGGACCTTGTCTTAGTCTGTTTTCAGCTGCTATAACTAAATACCTGGGACTGGGTACTTTAAGAGAAGTTTATTGACTCATGGTTTTGGGAAGCCTGGAAGTCTGAAAACAAGGTGCTGTCATCTGTTTGGCATCTGGTGAGGGGCCTATGAAACATGGCAGAGGGCATCACAGGGTCAGACGAATGAAGGGTGCAAAGTTCAGGTTTCTCTTCCTTCTCTTATAAAACCACCAATGCCATCATGGGGTTCTACCCTCTTGGCCTCACTAACCCTAATTACCTCTCAAAGGCCTACCTGTATTGTTATCAATGTAAAATTTGGGGATTAACTTCCAACACATAAAAGTGGAAAGACTCAGCCAAACCATAGAAGGCCTGGAGGGCAGAGAAAGACCAAGGGTTGGGTGCTGGGGCCTACTGTGTTTCTGGGAAAGTGTCGTGCCCAGGAGGTAGGGGAAGCCCTGGAGAATTCTGAGGCATCAGGGGTGGGAGAAGTCTAAGCCTAGATAAGCAGAAAAACCTGGAGGTGTGAGGGACAGTAGAAATATCTGTAAGGGCAAGGGAGTTAGCACTGAGGAGACAGCAAGGGGATGTGGTTGCTAAGGCCTGTAAGAGTGGGTGAAGGAGAAGACTTGAGTAGTGTTTTCAAACATAATGGGCAAGGAGAAGACTCCATGGGGATTTTGAGAAGGAGCCACAGCCCAGGGAACAGAGGAAGTCTCTGGAAGAGTATTAGGGCCTACAAGAGGGTAATACCTCTAAGGGACTATTAGAGTTCAGTCAATAGGAGCAGTAGACCCCACTAGGGTAAAGGAAGCCTCTGAGGAGTGTAAGGTACCAGTGGGCAGGCAGAATCACTGGGCACATCAGGGTCATCGGATGATTATCAACGAATGCAAGATTTGCTGGGCAGGGGGTAAGGGTAAACTTCTGGGACAACATTAGAGCAAAGAAGTGGGGAGATACTTCTGGGAGAGGAGAACGATGGGAACAAGGCAAAGCCGCCTGGAGAGTTTTGGGGTCTGCTGAACAGGGAAATGATTGTGGGGAAATATTTGGTCCTTCTGGCTGGAGGAAGCCGGTGGCGGAGTGAAGAGGCCAATAGAAAGGGGAAACTTCTAGGGAAATATTGAGGGCTTGTTGACAGTGAAAGCTTCTGAGGTGAGACTTAAGACCCCAAGCTACAAAAAACAGGAACTATCATAAAGTAATAAGGGCAAAAAGAAAATTAAGACAGAGCTTTCTGTCATATTTAGTTTGCTTTGGGATTGAGAGATCACTAGGTGACACTGTCACTGATGTTGTTCCTTCAGGAGCCTGTCTGACACAGTGCATGCACCATGACCATTGTTCATGGACCAGGCAGGCCAAATTAACTTTCCGATTAGGCTCAGCTGCAAGGTACAGCATCCCCAAATAGCACAGGCTTCAGTAGGGATGGGTGTGAGTCTGGACTGGCATTTCTCAGTGTCAGAGACCCTTGCACCTTCTACCTTGTTGCTTCGCATCATTACTGCATCAGTCAAGGTGGTCGAATCCCCAACATTTATTGAAAGTTCCAGACTGCAGGATGGAGGAAGGGAAAGGCTCGTGCCGTAGCATGGGCACTCCCCAGAAGTTGCACACACTACTTCCACACATGCCCACTGAGCAGAACATAGTCACGTGATCACAGCTAGCCGCGAGGGAAGATGAGATGTAGTATTTATTCCAGGCAGCCATGTACCCATTTCAAAGTTAGGGATCTTTCTTAGGAAGGGAGAACTGAAAATACGTATTAAGGAACAATAAGCAACAAGTACGCCCTACCACTCAGCTTGAGTGGGCTGACCAAGAACTCCTCAGAAAGCCTTGAAACCAGTTCGCATGGTGCCTTAGTTATTTATCACTACATAACAGCGTCTGAACTTAGCAGCTTCAAACAAAAATCTATTTGACTCATGCAGTTTCTGAGGGCCCAGAATCTAGAAGCACCTTCGGAAGGTGGTGCTGGGTCTCTAATAAGGCTGCAGTCAAGCTGTCAGCTGAGGTTGAAGTCATTGTAAGCCCAAATCTGGGCTAGAGGGTCTATGTCCAGACTTACGTGGCTGTTGGCTAGAGGCTTTTGCTTCTCACTGACTGTTGCCTGGAGCCTTCAGTTCCTTTTCACATGGGGCCTTCCGTTAGGCTGTTCACAACACAGCAGCTTTGCTATCCCCAGAGCAAGATGTTTAAGGAGGAAATAAGGGAGAGAGGAACAAAAGAGCCACAGAGTGCACACTCATCCAAGGTGGAAGCCATCGTCTTTGGTAACTCATTCTCAGATGGGGCAAATCATCACTTCTGCCTTTTTGTTTTGGGTCACATGGCCAACTCTAAGTAGGCTATAGATACCATGAGGGCCACCTGAGAGGCTGACTACCAGCCATGAGCAGGTGACAGGCCATCAGTAAAGAGTTCCTTGGGACCAGGGACTGTGCAGAGGCTCAGGAAAGTTGGCAGTCCCTGAGAAGTAGCCAGTCATGGGTCAGGGAGTTTGTCTTAGTCTGTCTGGGCTGCTGTAACAAAATGCCATGTACTAGCCCACATATAAACAACAGAAATTTTCTGGAGGCTTAGAAGTCCAAGATCAAGCTATGGGCAGATTTGGTGTCTGGTAAGGGCCTATTCTTCATAGATGGTGACTTGTTGCTGCATCCTCAATATGATGGAAGTGGAAAACAAGCTCCTTCAGGTCTCTTCTATAAGGCCACTTAGTGACTTAGTCACCTCCCAAGATGGCCCCACCTCTTGGTACCATCATATTCGCAATTAGGTTTCAACATATTAAGAGGATACAGACATTCAGAAGAGTACAACAGAATATTTCTGTTATCGCTTCTTGATAATTACCAAATCACCCCCATATCAGTCACCTTCCAACTGCTGGCACAAAACATCTGACATATATAATTTAAAAGAGGGAAGATTTGTTTGGCTCATGGTTTCAGAGGTTTCCATCCATGGTCAACTGGCTCCAAGGCAGAGATACCATGTGGAAGGGCAGGGCAAAGGAAAGTTGCACAACTCAGGTAAGCCAGAAAGCAGACTGAGAGGGAAAGTGTCAGAGAGGCAGGAGCTGGGGACAAAATATTGTCACAAAGATAACCCCTCTATGATTCGTTATTTTCACTTAGGTCCCATCTCCTAAGTCTCCATCACTTCCCAATAATGCCTTCAAATTATAATCCCATCAATGGCTTAATTCACTTGTAAAGTTAGAGCCCTCACAATCCAATTTTCTCTAGAAACATGCACAGACATATCCAGAAACGTGCTTCACTAATTTCCTAAGTGTTGCTTTTTTCGAAAAAGTTGCTCTTTTTTTAAGTCAGTAATCAAGATTAACCATCAAAATCCTTAAAGGGCAACTCTTCCTATCAATTCAAGGAGGGAAATGGCTTTACTAGCATATAATAATCATCCCTATTCCCTGTGGTTCAATCCACCCAAATGTAAGCCCAACATCAATGAGTGGATCAGTGTCCTAACTGTGGACACGGAGCACAGTCAGAGAAGTAAAGACACAGTGGGTTTCACCAGCTTCTCATAGACCCTGCTTGCCTTTTGAAATGACTGATGTGCACACTGTCATTTCAACGACTAACCGGTTCCTCCTGGCATGTTGCTTGAGAGTGAGGGACTCAATACTATGTGGATGGGCTGAGTCATCATTACATAGGCAATTAAATGTCCAACTCCATAGCCAGATGCCAGCATGTAGGTTTTTGTGCTTGGATAACTTGCTTCTTTCCGCAGGGGAAAAGATCTTTGGTCTTATTTTCTCTCAAGCCTCAGGGTTACTTGGGAGGCCAGCTGCAGTAACTAGTACACAGAAGCTAATTTGTACAGCCATTGCCCACACTGGGCGGGGCAATGGCACACAGAGCACATTGCAGAAGACAGTCTGCCATTGAATGTGATCTTAATATTCTAGTCCATGAGCCAGGAGTTGCACTAGAGCTTGGTTTAAAAAAAATAGGCAGGAAAAACCCACACACATTCTTTCAATTTCTAAAGGGAAATTTGATTCGAGCTGTAGAACAAAGGATGAAGAAATAGAAGGAAAAGAAAATCAAAGAAAAAGTGATTTGGATTCAAGGGGATCAGATGTTTCATTTATTGCAGGTTGGAGACCTTCAATCAGTCAAATGAAAGGAACATTTGTATTAAAATACCTACGAGGCAGAGAGAGGGCCTTGATCGGGCGCTGGAGAGTTAAGTTACAGCAATCTTGCTGAGAGATATGAACCCACCTCCGAGGCTATCTGTTCCCAATATTGAAGGTTTTCTGTGTTACAAACCTGAGATGAAAGGTACTTGTTTTGACATCTGGGTCTGGAAACCAGACGCTGAAATTAGTGGCATTCCCGAAGTATGTTGTACAGGGAAGGGAAGCCGAAGATGGGGTGAAAACATAGCTGCTTTATTAAAATGAAAAGATGCTAATATGGCACTAAGAGTTCAAGTCACCCATGCATGCAGAATGTGGGCAGAAATTATGAAAACGATTTCTTCCAGAGAGAATGGGGCGAGAGAAAAGGCACTATGCTAGGAATCAGGGATGCAGGATATGGTCCTTTGTCTGCCCCATGAGGATCTGTCTGGTTCAAAGCGCTGGGTACATAGGAAGTATTAATAGAAATCAGTCAAATGAATGCGTGAATGAATAAATGATGAGACCTTGGGTAATCCTTTTCTCTGAGCCTCAAATTGTGAAATTAAGAGGTTGGACTAGTTGAAGATTTCCCGAGTTGGATGAATACCACTAATGGTGGGGTACCATATGGATGGGGTTGGGTGATGTACAAGAAAGAATACGGTGTTAAATAATACTAACTCACAGAGGGCTGGGGTTTTAGCTCAGTGATTAGGGTGCTTGCCTTGCAAGCACAAGGCCCTGAGTTCAACCCCCGGCACCACAAAAATAAATAAATAAATAAATAAATAAATAAATAAATAAATAAATAAATTAAATTAAATAAAATTACTAACTCAGAGAGAAGGACAAGGAGCAAAGTCCCCAGGTATCTGACCTAAGATCACTGTACGATCTGAAGTGATCCTTTGGGTTTCCTGTGTTGTAGATCTAAAACTGTAAGAAGGATATAAACATTATGTATTTACTCTTCAACTTTTAGCAACTTCTATATATTAAACACTGTGCCAGATGGAGGAATTGAAGATTAACTCAGTATACCTGTCATCTATGGGAAAAGAGATGAGATTGAGAACTTCAGGTTGGCAGGATAGTGGCTACTATGAGATAAAAACATGTTGGAACAGGGTGAAAGGTTGTAGTTTTGCCAGGAAGAGAGACCATTCCAGCCAGGGCTCAAAGGCTGGATGGGATTCTCCCAAGAAGCAAAGGCAGACAGAATAGGACCTTTCTTTCTTATCAAAGTTATTATGTATTTGAAAACCATATATACCCACCCATGAGTTGTTTGTAGAGTATATAAATGGGATACCACAAACCCCAACAATGCCTCTCTGCTTTTCATGCTAATTTCTCCCCTAAATATAAAACCAGACTCATTGTTTTTTCCCTTGAACTCTGCCTGTCCTCTGTCTTCCTGGAAACACCATCTCTCAGAGCCCAGGGCAGGCATTTGGACACTAACCTCACCTGTTCCCCATTCTACACAGGATGCTACAGAAGTGTCCTCACATCAGATGCTCTTTGTCTGCCACCTCCAGCTACACTGCTGTCACACAGCTCAGCTTTTTGTCTCCTGTGTGGATTTGTGCTGTTGTTTTCTTCCTGATTTTCCTGTCTCTTGTATTTCCTCCAAATCAGTCCATTGCTGCTTGCAAAACTCAGATCTGACCATTTCATTCTCAGCCTCCAATGGCTCCCACTGACCTCAGAACAAAGCTCAAATCGTAGCAGGGTGTTCACGGCCCTCTGCCCTGTTGGTCCAGCCTACCCTTTGTGCCTCACCAGCCTTTACCTACACTCCCCTAAAACACATGTGCACAGCCACTCTCCATTTCTGCTCCCCAACATTCCTGACATCTTCGTATCTCTGTGGCTGACACAGGTTCTTCTGTTTTCTTTGCATGACTTTCCTGCCATTTCCAGCTGTGGAATTAAAATCAGGCCCAAGAGTTCACTCCTCCAAAAATCTTCTGACTGTGGCCTCTTCTGTCTCCCTCTTGCCCCCTACAGCAAGCTAAAGATAGAAGCAGAGAGTGAAGCAGCTACATTGATGGGATCTTGAAAGTTCCAGAGGAAAAGCCTTTCTGAAGAGTCATTTTGTAAAAGTCTCTGCCTTGCAAAAACCTTTTCACCAACCATAGAGAGCCTTCTGCAGAAAGAGAAAGCAGTTTCACACATTGGAAAAAGGCCCAGGGCAGAAGAAAATGAAAAGCCACCAGTTGGCAGGAGGTGCTGTGGAGGTTAGGCAGGACACCCAGATCAAATGGGAGGTGGGGATGTTTCTGGGATGCATATGCGCCCCAGCCCTTGCTGGCTGACACTTGCCTCTAAGAGGCAGGGCAGTTACTTCTGCAAAGAGCTCAGACAGCTGTGTATCGGGCCTTGTTCATGGCCAGCAAGGCCAGGCTGGGACGACCAGACTATTGCTGGGCTCGGTGTCAGTCAGCTGGGAGGACAGTGACATTTCCAGCAGGAGCATTTCCCTTTCTGCCTTGGACATCCAGACATTTTTTATATAAAGTAAAATCTCAAATTCAAATATCTAAGGTTGGGTAGGTGACAAGACAGGATGAACAGAGTGTGGATTGCAGATACATCCAAGGATTTTTCTAGAGAGATGGGATATTGAAACTTACATGGAAAATCTTCTGTTATTAAAATGTTTGCTCAATTTTTAAAAACACTGTACAGTGCAAAAGAAACATAGCCACTAGTGGTGTGAGCGCTAGAATACAGTTTCAGATTAAACTCATTCATTTGGAGCAAACAAATGCACCCCTTAATCCTGCATGACTCCATCTTTTTGTCAGATAATTGGTAGCCTGCTATTTAGCTGAATTTTTCTTAACATGTAGGCATCTGATCCTGTAAAAACTGGGCTTCCATAATCAGTAATATTCATAATTATTTCTCTGTACCTTCATTGTGTTTCTGTGTTTTTTCTGTGAGAGTAGCACCCATATTAGTATGATTGTTCATTATAAGAATAAAAAGAGCTCTTAGCTATCAGCCAACTTTGACTTCCTTCCAATTTTACAGCCCGGGAAACTGAGATCCAGAGAGGGGACAAGTTTGTTCGGGGCCATAGAACAAGTTAGGATTTCCATTAACTCTGCTCAGTGCATTTATAGATCACGCACGTTTGCACATGCGTCTGCGTTTGTGTTTTCCGGATCCTTAAGAAAAAGCCCACCAGGTTGCCAGATGTGCAGAGCTCCAGGGAGCCCGAGGAAGTGGTTTGCCAGCGATGAGAAGCAGGCCCCGGCTGGGCTGCAATCTGGCCTTCCCATCAGCCTCGCCTTTCCGCCCACAGGAGATAAGAGGCAACAAGGGGACTGACTCACAGTCACGCGCCACCGGAACGATGTCCTCTGCCTTCTTTTATCTGTGGGCTTTGGCAAGCCTCCCCTGCCCTTTTAGACATGTGCAAGGCTCTGGGACTCTTCAGGCCCTGCTCAAGGGAGAAGCATCTCCCATGGTGAATCCCGATCTTTCCCTGCCTCCTTCCACTTCTTAGGGTCCCCCCCTTTTCCTGAGGCCTCTGTTGAGAGAAAGCACTGGCAACTTCCATTTCTGCTGGATGTGTTCGCTCTCGTACATCTCTGGAGAAGCTGCAGAGGGAGGGCAGCTCTTCACCCAGACACATGAGGCTCTAGTGATGGAATTACAGGCGTCTCACTGTGGGGACCCTCCTGGGAAATGTCAGAGGACACTTCTTAAGGGAGCCTTTATCCCAGCTTCTGGTGAGTTTGCCCCAAATGCAAGGGGTCTCTAGCTTCTTGGGCATTTCTGGTCCCACGTGTCCCATTAATTTTCACGTCTGGGCAGACCTTGGCTACAAATATCTTAATTTTATCTTAAAATGTAGACAGACACACATGTGTGTTTTTGTGCACACACATGGGGGGAGAGGAGAGAGGAAGAGAAGGGAAGAGGAGAGAAAGGGGAGCAGGCAGCAGTATTCGAGTAGAATGTGATAAATATTTTATTTTATTGTATTAATATTTATGGCTACTGGTTGTTTATTTACAGTACTGATAAGAAAATTTGCTTTGCCAATAAATAGATTTAAATTTTAAAAGTGGGTTCAGCTGGGTGTGGTGGCTCACACCTGTGCTCCCAACACTCAGGAGGCTGAGGCAGGAGGATGGGCACAAGTTCGAGGCCAGCTGGGCTACATAGTGAGAACTCGTCTCGAAAAACCAAAAATAAATAAATAAATAAATAAATAAAGTGGGTTCATTTAAAAGAAAAAAAAAAGCATTAAGTAAGTAATAGTGCTGATAGCATTTAAATACGCCCAAGATTATAAAGAGAATTCTCAAGTGTGCAAGTTGTAGAATGACTGACTGAGATGATGCCCCATCAGGAGGTCGGCACGGTGATCACCGTGTTTTGGTGTCAGCTCCAGGGCTGGGGGCTCCAGACGCAGGCCTTGCCCCGAACACAGGCCCTCTTCCCTATGCCTCCATCGCCACGACTGAGGAAGAAACCAAATTTTGTAACACGGGCAAAGGCAAAGTGAAGTCCTGGGCCGCCCCTCAGGCTGGTGCTGGGACACAGGAAGGAGGCAGCTCTGGCCTCGGTTCTGCCGCAGGCCCCCTCCATGTGGAGGACAGGAGGGCGCACTAACTGGGTGGGCCTTCCAACTCTACAATTCTGACGATCTTTTTTGTTTAGTTCTTTATTTTCTCTGTCAGTCAAAGCCCGATTCCTCGAAAAGTGATCTTCATTGAATGCAACTCTGGACATCTAATAAGGAAGGTCACCACAGGAAGATGTTAGATGCAAAAACTTTGGGGTCAGAGAAGTTTGCTTGACTCTTCCGAGTCTCAGTTCCTCATCTGCAAAGTGCTGTCCCTTACAGGAACTCATGGGGTTCTTAGGGTACAATAAGGTCATGCAAAGTTTCACGAAATGTGCAACAGCGACCTGAGATATGCATCAATATATGTGGACGAATATTAAGTCACGCTGACTCATAGAGCAAGTTTCTTTATTGCATCAAAGAGAAAGTCTCAGATTGGTGCTAACTTGGCTTCAATGCTGACACCTGCCAAGTAACCTTTCAATTAAAAAGCAAGGCCGTAGGTGCTTGCAGGCAGCAAGCTTCAACTGGGATATCAGAAGGATGCTCGAAATACAAAGAATGTATCCCCAGGCCAGCGCTGAAGACAGAACAGGGCCCACAGAAACAGTGTATTTGAGCTGGTCCCTGAAGAAAGAGAAGAATCCTCAGGCAGAACAGACTTGGGAAGGTGCATCGGGCATCAGGACTGGGAACAGCCCTGGAATCAAGGACTCTTAGCCTGAGTTGTACTACAGACCCTTCCAGTGAGGCCTGTGAACGCTTTTCCAGAGTAATGTGCTTTTTAAAATGTGATATGAAAATACTTGCATTGTTCCTATGAATTTTTAAAAATTGTGATTAAAATATACCCGACCTAAAACTTACCATTTTCGCCGTTATTGAGTGTACAATGGCATTAAGCACTGTCTATGTACATTGCTGTGCAACCATCACCACCATCCATCGCCACAACATTTGTCGTCTTCCTAAACTGAAACTCTGTCCCTCTTAAATAATAATTCATTGCTCCCTCCTCCCCTGGCCACCAACCTTCTTACCGTCTGTGCATTTGTCTGCTCCATGTAGCGTGTAAGGTGAATCATACAATATTTGTCCTTTAGTGTTTGGCTCACTTCACTGAGTGTTAAGTCTTCAAAGTTCATATAGAAAAATGTTTTCACATGCACAAAATAAAAAATAGAATTAAAAGGAAAACAAATTACATAAAATAAGCTATCTAAATAATTTTTCAAGTTGATACATTACCATATGTGTTCTTATTAAATGACAAGATATATTGGTGAACCTAATAATTGTTACAATCTCCAGATAGTAATGAGTCTATTTCAAGATATCATATAACAACTATAATTTAATATGAAAATGTCCGTGACTTCTATAGATAACAAAGAAACATATACTGCTGCTAGAATTATGCTGTGTTGCCTGTATTCAAATTGAAGGAAATGCTGATGTTTAGTTAGAAGTTAGCAAAAATTTTAAAACAATACTTTTTTCCCTTCTAATTCGAGGACTCCCTGAATTCCTTCCATGGAATCCTGGGGGGTTTCTGCTCTATGAACCCACATTAAGAACCTGCATCCCTGAAGACAGGGTTTCTACCAGGTCTTCGTTCTTGTTACAGAGGCAAAGGATTCTCCCAGCCTCCACCTGGTCCCAGAAACTGACCCATTCACTGGACAGTGGACTATTTCAGGGACAAAAACCAACCATATTAAGCCTCATCCTGGGCATTGTTTTTGGGCAGCAGCCCGAGAGAGGGAGTGATTAAAACAGAAGATAGGCCTGACTGGGTGCTCTGAAAGCGACTCCAGCTACCCCTTTTGGCTTATTGCTTCTTTGTATTTATCAGGAACAGAGCGCTGAGATGTAGACTCAGAGGTGGCTGGAAACATGGGAGTAGACAGTGGTGTGTGTAGACAGTGGTGTTCTGACCTACGGAGGCAACACATTGTCCTATTCATAGTAGTTGCTTAATTCTTCTCATTTACATACAGGCTTTGGATGGCCAACCTTTAATTAAGAGGCAGTTTGCTTTTCAAAAGCAATGCGTTCTAATAAATACCATCTGGCTGGGGTGGGGGTGCTACAGGAATTACAACTGCATCTGAGAAACCATGAGATTTGCAGCAGGCTAACCATGAAGGCCTGCAGGAAGAGAATCGTTACCATGTGCTTCAGAGATGAGGACACGCCTCATAGGTTCTGTTCCCCAGCTTCAAAGCCAAGCCACAGTGCCTGGGTTCTGCCTGCTTATATGGAGGGACAATGGGGAGAGGGGAACATGAGGCAGGCCATTGGCTTGGATGATCGCCCCCTTGCCATTCTGTGACCTGAGAATCCAGGAGTAAGGTTAGAAGTCTTCTGATTGCAGCTGAGATTGTGAACTTGGAAAAGAGGGTTCTTAGAAAGTAAAGTGTTTCTACAGATTGCAATATCTTGGTATTTGAAATATCATAGTATTCCTATGAGATGCTCCCAGCCCTACCCCTTACTCCACCCTGCTTAGGGTTGCCAGATAAAATAAACGTTATCTAATTATGTTAGAATTTCAGATTAACAAAGAACAATTTCTTAATATATGTCCCATGCAATTTTCTAAAAATATACAAATGCATCATTTGTTGTTTAGCCGAAGTTCAAATTTAAATGAGTATTCTGTATGTTTACTTGCTAAATAGGGCAATGCTCCCACATTCAAGCTAGATTCTGGAAACTTCCTCCATATCTTGGTAAAGAAATGGTAAAGAAATGGATAAGCCTAAGGCTTATCGAGGTCAATTTAAAGATATCTCTACAGTCAGCATAAGGGTAAAGAACATGAACTTTGTGAACTTTGCAGCAAAAAACTTAAAGTAGCTACTAGCTCAGGCCTGTCACTTTCCAGTGGGTCGACCTTGAGACAGATACCTGACTTTCCAAAGAATGTCCTCTGCAGAGTGGGGAAATTGACAAGTCAGCTGATGTTCAGCCATATCCAACACTACAACCTGTACTAGTTACTTAAATTTAAAACGTTTCCCAAGCCAATCGCTAAATCGTTTCCCACTCCAGGAAGCCACCTGGGATCCTCCCCTGTCTCTCCTGATCTCTCAACTTTCCTCGGTCATAAATGAATACTTGGCAGAGTCGAAGGCATCCAGGCCCCAGTTCCAGTGCTTTGCTCAGAGTCCTTTTTGATTGACCAGTATCTGTGGTTTATTGATAGTTAAATACTTTGACTATAACTCCTGATAGGAATATGGATCTCCAAACAGGTAAGTGAAATGACGTGAAGAATTGCGTGATACATGACCTGGCCACGGATCATCTCACACACACACACACACACACACACACACACATGCACACACAAAAGAATGAGTGAATCCATGTGCTAATTATGAGCAAGAGGAAGCACATTGGTTTTCTTCGTACTCAGCAAAGCATTCTCCTTTCAATCCTCTCTCTATAGGTTACAATCAGCAATTATATAGGATTTAACAATTCTTAAATATCATTCTAATGCTTGTTCATTTCCTTCCACTTTACATGGATGAAAACCGAAATCTGGCATAATTTATCAACTTATCTGAACAATGTCACCTCTATGCATTGGGGCTTTAAGGGATGATTGGAAAGATCTTTTGCTCAAAAACATCCTTTTCATCCAACTGCTACAAAGCCTGAAATTCTACCATTAGCATTTTAGCCACCTTTAAAGAATGAATTGCAGCTTATCAAAGTATTTCTTAAAGCCTACTCTCTTTGGGGTAGCAACGACCCACAGTCACCCTGAGAGTCTTCAGGGTCCGATTAGAGGGGTGGTAGAAAGGAGAGTCTAAAAGAAGCTGAAAGGAGACTTGGGACTTGCCAAAGACACATGTGGCCAACTTGAAAAATTTGTGACAGGCAAACTGTGCACTAAACTGTCCCAGTGGGCCAGTTGTACATTACATAATACCGAAGGACAAAAAGCATAAATACTAACTGATCTTTTCATTCAAAAGTGCCTCCAACAAGAAAGCCAGGCCCCTTGATGCTGTCTTACGCTAAACAAAGCTAAAAGTCTTTCTTATATTGATGGTCAAGGGTTTTTCAACCTGACGGATGGGAATGTTTTTCACTGATCTACCAAGTGGGATTCTAAAACAAGACTCAAAATAGCCACAGGCACAAGTGTAGCTGGGATTGCGTCTATTCGTATATACAAACTGGTCCCGCATTTAGGCTGACGCTAATTGTGGAGTTCGGTGTCCCTTTGCAGTTAGACGCGTTTTTATCTGCTGATACTTGAATTTAGTCGACTTTCATGTTATTTTAAGGGCAGTTAATAAGAAGTACTTGACAGACTTGACTGTTTCCCCCTAAACATAATAAAATACAATATCCAGTAGTTTGGTTTATTTTGGAAGACTAAAATCTAAGGAAATGAAGACGTAAGCGTGTAGAAAGGTGGGGTTAAAATTCTGATTTTTCTTCAAATATCGATACTTGTGACTGACTAATTTCCAACGAATGATCACTGAATGAGGACCGATTTTTCCCATCAGAGTCTAATTAATTTCACTGTCTTTTCTCTGAAATTTATTGTATTCTACTCTACCCATTGGCTGCCTGTTTTAATTAATTTTGCACTACATTCAAAGGTTTTGCTTTTGTGCTTCTCTGTTTGATTTAAATTCCTTTTTCTGCAAATAAATAAATAACTATCAAAGCTAACGAGGCTCTGAAGATTTGAGATGTAAATATCATATGCAGATTCTCTTTTGGGTCCCAGCTCAGCAGAAGACCAAAAATAACACTTGGAAATTTGATTAAGAAATCTCAGCCTCCCCCCTCCCAGGTCTCCCTCTGGACAGTCTTTCTGCTGGTATTTTCAACAATTTGACCAAAAAAAGAATCATGCCCCATACACCCAAAACCTCGGGATTCAGCTTCTTTCAAGAATGACTCAGATGGGCATAGGATTGTGTTGAGCTGCTGTGTAAGGCCACCCTCGCCTGGCTGATTCGTATGTGTCCTGAAAATACTTCTATGTGTGTGTATGTGTACACTCATCTCACACACACACAACACTTCCATACATTCACACTCACATGTTTGCATGCGCATTCTCATACCTATTTACAAACACAGACCCACAGCACACATTGTCACTAGTGCACTCATGCATGTACAAGCTCACACACTTACGAACACTCATGAACACATTTGCACATACATTCATCCATATGAGCGTATACACAACACACACACACACTCCCAACACATGCAGCATGCTCCGGCCAGTTGAGGTTTCCAATTTCAAATCCATGTCACGGGCAGCACATTCTCCAATATCCTCCCAAAAGAGATCTCTGCAAGAGATTTCAGGACCCCCCTCCTTGTGGGGTATCACAGAGCTGCCCAAGGCACAGTTATTAAACTGTATCCAAAGAGCTCTTCGATTGTGCAATCTGCTTTTGCCTGAGATCTTTGTATCCTTTACTGAGAAAGTCTGATTCATTTCCCAGAAATTTTCATCTGCTATTAATCTTTCAGGATATAGTTAGTGTTGTGATATTTTCAGATATTGTTTTGGGCGGTGGGGGAGGGGCGGGCGGGTTCCGAGTGGCTGTCCCCTGGTAGTTTCCGAGATTACTCAGTGCTTATAAGCAGCTCAGACCCGTGTGACAGCATTTCCATGCAAGGGACTTACAATCATGTTTCATTAATTCGACGTGAATGAAGCCTCATTTCTGGCCTTGAGGAGCTTAAGATTTATGTGAAATTAATAACAGAACAGATGTCTTCACAATTTGGTTCCTCTGGAAAAAAAAAAAAGAATCTGATTACTTTGAAAACTTCAATGCTTAAAAATGCAGACCTAGGGAGTACTCACTCCAGGGTAAAGAGCTATGCCTTGATATCGTCCACATCTCAGAACTAAGTGGAATTTAAATGTCAGCTTTATATTAAATAGTCATATTCCCCATTATGACATATAATAAACAACAGCTTATTACTTTCATTAATAAGATGCTTTGGACATTTAAACTAAAGCTTCGGAGATAAAGCTAGCACCTCATAAGCAGGAGGTGGCGGAGAGACCCAGGGGACATGTGGGGAAAATACGCAGGCAGTCTGGTTTTTAGCTTGGTTTCTGATAATTTAATCATCGATTCCTCATAGGAAAACAAAACGCATCTGCTCGCACAAAACTCACCACTTTATAAAGAAGTTGAGCCGTCTCCTACAGATGCATGTGCCAGAGGCCAAATGCTCTGTTTCACAGGACGTTCTTAAGTCTTGCCTCTTTACTCCATTTTTTCCTCCTGCCTGAAGTCCCACCCTTCTGACTAGGCCTTGGTGGCATTAGATGTCTCTCCAACTGCAGTTTGACCCTCCTCTGGTCGCACGTGTGACCCGCACCAGTGGGGGGCTGGGTTTACTCCTCCAAGTCCAAAAGAGGACAGCAGAATAGAAAGACACCCCAAGGGGAGAAAGCAAAGGCCCCCCAGGCACACGGCCGGCAATTCCCTCCCTCTGGTTAAACCAGAGAACCAAGTTTGCAGGGGGTAGGGTAGGACGTGGCAAGATGCAAATCTCACATATTAGGTTTCAAAATGTGGCCCTCAAAAACCTCAAGTGTCCCGACAATTTTCTCTACTCCAAACCTACCACTGACCCCGCCTACTTCCTGGTTTCCCCGGGAGAAAACAAGAGCATTGGACCAAATGACCTGCAGGCTCCTCATTTAGACATTCTTTATTTCCTCTAACGCTTTACTTCCTCACTTCTCTTTCCTCCTGTCCACCTCCCTCTTCGCTAACCGGGGTGGGAGTTCTGTGGTGCAGTCACCTCTGTCCATGGACCCAGAGATGAAGGTCAAAAGATGCTCGCAAAGGGTTTTGTCCGGCCCCAGCTCTCTCTGCTGGTGCAGCTGAGAATAAGACACGTGGCGCCTCGGCCCTCTGACTCCTCATTTGAAAAGGAACGGAATGTCCTCTCCCACGGCTGTTGAAAGAATGGCAGGAGCTGATGCACACAGCTTGGCAGCCAAGGTCGGGACCTTGGCCCACTGTATCCATGGATTCAACCAACTGGGAACTGAAAATATTAGAAAACATTTGTATCTGTACTGATCACGCGCAGGTTTCTTTTCTTGTCAGTATTCCCTAGACAATATGGTATAACAACGTACCTTCTTACAGTGTTTCTCACATTTCATTGTTTGGGGTGTTATAAGTCATCTAGAAAGGAGCTGAAGTCTGCAGAAGAAGGTGCCTAAGTTCTGTGCAGAGTCTATGCCCTTTAATATAAGGGAACTAAGTGCCCATGGATTGTGGTATTGAAAAGTGGCTCTGGTTCCAGTGACCTCAGCAGATACCAAGGGAGACTATTTTCACAGCTGGGGGGGTGGTGACCCAGAAGGAGACAGAGGGGTTCAGGAATGTCAGCACTTTGGGAAACTCTGTCAGGGGAGACTGGACCTGGCATAGTCACGCCTGTGCAAAAAGGATGATCAAATCTTCTCTCTTCCTGGTGGATGCACAGGGCATCCAAGCAGGGATACGAAGGGCAGGCCCCATCTGAGGGGTGGGGCATCTCAGCGTCAGGCCATCATCGACCCAGGGGCACATACTCCAGAGGCCAAATGCTCTCTATTTCTCGGGACACTGGTCCTGTGTGGTAATACCAGGGCAGCCGCTTTTCAAGGAAATCTCATAAGCGAAATTTTATGTGAAAGCTTCTAGGCTTGAGTCAAGGACACTGTAAATCTGCAAAGCTTTATCTGAAAGAGTTGGGGTCGGATGTTTTTCAGTACTTAGAAGTTTTCAGATTAAAATATGCTATAATGTGACTGTTATTCATTACCTGACACCCCAAGTGGAGGCTGGAACAACATGTCACAGTCAAGCCTGTTAATATTTCTGCATCAGAAGAGTCACACTAACAAAGGAGAGTGAGCCGTGGGACTCATGGAGTCCTGCTCTTCGTGGAGCCTGGGGAAGACCTCACCGCACTGGCAGAGGTGGGAGACGGGGCAGTCTGGCAGGACTTTCTGTCCGGTAGAGCCTGGCTGGTGGGGTTGAAATCTCATGACTCAGTTTCCTTCACTAGCACCACCCACTCTGGGGAAGCTCATAGGAACCATGAAGCTCCAAGATTCCTAAACTGAAAAGGCCCGTGATAATCCCTTCATAAATCGTGTAATAAGCCCCCTAAGATCACCAAAGTCAGCTCCAAGTAACAGGCACCCTAGTTAGATGGGCTTGAACAAATACTAGCAAAAACAAATTACTAGCTCATATGACAGAAAAATACAGAGAAATCTGGTCAGGATCACCTGGATCCAGGTGCTTAATTAATGATGTCCCCAGGACCTGGTTTCTCTTTATCTAAGTGCTAGACTTTTAGCTGTGCTGGTTCAAATGGATGCTTTGCCCTCCTGATAGCAAAAAGACCGCCAGAAGCCCCACCATGTTCCCAGGATTGCGTCTTATGGGAAATATTGTCTGTTCCAGCCCAAAGGTCTCAATAAAAGCCATCAGGCAGCTTTATGGCTCTAATGGGGTCACTCGAGCATCTTACTAAAGACTGTCAAGGAGTCCAGGTCACACGCTCACCTGGAACTGAGGGTGGGTTTCTCTTGCCCCAGTTCACCTAGAACTGAGAACAGGGCAGGATGGATGGAGGCTGTGGGTGGTGCAAAATCACAGCTGTCTGTTGTCTTAGTTCAGAGGAGCAGATGGTAAAACTAAGAAAGGAACCACGACCTGGCAAAGTCACACAGCACATCACTGGCAGTCAAGGCTGTGACCTAGATCTTTCACAGTCTGGGAATCTCATTATCATGCAAGTTGTCAGGAGAGGTGCAGGCTGAGACTCACACTCAGGCTCAACCACCCAGGCATCTCGAGAGAACCCAAGTGCTGGGAAGCACTGCGCTCTGCCATGCCCTGTCTCCTCACCCTGCGGGTTGTGCGGAAGGAGGAAAGGACGAGGAGAGCTTGCAGACACACCTAGACACGCAAGCATGCACACATAGGCCCACACACCCTGAATGAGGATCGGTGCCCTCTGCAAGCTCACTTGTTCTGAAGTAACTGTGATTTATATTTTCTTCCCCTGTGTGTCTCCCACCTCTCTGGATAGGCCTCTACTAAGATCAGCACAGAGCTAGCACTCAATATGTTGTCATTAGTATTATCATTGTTGGTACTGTTGTTATTTTAGCACTGTACTTTGATTTGTTCTTCCTCGTTATCTCCTTGAACCTACGAATTTGCCGAGGTACAAAAGAGCAAGGACATAGGTAGCCTGAATAGCCAAGCAGAAGTACCAAAAGAACTGGCATTTGAACAGGAGCCAAAGACTGAATTCAGCCAAGGAATGAGAGCTCTAATAATTATTAGTGTGCATAACTCTTTCCAGTTTGCACCACTTTCTCATCCTTCACCTCATTTGCTTCTTAAAAATAAAAACAACCTTGTGAATGAAATCAGGAGGGGAAATTAGTTCCAGGTAGAGATGAGAAAACCAAATCCCCACCACCATCAAAGAGACATTTATCAAAGATTTTCCAGGTACTAAACAATGGAATTGTGTCTTAGTTGAAAATTCTCTCTATTACATACACACATGTATGCATACAATACACACATATGTACATGCACTTATGCTATTAGAAATAGAGACACAAATATGGCGATGGATGTAACAGCCCACAAAGACAAAACATTAGTGAATTTTACATGACTCACACCCTAATTCAGCTTTGCATAAAAGTATCAGAAGTTCCTTGGGACAGACTCTTTAACCCATTTATAGAGGAAGACCTATTCCCTACCCATCTGCTATGATTTAGATGTTATGTGTCTCTTTCAAGGTTCATGCGTTGGAAGCTTGGTCCCCAGACTGGTGATGTTAAGAGATGATGGAGCCTGAAACTGTTGGGGTCTAGTGGAAGGTGGTTAGGTCCCTGGGCCTGCTGCCCTTGGAAGGGATTAATACTGGTCTTGAGGAGTGAGTTTCCTTGAAAGTGGGTCGTTATACAAGAGTGAGCCTGACCCCTGACTCTCTTTGGCTCCCTGTCTTGCTATGTGACCTCTCCCAATCGCACATGCCCCTGCCATGAATCAGCATGATTCGACCAGAGGGTCTTTTCAGAGCAGAGCCAATGGAAGTACTCATACTTGGACTTTGGGCCTCCAAAACTGTGAACAAAGTAAACCTCTTTTCTTTTTAAATGCCTTAAGTGTTTTCTTACAGCAACTGAAAATGGACCAATACACACCTCTAACACACTCCCTGACCTTTGTTCCACTCCAAAATTATGTGAACCTTTTTCTTGCTTCCCACTTTCATTAATCTCAATTGAAACCAATATGTTTCTCTTCCTTTACTTATAAAAATGCTATCCAATTCAATTAGTATTTACTGATCTCCCAGAAGGTAGTTATTATTGTCTTTATTTTTACTGACCAGGGAACAGAAACTTAAAGAGTCTAAGTAACCTGTCCAAAGTCGTGTGGCTACACCTAACCGTTCCCTCTTGTCATCCTCTGTCCCAGGTAGCCTCTCGTTCCCTTCTACCCCAACTTCCCACTCTTTAAACCATGAGAACTAGATGTTTGGGTCCTACCTAACCTTGAAAGCAGTGAGAAGAAAGCAATTATTCCTGATTCACCTCCAGGTTGCACACATTCATTCAACAGCATTACTGAGTTCCTACTATGTGTGAGTATTCTTAGCCCTAAGGTTTGTGAGGGCCTAGAGGTCAGAGGAGAAAAGAGAAAGGAAAATAGTCCTTGTTAATTAAAGTATAATTGATTCCCCGAATGTTTGTTCTTGGGCCACAGCTTATACTGGTAATCATCAGAGGAAAAATAAGTTCAGGAATCAAGATAGCAATGCTATATGTGCATCTCTATATCTCTCTATCTGTATATAGATATATATTCATATATGCATACATTTTTATTTTGGTAAGTGATACATGCATATGGTAAAATTTTAAATTTATGAACCCTCCCATGCATGTGGCACTCAGCCACTTATCTTTTTTCCTTAGAGACAATGACTTCTTTCTTAGGGTCTAACCAGAGAAGGTAAAGCATGTTCTGATGAGATTGCTCATTTTACCAGAAGCTTCTAAATGCAAAGTGTCATCAAAAGTGCAATATTTGGCAATTTGTAGAGCAAAAAACAGCATTTCACTTTTTAATGAATTACCCATTCATATTCTCAGCACATTTTTCTTCTTAGTTGTTTGATTTTTCTTATTGATTTATAGCAACTCTTTATATATTCAGCATATTCACCATTGGTAGGATATGACTACAAATATTTTTTCATGTTCAATTTACTTTTAGTGTTTAATTTCCTTACAGGCAAATTAATCGATGTCTTCTTTTATGACTTCTGGCATTTTAGTCATTTTGAAAATTCTCATCCATTCTGAGTTATTATAAATAGTCTCTGTATTTTCTTTGATCCTGTTGTGTTTTATTATATATGTAAAACATTTTATCTGGAATTACTTTTGGTGTAAACTGTGAGAGAGAGATCCGACTTTACATCTTTTTCTGGATGAGAACCCACTTTTCCAAAACAGTTTATTAAACGAACCTTCTTTTCCCTGGTTATTTGAAATTCTCAAACCTTGGTAGCAGCTGCTGTTTCAGGGTTCTTCATCTATCTCATAGTTTGGGGGCTACATAATGATTTCAAACTGATAATATCACTCATACTGCTTGTGGGAGTCATTTTGCACAAAATTTAGATGATGTACAGGAAACCATTTTGAAAAAGAATGGGGACTGTAAGTACACACCAAGCACCGAGCTACATCAAACTGATGCTCTGAATAAAGAGTGTAGTGGGAATACTGCACATCATGCACCTTTGATTAGCTTCAGGCTTCAGCCTCCAAGAGAAAAAATTTGAATAACAAAACAGAACGCATAGCTCTGTAAGCCAAAACATGTAACATAAAATTGGAGGAGGATTTCGTGTGAGATGCAGTTTCTCATTCATGTGGACTCATCCTCAATGAGGATGCTAAACTTGGGCTTGGGACCCCATCGCACTGATGCCTCACTTGCCCCCTTAACTGGAGCTCACTTCACCCATTTATAGCAATCATTTCCACTCCTGGGGTCCAACCTGAGCTTGAGGTGATCTCGGGACCTGCTTCCCGCAGGGGAAGGCCTGGGTGCTCTTTAATCTGCTTAGAGCAAAATCCACTGAGCAAAATTATAATTTGATATGGCCGCACTTAGCCAATAGAAACTCATAAACCTTCTTAACATCGTAATGCATTGTGAAAAAGAATCACTAAGTACCCGGGAACATATGAGAACCCCAGGCTTCCATTCATCTCTAGCTTTATGCTAGGGCAGCATATTAAAGTGATTTCAACTTCAGAGCAGAACTCCCCAAAGAGTGCTCCAGTCTTAATTAAAATGTCAATGAAATACGAAAGTGCATAAGGGACATTTTCAGAAATCATTCCCTTTTAACTTCCAGAAGGCCGGCTGTTTCCTCCTTCAAACCTGCTTGCTGAACTTGTGGGTTCGGGCACCAGCGCAGGCACCCAACTCACCTTTCTGGCAGGAGCCCCTGTGTAGACGGCTCGGCCCCCCTGCCGGAATCTGGCACGGGGGGGGCTGGAGAGGCCTGGGGGAGGCTTCTGTATCAGAGGCTCCTGTGAGCATTTCCTCCTGCTCAGCTTGGAACTGCCAGGGGGTGGAGAGGAAGGGTCAGAGAAGGAAGTAAGAAGAGAAAATCCCAGCCTCGGACTGACTGAGCACAGACTAGTGAATGCAGGGTAGCAAGAGTGACAAAGGATTCTCTTAAATTCAGGTGTGGACCATGCAAACACCTGTGGGGCCGAACAAGGGGCGTAACTGAGGATGTGAGGCACAGAAAGGGTGAAAAATAGGGAGTTGGGGGACGCAGTGAGCTAGAAGTCTTCTTTCAAAAGCATCAGCTGCTAATCCATTTCAAGATTGCTTACACGTGCAATGTAAGCGTCATACTACGTCTTCTAAATTTTTTTTCAATAAAAGCTAGAAATCTACATGATTGAGATTTGAAATCTCCTGATTTCACACTGGCTATGTATTAAAATTTAAAACCCTTTGCAGGTCAACTCTGTGACTGAAATAAAATCTCTGTGGATGAACTCTGGCCTTCAGCCCCAGGAAGGAGCTGTCAGACCTCAGCCTTTTCCCTTTCCTCAGTTTCAATATTCATTCTTCTGTCCACCCATCCATCCATCCATCCATCCATCCATCTATCCATTTATTCATCCATATGTCCATCTGTCATCCACCTATCCACTGAGTATGCGTTAAAGTGTCTAGGTGCAGAAACTCTGAAAAAAAGCAGAACCCCAGTCCAATCTTATCTCCAGACAGACCCATTCCAGTCCTATGATATCATTTTAAATATTAACGTGAGCAAGCTTTTTAAACACAGAAGAGGAATCAAACATTAAAGTCTTAGACCCGTTATCAGCCTCCACATGGCAGACAACCTTGAGCTAGTGCTGTCCCTACTTTAGGCTTCTCTTTTCGCCTAGCAGAGGTTGAGGATCTTTTACAAAACTGTAAGTTGTCACAGTGGTCATTTCTGCTCCATCTCAGGCCAGGTCAGTGCGAGCCTTTAGCTACGTCATCTCTGCTTGGCTGACTGTTCTCAGTAGGCCCACCTGTCTGAGGGCGCAGCCCCAGACTTTGTCTTCGTGTCCTTCTACTCCCAAATGCTCCATGACTGCTAAGAAAACACTGTCCGAACCAGACAGCAGGCCCTCCCCAGACCCCAAATCTGCTGGAAACCTGATCCTGGACATCCCAACCTCCAGAACTGTGAGAAATAAATGTGTGTTATTCATAAGGAATCTAGCTTGTGGTATTTTGTTACAGCAGCCTGACTGGACTAAGATACATACACAAGGGTAGACAGACACACATGGGCAAACATATATGCACACATAGACACATGCTTATATCCTCAGACCCTGACATACCCACATACAGACAACACTTACACACATGTACAACACTTACACATAGACACAGGCACACTTGGACACACGTATGTATAGACATGTGTAAAGATAGACACATGTACACACAGACACATGTACACATAAACATATGTGCACATAGATACATGTGCGTGCAGTCAGATACAAACACAACTAGTGCACAAACACACATTCAGACACTTGCACATGCACACATGTACATGCAGACACACACACACACACACACACACAAGCCCTCCTAGCCTTTTCCCTGCCTCTGGCTCCTGGAGGTCACAAACACATGGGCAAGCCACCCAGGCCTCTTACGCCAACTCATTACCCGGAGTGCTACAGGTGCGCCCCCCCCACATGTATCAGGATTATCCACATCGTCCGGTTCATGCTAAATATGTGACCTTTCATTCAAGTTGTGTCTCTCATGAAAAAAAAAAAATTGTCATTAAAGCCAAGATCTGGGCACCTCGGGCCAACAAAAAAGTCTGGAAGTGCATTTCTGCTGGTGGGAGAAATTTCACCATCATGCTTGAAATCTCATCTTTGGGGAAGCATTCACCTCTCTTGAGGATCAAGTAGGGAACACGCCCGTTCATGGGTGCATCTGGCCGTGACCTTGGGCAGGGCAGTAAAACGTGAACTCATTCGCGTCTGGATTGCAGCCCTGCAGTGCTGCCCCTCAGCTGGTTACTGGCGGCTCAAGACGGCACCGTCAGCCCACAGATGCCTGCCCTGTCTCTGTGCGCTCAAGGCTTCCATCTTCCTTATCTGCTCGTCTTCAGCTGTGCGTGCCTCCTGCACATACTCACCGGTCTGGGGCCTTTCGGGGTCTGTTTTCTGATCATCTAGCCAAGGGGGCTTTAGTCAATTGCTTTTTGAAATTTATGACTCTGCACCATCTCCAGCAGATAATTTGGCCACGATTTAACGTTTGCATCTTTTCAAGTAACTCAGACATTCCCCTTTCATGGGGTTAGCTGCCCTCTTTGGGAGGCAGAGACCAGGGAGACCTGCTTGGCTTTGCTGTGTCTGTTGGAGACTGTCGCCGAGAAAGAGTGTATGTTTCATTCATCTTATCTGACTTCGCAGCTTTTGATCAATAGCAGAGTGTGTGTTTTTTATCCACAAACTAACCAAATGTATTCAACAGATTATAGATTAATTTTACCATCATGACATCGTATGAACCGATAATCCACAAAAAACGCTTTAGATTTCTTAAAAGTGAATTTCATTATAAGTAGTCATGTGTGCTGGAGAATTATAATTATGAAAAGTCATGTTCAGTAAGTCTGAAATGAGAGATTATATTTCAAAGGCTTACAGCAGTGGAATTAGAGGACCCACTTTATTAGTTGTAAATGTGTGATTATTGCAGCTTTGCTTTAAACGCACTTGCACACACACACACACACAATCACAGCATATTCTAGCTGGATTTAATGCATATAATCCCTTTGACAAGAATTATATTTTGCACCAAAAGCTGCCACTCCAGTAATTTGTTTGTGAGGCAGAGACAAGCAACTAATCTTTGTCTTCTGATCCCTGAAGAGCAATGATCTCAAGTAGTATGTTTTTCATGCCCCTCATTCCCATCCCTACAAAGTGATTAGAAAGTGGATATGGATTGAAGAACAGAGTATTGTGGTCAGGAAAGAAAGGACGAGTCTCATGGAGATGGGCTGGGAGGCTCAGAGCCTGTAAAAGACTCAGGACTGGGCTAAATTTGCTCATACGACACATATTTATTGAGCATCTATGAGTCCCAGATCCCGTGCTAAGTACATTCTATGCATCATATCTATTAATCCACTCAGAAAAACATCCTAAGGTGGATATAGGGCAAAATTATTTTATAGACAGGGAAACTGAAGCTCAGAGAGCCAAAGGTAACAGTTCATAAGTGTTGAAGGCAAGACTTGTCTGCAGCCCTGTGTGGTCCCAGCGCCTGCCCACACCAACCTCCTTGGCCTAGTAGGTTTGCTGGAGAGAGACGGCGGAGGCAACACTAACGGTAGTGGAAGAGTGTGTTTAGTGGAGGGAAGGAGAAGGAGTCAGCTGGGCCGGGGTGTAGAGGGTGGCATGCGGGAAGGCCCAAAAGGATCAAGCAAGACTCCGTAGATATGCCACTGCACTGGACCCTGCAGAAGGAGGTGGTTTCTCCAGGCAGAGGAAGAGATTCCTGGCAGAGAGAGGATCCTGTGAAGTAAGCAGCCTCTAAGGAGCTTGAGGAAGAGCCAGGCTTACAAACATGGGATGAGAGTTTGGGGGGCGTAAGGGGAGTAGAGGGAGGGGGATGAGACAGAGGCAGGAGGTAGGCCTGGAATATATAAGCAATAAAGAACTTTCAGTGCCAAGCTAAGGAGCTTATATTTCTCCATAAGCACTAAGATGATGGTTAATGGGCATGAGTGGGTGGTATTGGGAGAAGAAGTGGCCAACTCACTTGTCCACAGGGCCATGAATGATACAGACTTGGTAAGGTTGTATAAATCTGAAATAGCACACTTATCTGCAGGGATGGCTTCTATTTGGCTCCACTCTACTGGGGACAATGAGAATTTGTTGATAGAAGCTAGAAATAGTGGCAACTTGGTGGGTTGATGGCTTGCAAAAATGGCCCCATCCTCCATCCTTTTCTTCATCCATTTCCTTTCTAATATGCCTGCTC
Source organism: Hystrix cristata (assembly GCA_004026905.1). Lineage (NCBI taxonomy): Eukaryota > Metazoa > Chordata > Mammalia > Rodentia > Hystricidae > Hystrix > Hystrix cristata. Next base: position 53,830 of record PVJO010000980.1, read on the forward strand.
CCTTGCAACCTGCCTCCAGCAGGAAGACAAGCCCAGGCCGGAGGATGGAGCCCCAGAAGAGCAGAGCCAAGGGATGCCAGCCAGGCCCACCTCACCCTGCCCACCCCCAGCTGACGCAGGGGTCCTGCAGAACCCACCAGTCCAGACACTCCACCCTGGACAGTGCAGAAGAGCCTGGGCAGCAGATTCTCTGCAGGCCTGGCCAAGAGGTACAGAAACCCCTACAGGAGTGTGGGGAAGCTGCAGTCTTCAGGGAAGTGAGGACATGAGGCCTTCTTAGCCTGGAGAAGCCAGGAGTAGGAAACAGTCATCCCTTTTCAACTAGCTAAGGGTGGGGGGCAGCATTGCAGGGGTCCTGGGGGTTTAGAAAATCTCTGAGCCACACTTAGCCCCTGCACACTCTGCTCCCTCTGCTCTGCCTAGCAGCTTTCCATGCTACTGTCCCTCTAGGGGTCACCTGTGCAGCACACGCATCCACGTTTTGGGGTCCACCTGGTTGCCCATGTGGCTTTCTCAGCCACTCAGCTGTCCTTCCAGTCCCCAGGGAGTCTGCCTGAGATTAGAACTTGTGGACCCAGCTCCAATGCGTCTGGAAGGGAGAGAAAAAGAGGGAAAGTCACAAAGATGGGAGAGGAGGGTGCAGAATACAAAATGCCATCTCAGTGGGACCTTTTCTGAAATAGTCACAAGAAGAGATGCTAAGAAAAACTTTTGAAGCCTTTTTTGAAATTCCACCTGGGGGCTGGGGTGGAGGGAGTTTTGGGGGGCACTGGCTTCTTTGGCTGCTGGAAACAGGACCCCACATTAGCAAAGGAGAGTTTCCTTTTTATCTTTTCACATTTTCTCATCTTCCCAGGGGAGGAGGCTCAGTGTTAGATTCTCCTGTGGGGTGCTGGGCATGGTGTCCAACACACAGCAGGTGCTGCCCAGATGCCAGTAGGAATGGCTATCAGTCTTCAGAGGGGCCGTTCCTTGAGGGTACAAGGACAGGCAGCCATATTCCTGCTTCTGGGGTCATCAGCTGCTATCTGGGTTCTAAATCAAGATTCTGTCTGAACCCAGTTGGGGCTCCCATTCTTGGGTGTCACAGCGCCTGAGAAATGGAGCAGCAGCCTGAGGTGTGAAGTGAGTCCAGCACCGCTGGCCGTGAGTGGCAGAGGCCGGGCAGCTGCCCGAGTAGCAGCAGGTGGGCCGGGTGGTCTGCGTGAGTTGGTGACACTGAGGCCGCAGACTCCCCAGCCGAGACGCCGTCTGAGAGCAGAGTCGTAGAGTGAAACGTCCTTGAGAGCGCTCTCTGGTCCACTCCGCCCCAGGAACTTGGCAATGAGCAACACCTGTTACTCGTTGAGCCAGAAACGCTGTTTGTGGAGACTCTGACCTCTCCGTATTTTTTGCGGGGCGCAGAAGCCAGCTCCACACCTACCCTCCTGTCTGACATGGGCAGCATGTCTGTCGGGACACCGTGGTCTTCTTCATCCGAACTTTCTTGCCGCTGCTGCGGCATCGAGGGCCTCAGGCGGAAATCTGATCGCAGTCCCCACCTGCTCAAGCACAGTCTGTGGCTCCTCGTTGCCTGCTGGAGGTAACCCAAAGGTATGAGGTGGGTGCATGTGAGTGACAGGGAGCGGAGAGGCCTGCAGTGACCTGGGAGTGAACAGGGTCCCCTGCTGCTCAGCTCCCACAAACTGGCCTGTGGTGGGGGAGGGGGTCAGATTTTCTGGTATTTTTAAGGAGGAAGCTGGAAAATCCCCCTTTTATTTGGAAGTCCAGCTTTTAGATGCAACGCAGGCTAGACCCAGCAGCCTCCTACAGACTGCGGTCAGCCCTCGGTCCGATGCATCTGCAGGGGAGCATCTCCCTCCAGGGCCGGGTGTGGCTCCAGGATAGTGGCACTCAGTGTCAGGGATGCTGCCACCAAGGCCACAGAGCCACCCTGCAACTTAGAACCGCTCTCCCCCTCCAGGCAGACACGAGCGGGTGCCACACCACGCGGAGAGCTGGTCTTAGCTGCCGCTTGAACCAGGCCAGGCTGCCTGAGCCCTGACTTGCCTTGACGTGTTCTTTGGTCTGTGGGGCTCCGCTCCAGGGAACCCTCCTCTGGGAGGCACCCCTGAGGCCCTGGAAGTCCTCCCCACAGCCCACGGCCCCTCCACGCCAGGGCCAGAAGCTCTCCTGTGAGCCGGCGGGCCCGGGGGCTGTGTGGCAGGAAGCAAGGGGCAAGGGGACCTTGGGGGGTGGGACTGCTCCTCTGCTTCCTGAGCCCGGGGAACCAGCCCTGGGATGGAATCCGGGGTCTAAATCAAGGGCCCCAGCAGCTTGGAAAGGGGGCCTCCCTCACACCACCTGGCACACGTAGGTGCCGCACCCAAGGACTGTTCCCTAAGGGAGCTGCCATTGCCCACCAGCGCACCCCATTCTTTTTCCAGATCTCCCCGAGTCCTCCCTCCGGCCTGCCCACAATCCCACCCAGTCCCTCTTGGACTCTCCGAGGGAGGCACTTATTCCCACCACTGAGTGAAGAGGGTGTGGCCTCTGTCAAGCCCTTAGAGCAGTCACTGAGTGGGGGAAGGCAGGCACCGGCTGCTCGGAGGAGAGTGGGACCTGGACAGGAACAAAGGTCCAGATTTGGAGGCTGAGATGGCAGCTCGGTGCGGGAGATTGTATGTGTCCCAGCTGTGGCCAGGAGGGTGGAGGTCAGCAGTCAAACTGCTCCAAGACTCCAATTAGAAGGGGGAAGGGGCCGGAATCCTGGGTGGCAATGGGGCAGAGGGGAGTTGTGGCTGCACTCACAGGAAAGGGGATTGACAGGATTCTTGGACAGCAGAGAGCCAGGGCTTGCTGTTGGGCGGAGGGATTAGAGTCACCAGCTGGCCGTTGGGGGCCGTGTGTCACTCTTAATCCTTCAGAGTCCAAGGGCAGGACGTACTTCGGGGCCTCAGCTGAACAGGTCCCTGGCCCCCTCCCAGCCACCTCCTGGGAGGACCTCGTTGTCCGTCCCTCCTTGCTCTCACTGTACTCCTCTGTCAGTGGGGAACAAGGTGGGAATAAAGGCTCAGAGGTGTTTATCTGAGTCACATAGAGACCTCATGGGGGTGAGGGCGGGAAAAGGACGAGTAATCCCAAATCAAAGCTGCTGGCTGCCTGTCCCTTGCCAGGTGACTGCCGAGGGCCGCGGGTCCCTGGTGGCTGCATGAGGTACGGGCTGGGTTTGGGTGGGGACAGAGCTGGGGGCTAAGTTCCTCCCCACGGGACGAATGAGAGCACCTTGGCAGAGTGCTGGGGTCTTGCCCTGAGAGTATAGTCCGGCTTCCTGGCTCAGCCGGTCAGCATGTGGTCCCCAGCTCCGTCTCCCCTCCTTCCTCCTGCTGTATCATAATGGTTACGGGCATGGACAACAGAAATGAATTCTGGCCAATTTATGCAAAAGGAGGCTCACTGGAGTAAGGTCCGGGTGGAGGCCGAGCCAGGCAACTTGGCAGGTGCCAAGAGGGCGCAGCGGGCCCACAGTGTGCTTTGCTGCTGGCGCTCCATCTACATTCATGTCACCAAAGAGGCCAAGAGCACCGTTGGCCACACCTAGTCTATCTCCCCGTGCCCACAGGTTAGCGGGAGAAGGAAGCCTAAGGAGTCTTCCACCGCCCACCTGGCTGCTAGAAAGGGCAACAGGAACCCTGGTCCATCTCCCAGCTGTACCACTCTTAGCAGAGAGGAGGGAGCCCCTAGAGGAGGCAGCCACAGATGCTTGTTTTCCAGGCCCATGAAAGTCCGCTGTGATCTTCACTCACTCTGCTCAGAAACAGTGGCCTCTTTCTGCCCTTCAAATGCAACAAGCTTGTCCTACCGCAGGACCTTTGCACTTGCCATTCCTCCTACCTAGATACTCTTTGTTAGTTCCACACATGTGTGGTTCCTTTTCCTCCTCTGGGACTCAGATCAAACATCGCCTCCCACAAGAGGCTTCCCCAACCGCCCCTCACAGACAATCTCAGAGATTCTCAACAGTCTCAACCTCACTCCCCACAGGCCTTCCAGCCATCTGAAATCACTGCATTTGTGTGCTTTGTAGGGCCTGTGTCTTCCTCTTGGGATGTAACAGGCAATGACTACAGCGAGTTGCTGCCATTTTTCCAGCACCCAGCACAGGGCTTCATAAACATTTTCCAGGCAAATAGCGGATAGGAGCAGGAGACCCCGAAAGAGGGTGTCTTGGCCCAGGAAGCCCAGAAAGAAGACCACGATGTTGGCCAAGGGGCAGAAGCCAAGTCTCGCCTGTGGCGGGACGCTGGGTGACGTGAAGCAGGAGTTTGGGCCCCGGAGCAGATTTCCCGGGCAGCCTTGAGTGAGCTCCTTACCCTCTCTGTGTCTTGCTTTTCTTGTGTGTTCAGGCATAATCATCCCAATAATATGCTCTCAGAGATTGTTTTGAGGGTGAGATGAAGCAATACAGTAAAGTGTGTTGAAATATCTGGACGATATTGCAGCGCACAGCAATACACACGTCTGTTATCACTGTGAGCTTTCTGTGTCCTCCTTGTCTCTGACTGACATGTCAGCACCAAACCTTCCTCTGTCCAAGGAGGATGGAGGATGGCAGAAAAGCAGCGGTCCCGATAAGCAGCCGGACAGATAGCCGGGAAGACCCTGTGCCCCGGGGTCTAGAGGTTCTGCCGCAACCATAGTTCACTTTCCTCACCTTGAAACTGGACACGGGAGCTGGTCTGCTCCGTTCCCCTTTTAAGACGGTCAGTAGTGCCAATAAGTAGTAAATAAGCTTCGTAAGATGTGAAGGGGTGCTGAATTTATTACTAAAACAGGTACGAATATATCGGCAGAAGACCCTTTGAGGTCATGCTTCTCAAACTTAAAATTTCCCAAAGTTAAGATCGCATAGGAATCGTGCTTCAAATGTAGTTTATATGGATGTATCCTTCCAAATACTGACTCTGTAGCGCTGAGATGGAATCTTGGAATTTTAAAGAACCTGCTCAGAGGCTGAAGGTGATGGGTGTGATGGGGTGATTGCTCACTATTGCCACTAGATGGCGCTATAGGCCAGAGAACTGTTCTGGCCCAGGAGGCAACGAGCCCTGAGGCTGCTTCACCAATAGTGACCACCAGATGGCAGAACCTGCCTTGCGGGAGTGGCCCCGCCTAGGGTACTGGGCTCTCTGAGGATGCTCTCTCGCTTCTGCCCTGCTCAGGGGGTTCTAGGCCCCATGGAGGGGCTCTGACACTCTGGGGCAGGGCAGTCGCATTTCTGGGTGATGAGCGCCCAACCCTGTCCCTGTCGCAGCTCCATCTAGCAGTGAGCTTAGTGCGTGCTCTGGGGAAGGGCCTTGCTCACAGTAGGTGCTCAGCAAAGACCTGGTCGCTTGAACACACACACACACACACACACACACGCGCGCGCGCGCGCGCGCGCGTGCGCGCCAGTGGAGGTAGCCAAGGAGCTAGCAGCACCTACAAGGAAAAGAACCAACAGACTCAGTTTTCAGCACTGTGAGCGTGTGTGCGTGCGCATGTATGTTCAAGCTCCTTAGTTCCTTTGGGCTCGCCTTTCCAGTCACCTGCAGCACGTCAGCCTTCCAGGGTTCCTTAAGGGGCCTGGTCACAGGGCCTGTGTGAAGGTGCCTGCCGTGGTCTCCATCTCAAAGGGAAGACACGGGGATTGGTTGCCCGTTTTCTTTTCCCTTGTCGTGTGGGCCAGGCAAATCTCTGTGCCTCAGTTTCCTCAGGTGCTCGCCTGACCACCTGTGCAAAGGAACTGTGTGGAAATGAAACACGTACTAAAGACCTAGCACCGTGCCTGAGACGCAGCCCGGGGTCAGTCTCTCTCCCACGCGAAACTCTCCTGGTGAACCGTCTCTACGAACCGTCCATGTCTGACGTGCTGGTTAGTCTTCTCTGAGCAGCCCCGAGGACCCCAGCTCTGGCTACGCCCTGGCCTGGCCTCCCCCTCCAGGGGCCACCATGGCCTGCACTGAACGGGAATATGTACCTGGAGAGGCATCGCCAACAGATAGAGGCGCCGCTTCGTGCTCCCCCATCATGGGGGGGACAGTGCCTTGGCCTAAAGGAACTAAGTTTTGTGGAGCATCCATGGTCCTGGGGGGACTGGCACGGCCCAGACTCTGAGCAGGGATCTGGAGGTTTACTGGGGAGACGTCGTGGGGAGGGTGTGGGAAGGAGGGAGGACGGGGAGCCTCAGAGCCCCGCATCCACCTCAGCAGGAAGCTGGCACTGAGCCCCCTTCAGAGATGCTCCACATGGGGAAAGGGCGGAGCCTTCGCGTTCCCGCCCCAGCTGGTCTAGGCGGCTGTCCTGGGACAGGGTCGGGCCTGGAGACAAGGGTCGCTTCTGGGCAGGTCCTAGTTTGGGGAACAAGTCCTCCGGCCCCAGGGGGTCCCAGTCAGGAGGCACATTCTCTGCATCCTCCCTGGTGGTGCACTCAAACTGTGGGACCGCATCCAGGAGCAGGGCGCCCTCGGCACAGGTTCCCAGCTGCCGCCGTCAGCCGGGCTTCTTGGGCAGACTCAACAGCAACAAGGCGGTGGGCCCTTTGGCCTGATGCCCTGGGGCCCCACGCAGGCCCAGTCTCCACTGTGACCTCTTGTGCGCCCGCTGGTGCCGAGGAAGGATGGCTGCCCCCGGAGAAGGGGAAGCGCCGGGTCCCTGACGGAGACCATCACAGCGACGCACAGGTCTCGTCCACTCAGGACAGCTGCCCTAAGGGCTGAGTCTGACACAGTGGAAAATCGGCGACGGCTTTTCTTAGATAGCCCATCTATTATCTGAGCACTTTTAGATACAAATAATGAACTGCTGCTCAAGTTGTACTAAGTATAAAAGGGCTCACTGACCTGAAAAATCCAAAGCTGGGTCGGCTTCAGGTAAAGCTGGATCTGGGGTCTCAAACGGCATCACTAAGCCCTGTCTTTTGCTCTCTCCTCCACTCTGAGGCTGGCGTTACTCCCCAAAAAACTGTCAGTGGGCTTCTGTTACCTATTTACCAACCTGGTCCCTGGGCTCGAGGGTCCCACAGGCATGAATCCCACATGAGGAGGGAAGAGTAGCTTCCCGGGGAGGACCAGTGTGCCGTGACAGCAGAATGGAGAAGGGGGACCCAGCAGACACAAACTACAGCTGTCCAGCTCCACGGTCTGTCCTGGTGTCCCAGGCAGAGCTCAGCTAGGACAGAGTCTGTGGCTGGGGCCCCCGCAGGGAGCACTGCGGGCGTGGGCTGAGGCAGGACATAGCGACTGAGCCATCCAAGCAGAGGCGGTGGGGAGGGGGGCGGTAAGGAAGGAAGTGAAAGCCCACGTGTCTCTCCTAGCCCAGCATGGAGTCCACGCAAACGGTTCACACAAGGTAACAAGGTCAAACGAGGGCTTTACCTGTCCCCTGTCCTCCTAATGCCCCTTGGGGAAGCAGGCGACAGCCTACTTTACAGACCTCTTTGGGCCTCGTTCCTCCTCTTCCCTGTGGGAAACCCCACCTGGTGCCGAACCCAGACTGCTCCTGCTGTTAGTTACACACACATAATGCTGTTTTCAGATCTTGGCAGCCTGATGCTATCCGTCCTGCCTTGACTCCATGTGGAGGAAATGGAAGATCTAGGATGCAGTTTCCCCGGCCAAAGTAACCCCCTCCACAGTCCAGGTCAGAACCTCCAGTGCTTCTCTGACTCGGGGACCAGCCACCACCTCGTCTCCGGTTACTGTGGCTGCCCCTCCATCTCTCCACACTTAGAGAAGAATCCTCCACGTACCAACCATTTAGTTAGCCAACAAATATTTACTGAGCACCTACTATGTGCACAACTCCTTTCTATATACTGGGAACACTGTTGATATTCTAAGGCCAGAGTCGATAAAGAAGGAAGAAATGAAAGTAATAAGGTTGCTTTGAGACCATTGTGGCTGCCAGAAAGGAAACAACACAAGAGTGAACCCTCAAATTGGGGAAATGCTCAGTCATAAAAGGCTTCGTGAGGGAGGTGGCATTTAGGTTGGGACCTAAAAGGCGAGCTTTGCAAGGCAAGGGACTATTGAGCGTGACCTCGAGTGGACACAGAAGGGAGCTGGAGCTGAGATTGCTTCGGGCCAGGCTCCGCACCCTGCGTGCTCAGCTAGGCGCTGGGCCCTGACTGAAAGAGAATGGTGGGTTCTGAGGCCGGCAGCCCCAAGGGGCTGCAGCTCTGGGCCATAAGCTCAGCACACTCTTCACTGCTGAAGAGCAGGCACTTTCTTTAAAAAAGACCCCAGCAGCCAGCCCTCTGTGTGCCACAACAGGGCTGTCGACTCTCGGGAATGGAGAGCAGGGCAGTGTGGCCCCGTGGAAAGAGCAAGGGAAGGTATTCTGGGAGAGGAGTCAGGATCCTGCCTGGCACTTCTGTCTCCCCCTTCCGCCCTGCCCTGCTGTGATGGTTTATATCCCGCACCCCCCAAAGCCTCAAGTGCTCCTATGCGGGGCTTCTGGGAGCGACTAGACCCCGGCGGTGTGATACTCATCAGTGGATGAGTTCACTGATGCCTTTACAGCTAAATGTGATGTTGGGAGTGGAGGCTGGCGGGAGGAGGCAGGTCACTGCGGGGTGGTCTGGAAGGGTCGATCTCCCTCCCTCCTCCCTGATCTTTCTCTCTGCTCCTGTCGCCATGCCCCGAAGGTACTTTGCTCTGCCCTGCTGCCCCGCCTTGGAGCCAGCGGACTACGGACTGAAACCTCTACCAACTAGGAGCAAAATAAACTCTCCTCGTTTAAGATGTGGCCGTTGGGCATTTTGTCCAGACAAGGAGGAAAGTCGCTAAGATATCTGCCCTCTTCACCTGCCTTCAAACTGCATGACCGGACGGCTCCTCTGCCTCCAGTTTTGGGGATTCAGCCCCTGGGGAGCCCAGGAAGAGATCAGAGGAAGGAAGGGGGTGAAGTCACCTTCCCTGGCTGCTTCATGCAAGGCCCCTGCTCTCTGTGCTTCTCTCTCCTTTTGGGCTCCAGTATGTGTCTCTCCCGGCCTTGGGATGGTGACAGCCTCCTGCTTCTGGCCCAGGTTCCTGCGGCACCCCTCGGCCTCCCTTGAGCGCCACCCACATGCTTTGGAATTAATCCCTCATCTCGGAGGGAGGGCCATCTGCTTCCAGGCTCCTGAGGGCTCCCGAGAGGTCACCGGCAGGCTGAGGGAGGCGAGGAATTGAGGTTTCACTGCACGTGCACCCCGGAGGCTGGAATCCTTGGCTCTGGGTTGGGGCTCCAGGCGGGAGACCTACCTCTGCCCGCCTTTCCCTGACCCCGCCCCGGGGAAGGCCTTGCCGCACTCCCGCAGGGCTGTGTCACCTGGCACTCCCGAGCCTCTGGGACCAAGAGGCAGAGACAGCAAGGGACGCCAGGTAGAAGGTTTTGCTGAGCCTGGTTCTCGAAGCTCCTGGCTGCCTCAGGCAAGACCCACGGGGCAAGAGCTGGAAACTCAACCTGCAGGAGCGGAAGCAAAATCAAAACCTGAAGCTGAGTGAGGGGATTTACTGCTCACACACTGAGAGTTTCCGTTCTTTCAGGCTATAGGCAGGGCGGGGGCCGGGGGGTCTCTGTCTCTCTCTGTCTCTCTCTCTCTCTGTCTATCTCTGTCTCTGTCTATCTCTGTCTCTGTCTCTCTCTCTCCATCCCTCTCTCTTTCTTGGCTCTGCTCTGTTTGATGTAGCTTTCGTCTCCGGGAGCCCCCGATCTCAAGGGTCACCTCTCCTCTGTGACACTGACTTTGTCTCCAGCCGAAAAGCGCAGGTGCACACCACAAGCCTCAAGGAAAGCCCCAGAATTTATCTTCTCTGGTCTTGATGGGGTCGCAAGCCCATCTCTGAGCCCTCGCTCTTCTAGGGGGTTTGGACACACTTCGCATCCAGACCTGACTCACGCAGTCACTGGCAGGCAGGAAGCGGGTGACATCCGATGAACCCCACAGACCTGCAGTTGTGGAAAGGCGATTCCCCAAAGGAAAACTGAGGGCCAGCAACAGAGAGCGGGCAGGTCTTGGGGAGACCCAGAAGGCAGACGGCAGACACGTCCCCCAATGCCCTGCCTTCTCACACTCGGGGACTTGCACTGTCATTTTGAAGGGGATCCAGTAATTTTCCCAACTAACTGTTTTGGCACTTTAACCTGTTCTCTGGATGAGTCCTTTCCAGCAGATTTCAAATTCCAGGAGCAGGAGCCCTGAAGATTCACACTTTGTGACAAAATCGAGACTGCTCCCCAGCCCAAGGAGGAGCAACCATCTCATTGCCCTCCCCACCCCAGCAACAATGACTTTCCCAGAGCTAGCAGGACCTCGTAGATCCAGACCTGGGTCCTCGGCCAAGGCCCAGTGAGTCTGCAGCCTCTTGCAGGCCTCCTTCCCCTGCCTTTGTCCTTCCCTCATGTAATCCTGAAGCTCTGTCACTCCGGGACAAGACTTAGCGCACACCCTGTTTCTTTCCAGCACGGTCACACTAAGCAAATTCCTCTCCTGCTTCAACGCCACCAGACTCTTGAGGTGGTGGGTGGCTGACTTTATACTGGGGCATGTTTTGTCCCTTCAGCAATACAAATTATCTCCTAATGCTGTCGTGCCCCAGCACCGGGGGGACAGTGTTCATTTAAGATTGCCTGAAACCAGGCACAGTGGCATACACCTGTAATCCCAGCCCCGTGGGAGGCTGAAGCAAGAGGAGCACCAGTCCGAGCCCAGCCTGGGAAAGTTAGAGACTTAGAAAAAAAAAATTAAAAAAAAAATTAAAAGGCTGGGGATACAGCTGGGCGCAAAGGCACTAGGTTCAATCCCCAGTACAAAATCAGCCCATCAATTGGAAAAAAAAAGAAAAGAAAAGAAAACTAGAATTCCCATATGAATGAAAGTCATTCACTATCCTAATGCCTCGGGACTGCAGCCCTCCATAGTTTCCCTGGGCTGCAGTAACGAAGTATACAGACTGGGTGGCTCCAAATGAATGAAGTGTATTCTCTTGTAGTTCAAACTCAAGAGGCCTACAGGGCCAGGGACCCCCCCCCCCCAAGGCTGGAGAACAGAATTCCTCCTTGCTCTTACAGCTTCTGGTGGTAGCTTGCTTCCCTTGCCCTGCAGCTGCCTCTCTGTAGCCTCTGCCTCCAGGGCCACATGTATTTGTCCCTGTGTCTCCTTATGATTAGAGAAGGGACAGCCATCAGCCACTCTGATCGGGTCTTAACTTGGGTATATCTGCCAAGACCCTGTTTCCATAGAAGACACATTCACAGGCTTAGGATTTGAACGCGTCTTGCTAGGGGACATTTTCCTACCCACCTCACAGCCTTTGTACATCTACGTTAGGACTGGCTAAAAGATGCTGCAGCAGCAAACACAACCCCGCATCTCAAAGTGTATTATGTAAAAGTCTGGTTTTCATAGATGAAGTCCGCAGCCTGTTGCTCTCATCTTGGGGCTTTGCCGTATCAGCAGGGGCTCCCAGATTACCGGGTAGGGGAAGGGGCTCCAAGAGGTCCAAGAGGTCCTGAAGTAAATCTCAGCTGTTCGCGAGGTCTGTTACCACCATGCTGCTCCCCTGGTCTGGGGCTTTTCACTGCCTGGCACTGCCATTTGCATCCTCACGCAGAGCCACTTCTGTTGCTGGTGCCGACTCTCAGTGGACACCAAGTACTGGACACCCTCGCAAAGCTGAAACTACTGAGGTTGGAAGAGGAGCGGTTAAAGCTGCCTGCTGTGTGGCAGAGTAGCTTTGTGTCTTAGAACAACTTTTTAAGAAAGGTTAAACTCAAACTGGGCAAGTGATGTAAATAAGCAAAAATAGGAGTCACGCGGGAGGCAGTAGAGAGTGGTGAGGACTGTGGCAAACCAAAGTCCATGCCTCATGAGAAAGGGGCACCCACCACAGAGCTTCAGCTGATGATTGCCATGTGGAAATTGGCATCTGGTGTTGCCAGATTTGGGGGAATTTTTAAAAGAAAACCAGTAAGTCTGATTTTTACATAAAGTTTCCCAAATTTCAAAATGCTGCTCAGGCTGGATTCAGCCCACAGGCCACGAGTTTTCAAACCCTGCTGTAGTGAGACAACTTTTTCCATTTTCACTCCCTGCTCTCGGCTCTCCAACTTGGCTCTCTGGCTATCCACAGGACATGGACCAGAGCCACACAGGGGGCCGGGCCAAGAGGCGATCCCCCTCCCCACTGCCCTCAGACTAGCCCTCCCCCAAAAGCCCAGGCTTCCTGCTGGGACAGGCCAGCTCACCCCTGCCCCTCCCCAGGCTCCTCCAGGGCTGATTCTGGCAGCCAGCGTGCAGCCCTCCAGGCAACCCTGGACATGTCAGCAGCCCGCTGAGACTGGAGCTGCAGAAGCTGTCCGGCCGTGCACAGGACTCTGCACCCGGACCTCCCAGGCTCTCCCCAGGCAGAGCACTGCTGCCGACCCTCTCAGCCCCATGACCTCACCCCTCAAACTTGTCCCTGCTGGGCTGGGTCACATCTGCTCCCACACCAGGCTGGTCCTGGTGAACCCCTCCAGCAGATCCCTCTACTTTTTCAGATGGAGGGAGCCGCCAGGGCGTCTTGCTGGAAACATCGCCCCCTACCCCCAGCACCCTTCCCCGTTGGTTCTTCTGGGTTCACTGCAGAAGCCCCTTCTTCCAGGAAGACCTTCCTGGCTGTCTGTAACTGTTTAGGGGCCGAGGTCAAGGACTCCCACAGCCTGCTGGAGGTCCTCAGTGCAGCTTATCGCCCGAGTGTCTTTTCCCAGAGAGGGGGGCGACATTCGTCAAGGACAAGGACGTGCCTGGAGTGCTGTGTCCATCATAGTACATCCAGCATCTACAGCAGCACTAGGCCTGATGTGAAGCAGACGCTCAGAGATTTTCAGGAGGAAATAAGGAAGGAAGGAAGGAAGGAAGAAAGGAAGGAAGACAGAAAGGAAGGAAGGAAGGAAGGAAACAGGGGGCAAGGAGGGAAGGGTGGAGGAAGGGAAGCAAAAAGCTAGTGGGCCTCTCTCCTTTATGTTTCCACCTCTCCTTCTCTGTCCTTCTCACCTGCCTGTCTCCATTTCTGGAGACAGGATGCTTCTGATCGCGACTCTGGCCACTTCAACCGGCCCCTGACGCCTGGCCGGGAGTGCAGGGTGTGCTGACCCTCCGCATCCCTTCGTCCTCAGGATATCAAGAGCCTCAGGTGCTAGGTCTCACAAGACGGTCCTGCATGGAGTCCTTAACTGTGTGCCGGGATTGGGGGGTGGGGGGTCGAGAGGTCTCACTGAAGAGGCAGAGAAAGAAAGGAGAGGAGAAAAGAGGAGGGCGGCGAGCGGGGGTGGGGCGGAGGGGGCGGGCCCGTGCGCGCCCCCTCCCCCTCCCCTCCCCCTCCCCGCGCTGCCCGCGCCCTCCCAGCCCAGCCGGCCACATCTGGCGGCCGCCCTCCCTTGTTTCCGCCGCGTCCAGACTCCCTCCGGCGGTGGCTGGAGGCTGTGATCGGGGTTTAAATATACAAAGGGGTTGCCAGACCCGCGAGAGCAGTCGGCGGCGCGGGCTTGGACGCGGGACCGGACCATGCGCCGCTGAGCCGCGCCGAGCCGAGCCGGGCGACCCCGCGGACCGACCCTCGGAAGCGGGCCGAGCCGCGGAGCGGGCCAGCCAGGCGGAGCCGCAGCCGCCAGCCCCGAGCCAGCGACCCGGCCACGCGCCGGGCCCGGGAGCGCGAGATGCGGACGCGGGTGGCCTGGTGCGCGCTCGCCCGCCCGCTGCGGGCTCTCTGCGTCCTGAGCTGCTTGCTGGGCCGCGCCGCCGCCGCGCCGTCGCCCATCATCAAGTTCCCCGGCGATGTCGCTCCCAAAACGGACAAAGAACTGGCGGTGGTGAGTGGCTGCGCTGGCCTCAGGAGCCAAGTTTTGACAAACTTTGCAGGCAAGGAGGACGGCCCGCGTCTCCCGCTGATGGGCTCACAGTGTGTGTGTGTGGGGGGGTGTCTCGGGAAACAGCTTGGGGCGCCTTTAGCAAACGAGTGAGGGTCTCTTTCGTAAACGGAGCGGGGATGCTTTGGTAAGTGGAGAAGGCCTTTGGCAAACAATTGGCAACTTTGGGGACACATCAAAGCACAGAGGAGCTGCTGGGGAGGGAGAGAAGGGCACTCCGGCAAAGGTCTGGGAAGGGCCCTTTTTGTAAATAACGGGGACTTTGTCTAGTATCTGGAGGACTTGCTAAGGGGGCGGGCTTTGTAAACGGCTTTTGCACACATCTGGAGAGCTGGCAACTGCCCTCTGCAAGCGCCCTGGTAAAGCCTTTGGCAGGCCACTTAAGGGGTCTGTCCTGCAAGTGAGGGACTGCGGGAAAGGCATAGCCTGGCATATAACTTGGATAAACTTTTGCACGTAGGAGGGTGGCCAGAGTGGGGCTTGGCACGTTTCTGGAGTCTTTGGCACACATCTGGAGAGGGCCTCGGGCAACAGCTCGGGGAGACCTTTTGCAAATCATCGGTACAGGAGGGAAGCAGGTCATAGCGCGTCTTCATCTGGCTTAAGGGACACGTTGGCCGGGAGGGTCAAGGGTTGAGCCTCGGGAAGTTTCCTCGAACCTCTCCCAGGAGTCAGAGGACTGCAGGAGAGGACCAGCCAGAGGGCTGGCGCGCAGAGGGAGCGGCCCGTGCTGCGGAGCCAGGTTGCGAGTAGCAGGGCGGACAGAGCCGCTGAGGTGCAAGAGCTGCCCGGGAGCCCACCCTCCTGGCGGGGTTCAGAGCTGCAGCTCGGATATTGTCCTGAAAACCAGTGTGCGCCTGGTTCACGGGGCACCGCCTGGCTCATGGAGCACCGTGGCCTCAGTGTTACATAAGCGGGCTGAGGAGCAGCTATCAGGCATTGCCCCTCACCGGGCAAGCTTTGGGCTGCGGACCATTCAAGGACCACAGGACATGTGTCCCTCGCTGACTCGGGGCCCTGAAGATCCCCTGTCCTCCAGCAGCCTCCTCCCCAGCCTGTCTAGAATAGGAATTCTGTGCCCCCGGGTCACCCTGGGGACTCCCTCAGGATGTGACCCCAGGCCTCTTTCTGCCTCACCTACACTTTTACTGCAGCTTCTGTCCCTTCTGCGAGGGTGGGTGGAGGGATCTCTCTAAAGTTTTAGGGATCTATATTTTTCAGGGACTTGGAGCTGGCTGACATAGTGATGTGTCTTTTGGTTAGTGATGAAAGAGAACTTCAGAGTGTGACAAAACCAAATCATTTTGCCCTTTCTACAGCCAGTGGAAGATCTTGTTGCCCAGAAGCAAGATAGTGGGGGCTTAAGGAGAGGGCCTGCGCTGGGCATGTTGAGGCACACCTGTAATCTCAGCACTCCAGGAGGCTGAGGCAGGACAGCATGTTAGAGCCCAGCCTGGGCAACTTAGTAACTGCATGAGACCCTGTCTCAAAATAAATAAGAAATATAAAAAAGGCTGAAAATGTAGCTCAGTGCCTAGGTCCTAGCTTTAATTCCTAGTACCATAAAAATAAGTAAATATAAAGAGGGGGCTGTGGATTTAGGTTGACCCCCTGGCTTCAAATCAAGGAGGGCACTAACCAACTGCTAATCTTGGATGACTGATTTATTTCTAGAATTCCGGTTTCTTCGCTTGCAAACTGGGGGTAACAATGTTACCTATCTCAGGGTTAGAAAGGTACTCTTGGACACTTGCTAAAGACTCCCCCAGGTACCTGGTATTGGTAAGCACTCAATAAGCAATAGTTACCGTGGTCACTGTATTGCTGTTATACCCTCTTTTTCCTCTTTCTTTGCTACCCCCATGAAGTTGGAGACACTGTCCCCAGATCTCCTGGCTCCCTTTGCCATTCCAACACAGCACGGACCATTTATTTAATTTTGCATTTGTTTGTGATCCATCAGCCTCCCTATGCTGTGATTTGAACCATGAAGACTAGAAATGTCAGCCTTGTTCACCAATCTATCCCCAGCAGTTGTATAGGAATCGGCACACGGAAGGTATCAAAATGTATTCATTGAAATAAATGAATTGGTTGATCCCAAAACCTCTGCTGGGACCGGTTTGAGTCTGGCTTCAGTTTGGGCAAGAACCACTGAAGGAAAGGACCATTTTATTTTTGGAAACGGCAGGTTCAGAATGTGAAGCCAGGTTCTGTCTGCTGCTAGAGCCCATGCATGAAGGGACTGAGGCTTTATATAAGTAAAAAAGGAGAAAACTCGTTCCTAAGTCGCCAGCTACTGGGTGGCTCAGCGAGGTGATGGAGGTAAAGGAATAGAGCTGGAGCATTCATGATTCCGGTGTGGGCTCTGGAGCCAGATTGCTTGGTCCCAAACCCAGATCTGCCATTTGTGAGCTGTGCGATCTTAGGCAAATTGCTTGACGTCTCTGTGCTTTATTTTCTCCCTCAGTATGACGGGGATGATAATGTCTCTGTTAAAGAGTGGTTGTGAGGCTCGAATGTGTTAATACGTACTGACTTCAGTGCTAGGGCGTGTAGTAAGCACCCTGCTTTCCACAGCTGTGGACAGAGCCGGCTGGGGAACCATTGCTCTCGGACTCGGGATTCTGTGCTTTCTGGAGAAGGGGCTGGGTCGGAGGCTGCTTTGGTCACTGCCCTGTTATCGTGACATGGCTCCTTGCCTCGGCTGCTCATTTCTTCCAGCAATACCTGAACACCTTCTATGGCTGCCCCAAAGATAGTTGCAACCTATTCGTGCTAAAGGACACCCTCAAGAAGATGCAGAAGTTCTTCGGGCTGCCCCAGACAGGTGAACTTGACCAGAACACCATCGAGACCATGCGGAAGCCTCGCTGTGGCAACCCAGATGTGGCCAACTACAACTTCTTTCCCCGCAAGCCCAAGTGGGACAAGAGTCAGATCACATACAGGTGCCAAGGCGGGGTCAGGGGAGGCAGGGCTGTTGGCTAAGGCACGCAGAGTCCGCTTGGCTCTGCCCTCTCCCCACATCAGCAGTGAAAGCTGGGCGTCTTAGTGAGTTTGCATATGGAGCTCTTGTCAACAGAGTCAGACGGACCTGGATTCAAGCCTCACACTCACTAAGCGTAGAGCATTCGGCCTCGTGTCTCTCAGCGCCTTGAGTGCTGCCTTCCAATCTATATAACTAGGCAAAAAGCACCCTTCCCCATAACCTTGGCTGGGGACCTGGGTAGTCCACCTGTAATGAAGGCCTTCCACAGTGTCTGGCACATGGCAAGAGTATAATGAGAATTACTCATGGTTATTTTTTTATTATTATTGGATGTGTCATTGGGGCAAGAAGAGGAAGCTTGATGATTGACTGCCAATTGGGTTTTTATTTTACTGAGTTGTTTTAATTGGTTGCTAACTGGATTAAGAGCTGTGCGCTGTGTGGCTCCTGGATTCCAAGGATGACATCTTTGCCCTGTGTCCCATGATGCACTCCTCATGCCCTTGCCTACCCTTGCACCTGACGGAAGTTGGAGATGAAACTCTTACAATGTAACCTGAAAGTGTTGTCTGGTTTGGGACCCCGTGTGTCTCGAGGCATTCTGGAAGGGCTGTTCCCTTAGAGGGTTCCCTCAGTATGTGCACACACGTTCCTGCACAAGAGTACTCACATGCACACTCTCCTGCATACACACATGTGTATGTACATATTTGTATACCACTCACGCACTTATTCACACACTTGCATGCTCCTATACGTATGCATTTGTATGCATTGCACACGCATCCACTTACATATATATACACCCTTGCACACATGCATATATCCTCATGTGCATTTCTGCCACCTCCAGGATCCTTGGCTACACACCTGATCTGGACCCCGAGACAGTGGATGATGCTTTTGCTCGAGCTTTCAAAGTCTGGAGTGACGTAACCCCACTACGATTTTCTCGCATCCATGATGGAGAGGCGGACATCATGATCAACTTTGGCCGCTGGGGTAGGCTGGAGAGGGCTGGTGGTAGGTCGGGGCGGGATGTGGAGACAAAAGGGCTATTTGGACATTAGCAAGGCATGGAGTGTGGTGTGGATAGCAGAGTAACAGGTGTAGACACTGGAGGTGGTTTAGATGGGGGAGTACAACATGGCGCAGACACTGGAGAGCCACATAGATGTGTGGACACAGGAGGTGAAACGGTGCAACCTGGAGGCAGTAAAATTCTAAAGTAAGTGTCCGGTTGTACAGCACAAATAGTGGCTGCTAGGTACATACGGCTATTTAAATTTAAATTAGCAAAATATTTTTAAAATTGAAACTCTGTGTCAGTCACACTAGCCACATTTCAGGTGCTCAGTAGCCGCATGAAACCAGTGGTCTCTTTGCAGCACAAAGAATATCTGCATTGTCATAGAAAGTTCTGTTGAGTAACGCTGGCAGACACGGAGGAGCCGTAGAAATAAGATGGCTCAGACACGGTGGAGCAGTGTAGACAAGAATGGAACGTGGGGCCAAGACCACCATGTGAACTGGTGATGTGAACACTGGTAGTAGCCTAGACATGAAGGTAGATAGTGTAGAATGGTATAATGATGAAGGTTCAGGGTTAGGAACAGGGTAGACCTGTGAGTGGGTAAATGGACTTTGGTAGCAAAGTAGGCATGGGAGTTAGAGTAGTAGATATTGGTGATAGTGTGACCTTAAGACTGGATATGGATAATAGGGTAGTGTTGACAAGAAGGTAGATGGTGTAGACATTAGGGACAATAAGGGTAAGTGGTGGGGACACTGGTGTGGCATGTGGTGTAGGTATGTGAGTAGGTATAGTGCCAGTGGTAGTAGTATGGACAGTGAAGGCAGATGGTGCAAATAAGGAGGCCATGTGGACTTGAGGGAGTAGTGTAGACTGTAGAATGGTCACAATCAGGTTGGAAAGAATCTCTACTGACTCCTTATGTTCTCAGTGCCAGATAACCCGAGTGGGACTGGGGAAGGGGACAGAAGTTAGGCGGATCGGGTGTGGATGAGTTTTGGGGGTCCAGTAAAGTAGCTGGACGCTGACACCTTGTGTGCATTTCAGAGCATGGAGATGGGTATCCGTTTGATGGGAAGGACGGGCTCCTGGCTCACGCCTTCGCCCCAGGTCCTGGGGTGGGTGGAGACTCTCACTTCGATGACGATGAGCTGTGGACCCTGGGAGAAGGGCAAGGTAAGTCAAGCATCTCTGTCACCTGGCAGCAAGGATCATGGCTTTTGGGGTGACCTCCAGCCCTTCTATCTGCTCTTATGGGACAGGAGCAATGGGAGGGAAAGGGAAATCGCACCTCTGGCAGTCAGAATCCTAGTCTCCAAAGAAAGGCTAGCAGGGCCAAACCCCATGCTCCATGTTGCCCACAGTGGTCCGTGTGAAATATGGCAATGCCGATGGAGAGTACTGCAAGTTCCCCTTCCTCTTCAGCGGCCGTGAGTACACCAGCTGCACAGATGCAGGGCGCAGCGATGGCTTCTTGTGGTGCTCCACCACCTACAACTTTGAGAAGGATGGCAAATATGGCTTCTGTCCCCATGAAGGTGAGCATCTGCCCCGGCCCTGAGTCTCCTCGCAGGCCTGCAGCCTTCCCCGAGGTCCCTGCTGTGCCCCAGCCTCCATGGGCACGTCACCCTTCGTTTATGCCCTACATCCTGGCTTGGGTCACCCCAGTATCTGTCTCATCTGTATCCTGATACCCATGCATCGCTTAACGGTAGGGACACATTCCAAGAAATGTGCAATTAGGCAAGTGTGAGCATCATAAAGTTACTAAAGTGTGCTTGCAGTCACTAGGTGATATAATCATATGGAACCACCGTCATAGGGGCCAGTGTCATGTGGTCCTTTGTTGACCAAAATGTCACTGTGCATGAGCATATTTACTTAATACTTTAATTAACTGAATTTTTAAAAATCTTACCACTAGCCATAATAGATGTGAAATCATAGGCTCACTGTGCTAATTATTTTTTTGACATACATGAGAATGCATATAGCACTATTAAAATGTCCAGCGATTCTCTCTAGGATCACTCTATACTCCAGCCAAGGCTGAGGGCTGAAGGGCATGAGTAGGGAATTGGGGATGGCTGCAGGCCAGCAGGTTAGGGAGGCAGGACTCAGACCAAGGACGCACTTGATCTGGCTGGGAACTTCCACCCTGAGAACCTCAGCTGCTGGTCCGGCACTGGTCCTACTGCCAATTCTACTAATGAATAAGTGTGTGTGCGCACGTGTGCGCGCACAGGCACAGGGCTCTGCCTTCTTTCCATGCAGGCTGTCTCACTTGTGTCTCATCTTTGTATCTTGACTAGGACATGAAGCTTGACTCAGTATTTCGTGTGTGTGTGTGTGTGTGTGTGTGTGTGTGCATGTGTTTGGAATTCTGTTTTCAGATTTTGAAGCCATCTAGGAGGAAAAGGTTTTAAAAGGTATAAGGATATGACATATACACATGGTCCTTTCTTAAAACATTCTTGACATACTTCACAATCACAAATCAGAAAAAAGTAGTAAGGCTTCATACCAATCAAGTTATTGTATGTAAAGATTCTAGAGATCAAAACTCTGGAAAATTTGGGCAAAATGGGAGAAAACCTAAAATTCTTTCCCAAATATTTCCCACATCTCATAAAGACTCTTCAGTCTATATTCTAAAGACCGTCCATCTGTTTGGATGCGATTACTGGTATTTGTGAAATCTCCCTGACCCCACTGTGCGACCAATACTGGGCACCAATTTTCACAACAGAAGGAAAGAAGCAAAGAGCTTGCTAATTGTCTTCCTGTTTACTTTCATTACCAAAGCTAAACTTTGTATGAAGTAAGAATTTAAGTCAGTGTTAGTAAGTCAGAAATTTTTAAATAAAAATAATTTTTTATCTCGTATTTCCCAGCAAGGAGTCAGATGGCATTAACCCTTCCATGAGTCAGCGCCTCTGATTGGAACAGGGTGCCTCGATAATAGAAACAGCTGTATTTCATAAATTCAGAAGGCTTTTTCCCTGCGTTTTCCTTTACTTGGTCTTCAGCCAGGTGCAAGTACGCACAAAGCGCACGTGTCTCGGTCTCGCGGCTCTTGTTACTCAGCCCCTCCTGATTGCTGAGTCAGTGTCTGCCTTTCGCCCTCCTAGTTGGGGGATGGCTCCAGGAGGAGTCAGGGGCTTCCTGGGTGGTAGAAATCCAGCTGATGGGAGGCCAGAGGTGGGCTGGCGGCGGGGCTGGCCTCATTTGAAGTTAACACTTTATCTTTCTGAAAGCGCCAAGGTCTCTGGCTCCGTTTGGCCTCCTCTCTGGATCCCATTGCTTCCGGCATCACAACACAAGGGCTCTTGACTGGAGGAGGTGCAGCAGTGAGGACAGGGGCCCTGGGTTCTGAGGGGGAGGTCAGGGACCGGGCTCCATTCTGGCCATGGTGGAGTTAACAGGAGCTGGTGAGGTCACCTCTGGCGCCACTGTGCACAGATGGTCTTTGTTACGCACTTGTGGTTTTGCGAGTTGGCAATTCCAGAGACACACCATTTTGTAGCTTTGGGGTGGATGAGGGGCCGGGGGAGCAGGGAGAGAACTCAGGACAGACAGACCAGATCTTGAGTCGCACTCTTCCTCCCGGTTCTCCAGTGATGGCCCTTGTCCTGGGAGTGGGAGTCTGGAGTGTGTATTAAGAGGCATCTGAAGACGCTGCCTTCTGCTGCTGCTCCTTCCCTCCTCCTCTCCTCCACTGACCACAGCAGGGCTGTCCAGGAATGTGCTCAGGGTTGAAGGGAGGGGATGCTTTCTCTCTGCGTGCACAATGTGCATGTGTGTGTGGAGACAAAGAGAGAGTGCTCCAGAGATTAAGATTAATGAATTTTGTATTTTCAGCCACAGCCTTCATTTACTTCATTTATGTGACTGTGAATTGTTCTGGAACCATTCTTCCTGCAGCCTCAGTTTCCCCATCTGTCAAATGGAGAAACTTACAGATGTATCCACCATGGGTGATGTAGTCAGCCATCTGCAGTGGGTAGACATTGGCCAGGCAAAGTGGCTGTTGACCTTGATTTGGGGGCAGGGTTCTGGAGGTTCTATGCCAAGTGTTGACTGTTTCATGGTTGGTGTCCACGAGGTCCCAGGGGAAGGAACGGAGGTGACAGGGCTCCAGGGCTCCACTCCAGGAGCTCACAGAACCAACTAATGGAGAAGATTTTAATATTTTAACAACGCAAGTTCTCTGATGTGAACTGCCGGTGGGCAGCCTGTCTGCCTTGTGCCTGGGCAGGTATCTCTCTCTCATCAGTGGCATCCCCCTGTCTCCCTCCCCCAGCCCTGTTCACCATGGGTGGCAATGCTGACGGACAGCCCTGCAAGTTCCCGTTCCGCTTCCAGGGCACCTCCTACAACAGCTGCACCACTGAGGGCCGCACGGATGGCTACCGCTGGTGCGGCACCACTGAGGACTATGACCGCGACAAGAAATACGGCTTCTGCCCCGAGACCGGTGGGTGTCACACCCTTCTGTCTGGTAAACCCACCTGATCACCCCTGGCCAGATCCCTTGGCAGCTGGTACAATGTGAGCACAGCAATCAGGACAAATGTGAGGCACTGACGGCCAGCTAAGCCCAAACATCAGGCCCTCCCGGGACCCTCTGTGAGCGACCTGCACCCCTTGCTGCTTGGCTTCTCTGACAAGTGTTGTTCTTTTCCTCTCTCTGACCTTGCTGTCTCTCCTCCCTGCTTTTTCTAGTCTGTGCCTCCTCCTATCTGTTTTTCATTAAGGACTCCCTTCCTCTGCCCCTCCCTCCTTCCCTTCTTGCTTCTTCCAAGCACACTTTGTGCAGCCCTCACAGAGGTTAGTCTCCCCAGGACCCTGCTTGTGGGGGTTGCTGTCCAAGGGTGTGCGTTGGGACCATCAGCTCTGCCCAGCGCCCTGGGCGTCCAGCCCCTCTGCACCCACAATTGGGAGGCTAATGACAGCTCTGGAATCTGGCTGCCTGGGTTTGAACCTCACTCCTGACCCTGACTATCTGCTCAGGCAAATTTCTTAATCTCTGCAAACTTGGGCGTCTGCACCCGCGGTTTCTCCAAGCGTGTGCAGGCTTAGTGGGGTGGAGGTGAGATGTGGGTAGGGCCGAGGACAGAGTGAGGACTCCGCGAATGTGATTTGTTAACACCAGCATAGTGTCATTGCTTCTGGTGGCAGCCTCAGACCCTTGCTAGCCCTTGACCCATATCTCTTACCCTACAGCCATGTCCACTGTTGGTGGGAACTCAGAGGGTGCTCCCTGTGCCTTCCCCTTCACCTTCCTGGGCAACAAACATGAGAGTTGTACCAGTGCCGGCCGCAGTGATGGGAAGTTGTGGTGTGCCACCACGGCCAATTACGACGATGACCGGAAGTGGGGCTTCTGCCCAGACCAAGGTATGAGGCGGTGGCATTTGGGCAGAGACGCTGGACACCCTCTCCCCATACCTGAGCTGGAAACCTTCCTGAGGCCCTGCTCACCTCAAGCACAGACATAGACCCCCAGATACCCACCTGCCCTAATAGGGACTGGTAGGGTCACGGGACTCCTAATCCGCCACTCGGGCAGAGAGCCTGCCCAGCTCTGGTGGAGACAGGTTCCTTCCTGAGGCCCTGCCTGAGAAGGCATAGACACAGCCTCTGATCAGGGCCCTGTCCACCTGGTGCCTGCCTCCCAGTGGAAACCAGGACTCCTGGTTGCTGGCCTTTTCTTCCACCTCGACCACGCCTCCAAGCAGGGACATTGCTACCATCCCAGGCATGGCTTCCTCAGAAACATTCCCACGCCAATACGGCACCTTCAAGGAGCTGGGCAGGCAGTGGAGCCTCTGACTCTCTGCCCCTTTAGCTCTGTTCTTTGCCAAGATGTGAGTAACGGGCCCTCATATGTGCTGAGGACACGAGCCAGGACAGCTCTCTGCCCCCTGGGACTTGGGCTGGAGTGAGATAGTGACCAAGAGACAGTCCATGACCTTACTATGGACAGTGTGGTGAGCGAAGTACTTGGGCACTATGTGTACTCTGGTCAGCAGGACCTGTAGACCTTGGTCTCAAAGTCCCTGATGGCCCACCATAGCCAGGTGAGAGGGCTGGTCCAGCACCTGCCACCATGAGGTCAGCCTCCCTTTATGTTACTTTTATTTTTTTTTTTTTTTATTCACAATGACAGGAACTTGGCAGATGCCAGAAGCTAGACAAAGGTGTTTTTCTTATCCCCTGCCAAGTGCCGTGCTGGGACATTTCCCAACTTTACCTGCTCTGTGCCAGCCTTCTGCCAACAAGTAGGATTCTACATCTGCCTGAATGGTTTCATGGCTCATGTCAGATGGATATTATTTTTCTTGGGCTGCTATGACAAAGTATCCTAAACTGGTGGCTTAAGACAAAACGAATTGATTCTCTCATACTAACGAAGGCTCAAAGCCTAAAATCAAGGTGTCAGTAAGGCTGTGTTCCCTTTGAAGGCTGCATTACTACCTTCTCTGCCCATCCCATCACGCAGGCCTCTCGCCCCGTCTGTG
The DNA here is from genome assembly GCA_004026905.1 of Hystrix cristata. Taxonomy (NCBI): domain Eukaryota; kingdom Metazoa; phylum Chordata; class Mammalia; order Rodentia; family Hystricidae; genus Hystrix; species Hystrix cristata. The sequence goes on from PVJO010000980.1 coordinate 78,290, forward strand.
CCCGTCTCTGAGTCTTGCTTCTGGTAAGGACATGAGCCACATTGATATAGAGGCCCACTACATTCCAGTGTAACATCATTTTAGCTACATCTGCAAAGACCCTGTTTCCAAATAAGGTCATATTCCCAGATCCCCAAAGTTAGGACTTAAGCCTATCTTTTAGGGGGCATCATTCACCCCACAACATGATGCAGTGTAGGCTTTGCTCGCTATCTGGGACTGTGCCTGGGCACTGAACCCTGGGGGCCTGGTTTTTTCTGCTTTCTCTGGGGCAGGAATGGGAGAACCATGGGGCCAGTCTTTCCCCACTCGCCTACCTCTTGGGAGGTCTGAGCAGCAGGGTTTGCCCCCAGTCTTTATAGAGACATAAAAGACCAGGAAGCAAAATTTTTAACAAAAACAAAACAAAATTTCTTTCTGTTTGTTGGCAAAAAAAACTCCTTTGTTTTGCGGCAAAACATCCCCTTTAACGCAGAAGGTTTACAGATGCTTCTCGCCCTCCTCCTTTATAGCAGCCTGTGCTGGAAAGGGGCAGGAGGACTTTGGCTGACCCCACTTGGAAGCGGTAGGCATAGATCATTAATTCCAGATCGCTCAGGACAAGGAAAAACCATGATGTGCCACTTGCCAGGATTTTAGTGCCCTGTGAGGATGTCCCAGAAGTCTCCCTCCCTGGGTCCTTGAATCCAGTCTCATCTCTCTGTCTTTCACCCTCTCTCCTTGCTTGGCCCTCAGGGTACAGCCTGTTCCTTGTGGCAGCCCACGAGTTTGGCCACGCCATGGGGCTGGAGCATTCACAGGACCCCGGGGCTCTGATGGCGCCCATTTACACCTACACCAAGCACTTCCGCCTCTCCCACGATGACATCAAGGGCATTCAGGAGCTCTATGGTAAACCGCAGCTGGGGTCCCGTGGGAGGGTGTGCAGCCTGGAGGGAGGCCCAGGGAGTGGGAACCGGCAAGGTCCCATCTGCTGGAGCAGGAGGCAGGCGTGGTGACCTGCTCCAAAGGTGTCAGAGCAGCGCTCCAAGAAGACGCTTGAACGGTTCTGTCTTTTATAAAGGACACTGGCTGTTTCCGCCATTCTTGGCTCCCCATTTCTAGGGTTCTTTGTTTTCCAGGCAAGTAAACTGTGCTTCACCCGGAGAGTTAGCCAACCACAGACCAGGATTCTCTATCCTCTGGGGTGAGCTTGATACAGGAGTAAAAGTTTCTAGTTCTCAAAATATGCTTTTATTTTGACATGTAATGGAAACATAACAACTAATCCCTTAAACCAGTGATTTGTTTACTCTTTGTGACTACCGTGAGGCTGCAGTTTAAAAAGTCAGTCCATTTCTTAAAAAAAAAAAACAACTTCTAATGGTCCTGGTGGTACTTGGAGCAGGCCGAAATGGTGGAAGTAGTACTTGAGTGAGGAAGCTTGGGGACACAGAAGGCAGGGAAGAAGCTGGGGGTTGGACCACCAGGTTCCAGCGCTCCCTCTGGCCTTTGCCAGCTGCCAAGGATCGAACAAGTCTTACCCTTCTGCACTCAGCTTCCTCAAATGTGGCTGCTTACCACGAGAAGTAAAGACACTAACCCTGGAGGAAGTGTGCCACCTCCAGTCCTACGCACATGAGTGCGTGGCCCCTGACGGCCCTGACTCTTGTGGATTTAAGAAACTCAGCTTTGTGTTTGAATCTTGCCCAAGCCACTCAGCCCTCCTGGGCCTTGGTTTTGTTGCCTATGAAATGGGAATAATGCTAATACTCACCTGCTGGGGACACAAAGAGGACTAATTCAGGCAGTGTCGGTGAGGGGCATTTATAAAATATGAAAGGCTGCAAGATTCTGGCTGGTTGTCACTCCCCACTCTCCAAGTCCTGGCATCTTTATCCTCCCGGGTTTACACTAAAACTAGAAGGCTGCTGAATCTAATGCTGGGGGCTCAGCCTCATGGAGGCAACCTTTAGACCTGGGGAGAATCCAAGGTCAGATGCCCCCTCCGTCCTGCAGGGGCCTCTCCTGACACTGACATTGATACTGGAACTGGCCCCACGCCCACACTGGGACCCGTCACTCCGGAGATCTGCAAACAGGACATTGTCTTTGATGGCATCGCTCAGATCCGTGGTGAGATCTTCTTCTTCAAGGACCGGTGAGTGCAGGAGTTTGTTTCTTGTCCTTCCTGCTGTCTGTCCTCTGCCTGCTCTCTGTTACTCCTGTGTCCCCACCCTTGTTGAGAACCCCCGGGGCCTTCACAGAATGACCTGTTGCCAGCACTTTTGGCTGTGCCGCATGCGACCTGCAGATCTCAGGGGCTGGCCATACAAGTGTGGCTCTTGCTCCCTCGTGCTCTGCAGGCCTCTAGGCATCTAGATTTCTGGCTGAGGTTGCAGGCGAGGAATACTCTGCATGTCACTCGTTCTCCTAGCGTCAGTGACTCCCTGTGGCAAATGACAAGAGAACAAATCAAACCGCACAAGCACATTTAAAGCCTCCACTCACTCACATCATGCCTGAGAACATTCCACTGACTAAAGTAAACCATACAGCCAAGATCAGCACCTGCTCCAGGGGACAGACAACAGAGTCACATGGCAGTGCACCTGGATGTAGGAGTTGAAAATAGGATAGAGGCAAGCATTGGAAACAATAAGCCAGTTGCCACAGGCCTTCTCCTGAAATGTCCTTGACTTGCAACACCCAAGGTGCTCCAGATGTGGGTGATAAGTGACCACAGGGTAGAGAGAGGCAGGGTCCTTGCTGTGGATAAAGATCCCCACTGATTTGACCAAGTGCTGCAACTCACCTGAATGCCTTAGTCCCTGAATAATAGCAAGAAGTATCTAGAACCTCAGGATGCGACCCGTCCATTGTCCATCCACCCATCCATCTAGCACAAACCTCGCTCTATCCATCTATCATCCGTTCATCCATCTATCCACTCGTGAGGCATTATCATATTATCTTTCTATCCACTGATGCATCTATCTATTCCTCCATTCACGGAGTAGAGTAGTTGAGAAAATGGATTCTGGAGTTAGAATACTAGACCTGCTGTGTACAGATTGTGTGAACATAGAGAAGTTAATTAAGTACCCTCGTAGTGCCTCAGTTTCCTCATCTATAAAATACAGCTAGTACACCTTCATAGGAAAGTGACAGGGATTGAATGAGCTCACAGCTTAGAACAACGCTCGACACACAGTAAGTGCATTCAAACATGTTAGCTGTTGTTATTGACAAATAATTGTTTGGCATCTTTTGTGTCGGTTATCTTGCTAGACTTTAGTACGGGCTGGGGGAAAAGACAGTGTGCTGTGGACAGAGGCTCTGCTCAGTGTCTAGACCAGTGTTCTCAAAGAGAAATGCGTGGGCCTCCCTCCAAGATCCACCTGAAGTGTGAGTGTTAAGTGTGTGAGTTCTGCCTGCTGCCATAGGCCTTTGTCTGGAATCTTTGGGGGCTATTGCAGCATCTGCATTTTGGAAATCTCCCCCCGTGACTCCAGTGTACATTAAAATCTGTGCATCACTATTCTGGCTTGGGAAACAGAGCATGGGACTGACACTAGTACATTCAGAATGAAAGAAATGTGACCGCAGGTAGCAAAATGCCTTTGTGGGAACATCTTATTCAAGGAAGTTTTCACACAGGCGCCAACCCCTGAACACAACCTTAAGGAAAAGCAAAATTTTGATGGGTGGTGATAGGATGATGGATCAGGATCTACAAGAGATGGGGCAGCTGCAAAGCAAAACCATGGAGATGTGAAAGATCCTGGCTTATACCTGGAGAAGCAGGGAGGCTGGTGAGGCCAGAAGATGCTCCACGAGCTTGTGAAGGGCCTGCTCTGCTCCAGGCCTGGGACCAGGTGTGGGGATACAGATGCTGTGCCTTTCACAGGGTCTGCCAGCCACTGGGGAGAAGGCAGAAAGCAATGAGACTCGCAATGCAAAGAGAGGTCAAGTACCATTAGGTCTCAAATGTCCAAACCAGAATCTGCAAGAGTAGATGCCGCTTGCTGCCCTACAGCCGCTCATAGGGCTGGGTGAGAGGCAAGTGGGGGTCTGTTCTCCAGCCATGTCCTTAGGCTGGAGCACTTCCCACTGAGGAAGCCTGGCCACGTGTGCACATGTCAGAAGTCTGGACCTAGGAAAGGGCTCAGGGCCTAGGTGCAGGCCAGAGGCATTTCCAACTTGCCATATCAACTTACTTTCAAAAAGACTTTGATGAATGTTTAATGAACTCAGAATAAATCGATAATTAAGCACTGACCTTGTGCAGAACTTCATGCTAAGCACTTGTGTCAGTCAGCTTTCTGTTACTGTAAAAGAATTACCTGAGATAGTCAACTTAACATGATTTTCAGCCCACAGTTGTGGAAGTTTCAGGCTGTGGCTGGTTAGCCTGAGGCTGTACATCACGGTGGATCACATGGTGGGGGAGGCCTTCACCTCCTAGCACCGGGAGGAAGTGAGAAAGGAAGAGGAAGACACCTGATCCCACACCCGCTTCCGGGACATACCATCTGTGACTTAATGTGCCAGTACACCCCACTTCTTAAAGGTTCCACCACCTTCCTGCCATCAGGTGGAGCATCAGCCTTATACACAGGCCTCAAGTGGACACTGCAGAGCCCGACAGGGCAGGAGGACAAGGCCAGTACTGCAGAATGACTGCATTTGGATTTTGGAGTCAGATCTGGATTTGAATCCCAATAATAACCTTTCTGAGCTTCCACTGCCAATTAGGGATCGTGAAACCTTCCTGTACTAGGATGCTTTGCTGTGTGTAACAGAGATATCCCTCCCTCCTAACTCCAAACTGAAGCCAGCTTAGACAGCAGAGAGATGATGCTTTTACATGGTACAAATTCTGGGGGCAGAAGAGGGCCCGTGGCTTGATGTCTTTGTCCCCTGCCATCTTTTGAATTGACTACATCCCAAGACAGGAATGCCTCATGGTCACAAGATGACTGCCAGTGGCAATTGACACTATGGATTTGCTGTATCCAGCAGTAGAACCACACACACACAGACACACTCCTACATTTATTTGAGATGCAAATCTATTGTTCAATCTTGTTATGCCAATGTACGTTGTATGGCAGCTGCGGAAGCAGTAGCAGTTGCCAAAAAATACTAAGCTCCGATGGGCTTAGACCAGTAGTTCTCAGAGTTTGGCATACATTGGAATCATCTGGAAAGCTTCTTAAAAAACACTGGCCTCAAGCCCGATGGGTCTGCTCTATAGATCTCAAGTGGGACCCAATAATTTCCATTTCTAACCAGTCCCCAAATGCTGCTTCTGTGGGTTCAGGGACCACATTTTGAGAACCAACGTCTTAGACTAATAAGTACCTGCTCCTAGAATGGATGTTGGGTCACAGGCATTTGAGGCTAATGGTGGAAATGGTGGTGGCAAAGGATGTGGACTTCTGGGCTGTTTCTGAGTAGGATTTGGGAGATACTTGTGGCGAGAGCTGTAAAGTGACTGAAGGTGTGGTTTCCTGTGTCCCCTTCCTGTTCCCAGGTTCATTTGGCGGACAGTGACACCACGTGACAAGCCCACAGGGCCCCTGCTGGTCGCCACATTCTGGCCTGAGCTCCCAGAAAAGATCGATGCTGTATATGAGGCCCCCCAGGAGGAGAAAGCTGTGTTCTTTGCAGGTATGTGGAAGGATCTCACGGGCCCTTGGCCCATGCGTGCTACCCCAAGGCCCTTGTGTAGTCAGCACTCACCCCTCCACCCAGAACACAGTTTCCAGCCACCCCTGGGTGCTCTTCTCCATTATGTATCCACTCTTTCATTATCATTACCAGAAGTTTGGGGTGTATCTGGGAGACTAGTCCGGATACCCAGCATCACACAGCTGGACCCAGAGAGAGAACATTTCCTTTCCTTTGAGTTCTTTCTCAATTCTTCTGATTCCTTTTCCAAAGAAAAATAATCTTTAGTGCTGGTACGTCTCTAATATCTTTCCAGTGCTACAATCTTTTGCTTTAGTTAGAATTAAAAGAAAAAATACCTGATTAGTTTTCATTTAAAATTTTTAACATAAATTTATTTTAATACAGGTAGGTTAGTTATGCTAGGGACGTTTCCAGAAGATCCATTTCAGGACAGAAATGGATTGTCCCATAGATAATATTTAGACAACCAAAGAAAATTTTTTACAGAAATCTATTTGTAAAGATTTTGAAATGAATTTGCTAAAAGCAAAAATATGAAGTAAATAATAGTACAAGGACTCTCCAGAAGTGGGTAGGGTGTATGTGGCTAAAGTTTGGGAAAGAGCTGGGGATTTAGCCCAGTGGTTAGAGTGCTCACCTTGCAAGCACAAGGCCCTGGAATTCGACCCCCAGCACCAAAAAAAAAAAGCCAACCCACATAAATCCCTCCTAAAAAACCAAAAAAATCCAAACCAAGAAATTATTCACCAAAAGATCGATAATGTGCTGTTTCTATTTTTATTTTACTTTTACCCTTTTCTGTAATGTTTGAATCATTTTTACAATTACAGCGTGTCATTTTATGCAATCCAAAAATAAAAACCAGTCTCACTTTTAGAGTTGGGGAAGTATTACTCATTGAACACATATGAGCACCTATTGTGTGCTGCTCTTTGCTTAGCTCTAATGATGCAGCCCTTGCCCTCCTTTGCAAACAGACTACTCCTGGAGGAGACAAACAGCCAGGCTGCTGGGAGGGAGTACAAGGTAGCATACGATGGGGGCACCAAGAGGAGCCCTGCCCTGACCTCCAATCTGGCTCCCATCTCTATCCCATGGTGACCATGTGTCCTGGCCAGGGTAGCGGTTGGCTCTCAGGGCACTGCTGTACAAAGTAGGAAGAGGTACCTCTTTGTGGCCAGCATGACACTCACATGGCCTGGATCTTGTGCCTCACCCCAAGTCGGTTCTTTGGCTTGGTGCCTTTTATCATCGACTTACAACACCTTGTGTGTAAGTCCTGATTCTGGCACTGAACCCAGAAGTGAGCAGGACTCTGTACCCGGTTAACAATGGCTTCAGTGGACCTGCCAGACAGATGATGGAACAGGCTGGCTTGGGGGACTTCAGCACAGTCACCAGTACCTCTTCTGTTCCCCTCAGGGAATGAGTACTGGGTCTATTCTGCTAGCACCCTGGAGCGAGGGTACCCCAAGCCGCTGACCAGCCTGGGATTGCCCCCTGATGTCCAGCGAGTGGATGCTGCCTTCAACTGGAGCAAGAACAAGAAGACGTACATCTTTGCAGGAGACAAATTCTGGAGGTAAAGGAGGGCTGTAGGCAGGATGGCAGCACAGCTGGCTGTGGCTGGGCACTCCTGGATCAAGTTTAGAGGTTGGTGGATCATGAGTGCCCCTTCTGCTCCTTAACCTGCCAAGGTGAAGCCCCTCTGAGAAGTCCCCAAAGGATGAACCATCCTTGTGCACGTTGCTGGTGTAGTGCTGGTCAGAATCTACTTTCCCATCTCAGGCGTCTTCTGATTGGGCCTGTGTATGTCTAATCTGGAGCCTCGTATTTAAGGTGAATCACTGTTTGGGGGGAGATAAAAGCAAAGATAACAGCTGCTACTGTTGGCACTGCGCTGTGTGCCAGATGCTATTCCAAGGGCTCTGTGAGGTGTCTACTATTATTATTTGCATTTTGCAAATGAGAAAACTTGGGTTCGGAAAGGTTAAATACTAGCTGAAAGTCACACAACCAAGTAGTGAATGTTGGCTTTTGGGAATCTGGCATTCTGGCTCCAGGGACATGGTAGTATTCACAACAGAATCCTGTACTTGGTGTAGAGGAATCCCAAGAGAAGGGAGTGGTAGAGACAGATCGCAGAAAGAGACAGACTGAGAAATGGGTGCACTCTTTGGCAGCTCTGCAGCAGGTCCAGTGGCTGTGGGCATGGACTGGCAGAGGAGCAGTTTGGAAGCAAGTGGCTCTCTGCTCCAGGTCATCTGGAGAAATGGGTCCAGTTCTGAGAGGCCATCGTCAGGCAAAGGGGCCAGGGAGCCTAATGTTCAGGAACAGGTGGCCAGAGGAGCCCAGACCTCAGGAGTCTGATGAGAGTTCTTCACACGTTCCAGATGAGGAAACTGAGGTCTAAATAAATTAAATAACATGTCCAAGTTGTTTGTATAGAAGTGTGTTGGAGCCTGGGATGGGGATGCATGCCTGTAATCACAGCACTCTGGGAGGCTAAGGCAGGAGGATCACAAGTTTGAACCCATTTTGAGCAATTTACCAAGACCCTGTCTGAAAATTAAGAAACAAAGAAACTAAAAAGGAATAAGAATATAGCTCAGTAAGAAGGTTCTGGGTAAAAAAACGAAACAAAAAAAACCCAAAACAAACAAACAAAAACAAGGTCCTGGGTTCAATCCCCAGGTTTTGAAAAAAGAAGTCTTTTGGCACAGAGCTGGGCTTGTGGCTCCTTCTCCTGTCTACTCACCCAGTGCCCCTCCACTACACCCTCTGTGGCATTTGGTTGGTGGAAAAGGGAGGGTTGGTGCACAAAAGTTTTGGGGTGTTTTTCCATCTTCTTTTCCTAGTGTTTCCAAGCTCCTGTGTCTGCCATGACCAGATCTACTTAGGAGCCACTCCCTGAGGCCTTTGTCTGCCATTCTGGGAACAATTCTGCTGCTTCTTGAGACCGTAGTCAGCTCCCCCTTTTCTCCTCCCTCTGCCCCACCTCCCACTGCCCTGATTCAAAAGCTGCTTATGTCCCAGGCCTGCCCATGACTGGGTGGAATTCTAGACACATTGCTAAGACACTTAGCAACTTAAGCTGATTGATATCTCAAGCCTCAAGAAGGAAAACAGTCAGCCAGGAAACCACTGAGCAGGCCTTCCGCCCACGGCCCTGGCACGCTCCCCAGCATGCCCATGAATTTCAAATGGCATCTCAGCCTCCTCGGCACTTGGAACCCCCAACTCTGAGAATGGTGGACAGTGAGAGGCACAGAATCACTGAAATGCGCATCTAAGAGTCATAAAACCCTAGCGTCTTTGCAACACAGTGTTGAAGGACTTGTATGGTCACCCTGCCACACACCCCGTGTATACACACATACAAGAATAGACATGTCCGTGAGTGAGGGCCAGCGTGTATGGACACACCCCGACTCCCAGGCTGTGGCGGTGCCTGGCCAGGCTTCCAGGCAGAGCCGTCTGTCTCTCAGTCCTTTTCACACCCAGCCCACCTACCCATGCCCGGCCCAGGGTGGGCAGGAACAGAACCGAAGGGCTGCTCAAAGGCTTTGAGCTGGGTTTCCAAAAGATACAGCTGTTGCTTGAAGAAGAGGTGGTAGATGAGCTTGCAGCATTGTCCTGGTGTGGGGTCTGCAGCAGCCCTGGAGGCATCCTTGTAGGAGAGAGTCCCAAGTGATGGAGGATGCACAGCTCCCTCCAGCCTGCCAGGAAGTGCTCACTGCCTGCCTTTGGAGCTTACACTGAACCCACAAATATGTGCTGAGCATCTCTGTAGCAGGCCTTGGCAAGGTGCCAGGGAGACTCTACTTGAGAGGCAGTCACTCCCTGACCTCGTAGGGCTTACAGAAGTGAGCAAAAATGACTCGGATACATTTGGATCAAATGATAGTGGCTCTGCTGACAGGCCTGTGCCCACCCCTGATCTGAGGCTGCGAATGTTACCTGGTTAAAGTAGATGTTTTTATCATTCCCATTTTCCAGATCTGGACACAGAGGCTGAAATGGGTCAAGAACATAGGCAGGAAAAATCAGGCATACAAATAGCCACACTTTTATACCTGCTATATACCACAGAAGAGAAACTTCTGTGAAACCTTTCAAAACCATGTTCCAGCATGTGGGTGATACTGTTTAAGATGATGGGGACAGAGGGAAAGAGAAGAGATATAGCCCCTTCCTAGGTCAGCATCTACTTATGCCACAATTATGTGTTCTTCTTGGGTGAACAGAACTTGGTAACAAATTGGTTCGTGTCTGTGGACCTCGGTTCCGTTATCTGTACAATTAGGGTTGGTTCCTGCCCTTCCCCCCTGTGTTGGAGGTAGAATGAGGAAGAAATAAGGGCAAGGTCAAGTACAGGCTGCGCATCTCTGAGCCCTCCTGACCCCAGGGAGGTTGTCTGCGGGGTCGGCGGAGGAGAGGTGGATGGGAGTCCTGGGGGAATTTTGAGCTATGGAATTTGGTTTTGGTAACCCCCGTCATGAGGAAGCAGATTTAGCAATCAGTCTTCAGGGATAGTTGGGATTATGAAGGCTTTTCTGGCATTCTTGGAGAGATGGGCAAGGAATTGTTGAAATTTTGGTGGAGGTGGCAGGGCTGGCAGTGGGGAAGAAGAGAGCCAGCAAGGAGACACAATAAAGGAAAGCTTGGCTGTCACCAGGGTGGAATTCAGCACAGATCTGTCTAGAAAAGTCACTCCACAAGCATAAGACCTGATGCTGTTTTTGGAGCTACCTGCTGGTTCGTAGCAGGAGCTCATTAGATACTCCCAGTGTCACAAATAGGTTGTATGTAAGTAGAGAAGTAAAGGAATGAAAATGACCGCAGCATTTAAAAGCCGGAGGTATTGCTAGCTAAGGAGAAGAAGCTGCCAGTAAATGCTGAAATCAGTTGTCTGAACTAAAGGCAGCGCCCAGAGCAAGTACGCACTCTGCCAGCTGCAGCAGGGACTGGACGGCAGGTGGTCTACCCACCTCGTCAATAACCAGCCTTTGGCTCGCACTGGTCACTTTCCATTGTAACCTCATCCCTTAGCCTTTGTCATCTCTCAAGATGCAGTTTGTTATCTCCACTTGACAGATGAAGAAGCAGCAGTGTGTTCAAACAACACAGTGAAAGAATGATGGGACAGGTCCCCACCCATGCATGGGCACTTAGCCAGAGTTCCCTTAGACTGCAGCAGGGATCAACAATCGTAAGGGAACTCACGTTTCTACATACCTACAAAGTACCAGACAGGGGGATAGGCATTTCGTGTGTGCATATTGGGAGTACTTGCAAGATGGTTTTATGGGATCATCCAAAGTCATGTAATTAGTAAGTGATGGAGTTGAATTTCAGACCCAGGTCTGATTCCATTCCCTCCCACTACAGCTGGCTGCGTCTCTGAGGATGGGGTCTGGTTTCTCAAGCCTACCCAGGAGCCATTGTCTAGTGGGGGAGGGGTGTGTGGCCTTCAGAGAGGCCTGCCTGGTTCACCACATGCCTCTTCTACAGATACAATGAGGTGAAGAAGAAGATGGATCCCGGCTTCCCCAAGCTCATTGCAGATGCCTGGAATGCCATCCCCGATAACCTGGATGCTGTCGTGGACCTGCAGGGCAGTGGTGAGCTACCCAGGCCTCTGTCCGCTTTCTAGGACTCCCTGCCCCCAGCCAGGGCCCAGCTCCTCCCCGGCACACACTTCCTCATTGTGCAGGGCAGGCATGCTATGCCCGAGAAAACAAACCGGCCCCTTCAGCGCAGGGCTGGGACGGCATCCAGACCCCTGCCCCTGCTCCCTCAGCCAGTCCTCTCGCGGTGAGACCTAGAAAGGCTCCTCACAGCTGCGGGGCCTAAAGTCAGGGCAGGGAAGGGAGGAAGCTGCAGGAGGCAAGCAGCATGGCTCGGTGCCCTGGATTCATCTGGGATTTGATCCAGGTCCCTCTGGGTTTCGAAGGAGGCCTTGTGACCTCCCATTAGCAGAAGGATGGCTCCATTTGAGACAAGGCGAACTTTGTCACACTCTGTCGCTCATGCAGCAGAGATCCTGCTCTCAACTCTGTTTGCTACTTTGCTGAATGAAACCCAACCAGTATCAGCAAGGGATAGAATTTGGAGTCTGAAAACCGAATTCCTGAAGAGGCTTCTAGGAGCTCTCTAGGACCTTGGAAATGAGTTCAGTTTGACTTTTTAGAGGAGATTTCAGTTCAGTTCCACAAAGATTTTTTTGAGCCCTTGTCATGTGTCAGGCACATACCTCTAAACTCCAGTGGCTAAAGGTCTTACATGTGTAAGAAAAAGCAACATATGATCAGGCACTAGGTTAAGGATTATCTTTAACCAAACATCTATTGAGCACCTACTGTGTGCCAGGGTTTTAAGTGAAGTAAACAAGATCATGTGTTCTAGGAGGAATTTACAGATCCTGAAACCTCCAGGGACCACACAGGGAGCAGAGAGCAGGAGCTGGAGGAATCTGGGGTGAACCAGAGACCTTATGGTTTATTCACGGGGGGCATTTGCTGCTCAGCTTCTTATAGTTATTGATCTGCAAACATCAGGGCTTAACGCTCTTAGATATTCTAGTTGTTTTAAAAAGAGACCATAAATTCTTACATTCATGTGACATTTCTAGATGTTTCTAGGTTGGTAACTTATTCAGAATTAAAAACAAAAGCAAAATAAAAAATTTGTGTGAGCTAAATAAAAGGCATGTGTAGACCTGACAGGGCTGAAAGGCTCCTGGTTTCCCACCTCTGGTCATGGAAAGTGTTTGACTTGGTGCTGGTGCCAAAAAGTAGGGTACTATTATTGTTATTCATAGCATATATCATCTAATTTAACTGCACTGCAAGCCCTAAGAGATTAATGTCTTCATCTCCATTTTAGAGATGAGCAAACAGGGATTAAGAACCTTACTTCTCTGGTTTAGAGGCTTCTTCCCTATGCCAGGCTGATAGCCAAGCCCCCAGGAGCCTTCTGGCCGTATACCAGGATGTCAGGATGGGTTGGTTACAGACTCTGTTCCTTCTCTGTCTCAGGTCACAGCTACTTCTTCAAGGGTGCTTATTACCTGAAGCTGGAGAACCAAAGTCTAAAGAGTGTGAAGTTTGGAAGCATCAAATCGGACTGGCTGGGCTGCTGAGCTGGCCTGACTCCCACAGGCCTCTCCGCTCCATCCCTTCCCCACACTGGGCCCTGAGCGCCAGGGAAGGACTCGGAGGGGCCTGACAGCCCTGCCTTCAGCTCTGTAGTTAATCAGCATTCTCGACCCTCACCTGGTAATTTAAGATTCCAGAGAGTGGCTCCACCCTGTGCCCAAAGAAAGGTGCTGTTGTACTTCTCCCCGGTGCCCCTTTCCCCTCCAATCCCTCCCCTCCTCAGAGCCACCCCCAAAGAGATGCTTTGATGTTCTCAATGCAGCCCTGTTCTGGGCTGCGCTGGTGCTGCCACACTTCAGGATCTTCTCCCTCCACAGCCTTCTGTGGCTCACAGCACCCTCAAAGCCAGCAGAAACTATCTCAAGAGGGCACTGGTGGCCCAACAGCCTGGCATGGGGCAGTGGGATGGGGCATGGCTAAGTAGCTGCCCCAAACACCTGGCTTTTACTGCTGGCTGCCTTAGAACCTTCCTGACACTGGCAGTTTGCTTTGTATGCATTTCGTTCTTTTCTTTTCATCCTTTGATTTTTCTACTTTATCACATTTCCTGACAGAAGGACTCAGGTTGTCTGAAGTCAGGACACAATGCATCTCTGCCCACATAGCAATGGTTCCCTCATCCACTCTGTTCAGGATCCCTACCCAGTCCAGCCTCCACTGGTTGGAGGAACCCAAGCCATGGCTTTCAGCTCAGCCTTCTCTGCCTCCCTCTCAACAGTTCCCCATGGGAAATGGCAACAAGCATAAATAAAGACTCCAGTTGAGTGGCAGTCTTTGCCATCTGTTTTAGCAGAGCCCAGAGAGGGGCCACAGCTGCATCCAGGAGAGGAAATTTAAAAAGAGCAAATCTCTGCTCCCTGCAGGCCACAGATGATGTTCGCTGGGAAGGTCAGAGCTGCCAAAATAAACAGCAAGAGAGCCTCAGGGTGGGTGAGCTCGTGTCCCTCCAACCCGGGTGAGCAAAGAGCCCGGACAGAGCAGCCTTCTTCCTTTTAGTTACGGAGTATGTTCAAGGTTTGCATTCTCTCAGTCTCAGCTTTTCATTAACAATGATACTGATTCTAAGGCTGCTACTGACAACCTACCACAACAGAGCTCTCCCCCATGATGAATGGAGGGTTTATAGTGCGCCAGGCACTGTACAGGCATCAATTAACCCAACCTTTACAACCCCCTGAAGAAGGAAAGGCTGTTGACTAGCTGAATCTTACTGATGAGGAGACCAGACAGAAGTGGTTTGCCCAGTGTCCTGTAGCTGATGGTTCACAGAACTGAGTCAAGACGGAAGGATGACTACAGGAAGAACTTTAACTCTTGGCCTAGAATGCCCATCTGCAGCCTGACCCTCTACACTACCCAAACCTCCCTAAGTAAACACACCTGGGGGAGAATAAGGTCAAAGCACAGCTACTTTTAGTGAATGAACCCACTCCTCCTGCCTGCCAGACTATTCACCCCTACTTTCCTCCTGTATAGAAATTTGCCAAGTTTAAGGCCTGAGTGTTTTTTTTTTTTTTTTTTTTAGACAGAGTCTTGCTAAATTGCTAATTTGCCCAAGCTGGGTTTGAACTTGTGATCTTTCTGCCACGGCCTCCTAGAGCGCTAGGACCACAGGTGTGTACCACTATGCTCAGCAGCCTGTGGTTTTTTAGAAGCCCTTGCCAGCTCCGTTAGTCTGAAGGTCTATTTTTTCAGGTCTCTCCTGGTTGGGCTGGTGGGGATGAGGCAGGAGGAGGCGCGGACAGGACTTCCTGGAGGTGATCCCAGGGGATCTGAGGTTGTCTTTTTGCCATGGTCTGCCCACTGTTTTGGGTTTTGAAGGCTCTGGACAGACAGCCTTCTTGCAGGTATCCGAAGAGCCACAGAGTAATCAGCTCTTGAAGGTATTAAGCAGCCCTACTCAAAGATCCTGTAGGCTGCAAAGCTGATATCATGGCTGTAATATGCTGTAATTAAGGTTCTCTGCTACACTGAGAGAAAATTCAGCTACTCCCCAACAAGCCATTTCTTGAATGCTTTTCTGTAAACATGGCACATGTGTTACTTTATTTAATCTGTACTACAATTCTATGTAGTGGGAATTAAGCTTCCACTCCTAGATGAGGCAAGAAGCTCACAGAAGTGAAGGACTGATTCAAGGCTGTACATCTATTTGGTAGAGTTGCCAAAGTCTGAGATTCTATGCTCAGTAGGTTTGGAGAAAGGGCTATCCCATAAGCTGGGTGGAGTTTCATTCTGGCTTCCTGCTCTGATAGTAGGAATGAACGATGTACCACCTCTGTTCTTTCATTCTCACCCAGAGGTGGATCATCTGGTCTCAGGTCCTGGGACAACCCCTCTCCCCACTCCTATACCCACATACAGGTTCGGATAGGCCTTTGTACTTCCTCAGGGTGAGATGGAGCCACCGCCCAATCGGTTCCCTTTTGAGTCAGGTTCCTCATCTGCTGGGAAGGCAAGTGTTGTTTATTACTTTTCTGGTAGTAGCTCGCTTTCCTCTGGAGAACCATCTTCTCACTGTCGGTATATATGTCTTGAGTGGGACGGATTTCACTTGCAGTGTCAACTTTTGTATTAGTTCTCTTTCCACTGTCACAAACATCCAACTCAAGTTGGTTTACGTAAAAATAAAACACACACCAAAAATCAAGCACGGATAGCAACACTTACTTTGGATATATTATTTTACTTAAAAGAATAGACCAGGGAAAGTGATCACTCCTAGTGTTGCTGGATCCAGGTTCTATGAGTCTCTCTCCATTTTACAAAGGGAGGTAACGGAAGTTCATGGAGTTAAGGCATTTGGCAGACATCAGTAAAACTGAAAACCAGTTTTTCCCGACCTTAAAGTAGGGAACTCTGCCTGAAGTGCTCCTCATTTGAGTTATACTGGGGTACCCTTTAGAGTCATTGCTCTGAGGAAGCCTCATACCCCAAGGAGGCGGGGTTATGGTGCTAAAGGGGCGGGGCCGGATACCGAAGGGGGCGTGTCCAGGTTGAGGGGCGGGGCGATCGCTAGGTAACTGTGGCGCGTGCGCAGCGTCCCGGAGCAGCGCCCGAGGCTGGAACTCTAGGCGGCGGACGTCCAGGCTGCTGCGCTCGGTCCCGCTCCCCGCTCGGCCATGAACCGGTGCGCGGAGGCGGCGGCGGTGGCGGCCACAGTGCCCGGCGCGGGCGTCGGGGACGCGGGGCTGCGGCCGCCCATGGTGCCCCGCCAGGCGTCCTTCTTCCCGCCGCCCGTGCCCAACCCCTTCGTGCAGCAGACGCGGATCGGCGCGGCGAGGCGCGTGCAGGTGAGGGCCCGGGCCGGGGTCAGAGGACGGAGGACGGCCGAAGGGGCCGGCTCGAGTGAGGCTGCGGAGAAGGCGGGCCGCAAGACCCCGGAGGAGGAGGCCGAGCCGGCCGGGGCGGAGGAGACCTGCGTCTGCTGAGCAGGGAGGATGCACCTGACAGGCTCTTTGACTCGGCTCTGGGCGTGCGGCGGGCAGACCTACCGCGGCCGGCTGCGTCGGAGGAACCTCTGCTTGCCTTAGGGCAGGAGACGAGTCAGTCTAGGGTGGGGAGAGTGAGGGAGAAGGCAGAGAGCCCAGGACTGGAACTAGAACCACAGGTGTGGCTGGAATAATTCAGGTGAGCAGGGACATCCAGGCTGGGAAATTCGAATTAACGAAAAGGGGTAACTGCGACTGAGTTTAACGTGTTCAAGTGTTTTGCTGATCTTGAATCAGTCTTCACCCAGGTACTTTTCCTAGACTCAAGGATGAGCGATAGAGTGGACTGCCTTCCATTATCAAAAATAGCCTTTCACAAGGAGGAAGTTTCCTTTCCTTTCCTTTGTCTTGTAAAGGGCTGCTTTTACCATCACCAGTTAGACTCACTCTTTAGACTTCCTCTTTGATGAAGTTAGTAATTGGGAGAAGGAGAGATAATAGGCAAATTGCATTTGTCCTGTGTGGTCTGCAGGGAAAGTGGAAAAAATAAAGTGTTTTGATACTTTCCTGTCCATCTCACAAATTTTGTTATTTTATATTGAAATACTACAGTTTTTGCAGTCTTTTTGTACTACAGTCTTTGCAGTCTTTTCGTATGCAGCGTTAAGACGGTTGCCCTCTACGGTGAGGTCAGGTTAAGTGCTGAGCTAAGTAGCATGAGGTGGTGGTTACAGTAATAGTAGACAGGGTGTCTGGTTGAAGTATGGTTTGAGACAGGAAGAGGAAGATAAGGGATGTAGAAATACTTCTTTGTAAGGCAACTAAAAGTTTAAAAGTTGATCTTCATATTTTTAAAAATGTATAGATGTTCCTGTTCTATCTTGAAATAGCTGAAACATTTCTAAATATATTGACCATCATTAAAGATTAAATTTAGTCAAATTAGTTCATTAAAAACTGCCTAAGTTTTAGTAAGTGTTATAAAGGAAAACCAGAAAATAACCCTGAGAGAAGGCCTCCCTGTAGAGATGACATATTAAAAATAGAGTTATGATGGAGAGGCCTCTTAATTTGTCAAAGAGCTACCTAGATATTGGTTTACTGTTAAGTACTATTATTTGTTTCAAACCTCGCAGTTGGCACAGGAGAAAAAGCCACTATTTACTTGGCAATTTATCCACTTAAAATCCATATCGATTACCCAGTGTGGATATGAGTATGTGAACATACTTTAACCTAATTCCAAATCTTTCATCAGGGTCTGTGCTGCGGTTCTTTGTGGCAGTCAAGATTATTTCTTGGTTTTCCTAGAAATGAGATCTTTTGCAAGAGAATCTCAGGCAATGACCTGCCAGTGACTGGGGAACTTTAGTCATCCCATCTTGTCTGTAGTACTATTCCTCAACTCTCCATCACACTATCCACCCCCAAGTAAATAGTGTATTTATCACGTATACAGAAGTTCAACAAAAATCTTCTGGATCCAAGATCCCCTCTATGTAATGGTTTTGGAATTCCTGCGTGTTTTACCTTATACATATTTTATTCGATAGAAATAGAGTTATAGCAAAGTGTACTGTATTTATGTGAGATTTCAAGGGGAGAATAATTTGGCAAGGCTAGTTTTGGTCCCAGAAATAATGCAGTAGTTTAAATCAGACAAGCTTTCCCATATATAACGCTGATCAAAATATATGAACTTATATGAGGATAGTCTGGAGAGAGAACAAAAAGAAAATCTTAAAGAGATTTGTTCCTTGAAACAATAGTACTGTACTATGAGAAATTTCCTTTTGGCTTTTTTCCCCAAGAGTTTCCTATTGGTACCATGGGTGGGGATTGCTAGAAAGTCTCAGTCTTGGTCTGTTGTGTCAGAGAACAGAGTTCAGGGCAATCAGAGTGGATGGAAGTTGAAGGAGAAAGTCCCAGAAAATAGGAAGCTAAAGATAAAGAGGCTCCCAAACTGACATATAAATTCTTCTCAAATCTTTGCCTGATCCCTGAGCTGTGTATTTGCAAAGGCGTTTTCTTAGTCACTTTCTCATTGCTGACACAAAATACCCAACACCCACAAATTAAGAAGGAAAGATTTATTTTAGCTCACAGTTTGTAGAGGTTTCAGTCCACAGTCAGCTGGTTCCAAGGCAGGGCAGCATGAAAAAGGGGTGTGGCATAGGAGAAACAGTCAATGGCATGGCAAGCAGGAGGCAGCAAAGCAGCAAGCCTTCTTTTCCCTTTATATTCAGTTCAGGCTACAAGCCTATTGGTTGGTGGCACCCATAGCCAGAGTGGACCTTCCCAGTATCTACACTTAGAATTATCCTAAACTAATTGTGGACTAATCCAATTACCACACACCCATAATACATATTTGCACACTCTAGATCCAGCCACCTCCAAAAAGCCCCGCCTACAAGTGATTGAGGCTTTGGGGGGACATCTAGAGATAAGTCATAACAGGAGTCTTCAAGGTGCTGGAGAAAAGCACCTGCAGAAAGGATGAAGAAGCCAAGTAAACATTTCAACTGGTGACTACCTTAGGAGAGACACAATTAGAATTCTACCAAGTAAGAAGGTCTTAACAGATACTTCAGGCTGTGTGTTAAAACCTCACAAAAATACCTTAGGACAAAAGTTAATGTTCTAAAACTAGCGGCAAATTCCAAAAAAAAAATTCCTTAGCGAAGTGTGAAGTTGGCCTCTACAAAGTGGAAATAATCAGCCAATATTTTACGTACCTGCTAAGAAAAAAATAATCTTAAGAGGAAGATAACAGAATCTAGATGTCTGCAGTGTATCATTCAAAATGGCCAGTATAGAAACAATACTAGAAATTCAGAGAATTAGAAAAATGTGACCTATGGTCGAGAGAAAAATAGGCCTAAATGAACTATAAAAGTAGGTTTATAAAATTGCCCTGAAATGACTACATAAAGGAATTTACAGATAAACACTTTAGAGTATCTATTGTAACAATCCTCATGGACTTAAAGGAAAAGAATGTCCTAATAAATAAGTGGCTGGAAGTAGCTTTGCAAAGAAATAGAAACTACATGTAAAGGAGAACTAAGTGACAAATGAAAACTGAAAGGTGATGTGTCTGAAACAAAAAGTTCATTAAATGAGCTAACAGTAGATGATGAACTTGAAGATGGAATTCCAGAAATTATTCAGTCTGAAAAGCAGAATTTAAGAAGTCAAGATCAGACATCAGTAAAAATGGCGAAATAATGGCCTCTGAAAATTATTTTCTCTATAAAAGCAACAGTTAACTTTTGCATCGCTCTGAAAATCAGCCAAAAGTTTCCAGCAATCTGAAGAGAATTTATTCAAGAAAAAATGCTGACTCTTGATAAGAACAGTAAGCTTTGTGATAGTTTAACTTTTTCTCATTCATCCTCCTTAGTATCTAATGTCCTTGGAGAGGACCAGCCTTGCAGTCATGGCGAAAATCAGCAACCTGGAAGCCTCTAGAAGTGGAAGAATAGAGCTGGGGCTCCAAGCAGCCCCTTCTCAGCAATACCTCAGTTTTTAATCTGTCTGGTGGTTGCCTGGAAGGTGACTTTGCAAGGCTGTCATTATTTGACCTGCACTGGAGCTCACCCTGGGCAGCTAGCTATTTCTTGGGAGTGTTTGCAAATGTTTAACATTTGCCTAATATATTAATAGAATAGAATAGATTAATAAAATCGATGAATCCCTGCCAAGACTGAAAAAACAGGAGAGAAAATAGACATGATCAGTATCAGGAATTAAAGAGTACATATCATCACTGGTTATCTCCGGTTGTCCTCCCAAAGCCTCTTGTGCTCATAGCTGGGGATTTTGAGAGGTGAGTTAATTACGGGAGCCGAAGGGCTGACTTGATTTTAGGAGGCAGGTCTGGTGGGAAGAGACTGGTCACTGCGTGTGCAGCCTGCAAAAGTTCACTCCCACCCTGATTCCTCCCTGCTCTCTCTGCTTCCTCGTCACCATGATATGAGCAGCTTTCCCTCCACTGTGCCCCTCTGCCATGCTGTCCTGCCTTGGAACCAGCAGTCTGTGGACTGAAAATAAGCCTGTCTTCCTTTAAGTTGTGGGTGTTGAGTGTTTTGAGAGAATGACTATGACAGTCCCTCATGATCAGAGATAAAAGAAATATCAGCAGATCATGATAGCAATGTATGGAAAAGATAATGTGTCACATCCAGTTTTGATTTCGCCCAGGAATATGAAAGTTAGATTTTACATACAAAAATTTCAATTTTATTGTAATTCACCATGTTAGCCAAATACGTGGCAAAAAGCATATGATTATCTCACTGGGAGCAGAAATTTAGTTATCTAACTTAACAAAGTTCAGCAGCTATTGAAGATAAAAAAAAATTCTCAGTAAAGTAGCAATAAAAGGAAACTCACAATCTGATGCAGGGTATCAGATTAATGTACAGTTAATGTAATGGTAAAATATTAAACCCGTTTCCCCAAAGGTTGTGAACAAGATAAATACCTTGTTCACCACTTCTAGTTAACATTATGTTAGGAGTGCTAGTTGGTGTAGTAACATAGAAAAAAGGCGTGTGGATTGGGGAGAAAAAAATAGAGTTGTCTTTATTCACATATGATTGTATGTGAAGGACTTCCAAAGAAATCTACAAAATGACTAACTTCTAGAACTAGTAAGTGAAGTGTCTACATCACAGGACGTAAGATCACAACTTGAAATCAGTTTTATGTATGTCTATAGCCTAGCAACAAACAATTGCAAGATGAAATTAAATAGACAACCTCTGGTATAGTAGTGATACATGATATTAAATAGTGAATAGTGATAAATGATATTAAATACTTAGGATTGTTAATCAAAAATATGTAAGACCAGCACACTGGAAGCAACAGAATAGTGTTGTGAGAAGCTAATGAAGACTTACATAAGTGGAGAGATACACCATATTTATGAATCAGAAGAATCAATATTATCAAAATGATATTTCCTTGTAAATTTATCTGTAGATTCATTGAAATCTCAATAACAGTCATAAAAGGTGTGTGTGTATGCGAGTGTGTGTAAATTGACAAATTAGTTCTAAAATTAATGTAGGAACACAAGGGGTCTAGAATAACCTCACCCAAAATGTTGAAGGTGAAAAAGGGGACACATACTATCTGATTTCAAGTCTTATTTCAAAACTACAGTAATCAAGACATCGAGGTATTGACAGAAGGAAAGAGGAATAGATGAATGAATAGGTAAGTGCTAATTATATAGATACATACTTCTGCAAAACTACTAACTATAAACAAAGGTACATTTCCATACACATTATATCTTAGTAAAGTGAGGGATTTTTTTTTTCGTATTTTTCTTACTAGGGATTGAACCCAGGGCCTTTGTACTAAGTTCAACCCCAAGCTAAACCCCAAGTTCCCTTTTTAAGTTTGAGATAACATCTTGCTAAATTGCCCAGGCTGGGCTCAAACTTGCTCTCCTCCTGCCTCAGCCTCCCAGAGTGCTGGGATTATGGAGATGAATTTTTAAGAAGACTACTAGGTTAGTCACTTTCCTATCACTGAGTCACAAACCTGGCACTCATAACTTAAAGGAGGAGAGGCTTATTTGGCACCCAGTTTCCAGCAGATGCCGTCCAGAGTTGATTGGCTCCAACACAGAAAAGTCATGGTGGAAGGGCATGGCAGGAGAAATTTGCTCATCCCATGTGAGTTGAAAGCAAAGAGAAGGGAGGAGCCTGGGACAAGAATACACCCTTCCAGGTCACACCCCCGGTGACACCTGCAACAAGGCCCCACCTCCTAGCAGCACATTCAGCTTCTGAACTCATCTATTGGTAAATCCACCGGTGAGTACAGTGCTGCCATGGTCCAGACATTTTGGATCTAAACCATAACTGCTACTAATACTAATTGTTGGCCAGGATGTACAGCGACTGTAATTCTCATGGATTAGCAACACACTTTACAGTGATACAACCCCTTTGGAAAACAAGTACTTTCTTATAAGTTAAATAACATTTAAGACTTAGTAGTTCCATGTCTAGTATTTACTTGAAGTGAAAACTTTTATCTATAGAAAGACTTGTATAAGAACTTTTATAGTGACTTTATTCACAATAACGCACAATTAGAAATAACCAGAATATTCAACAGGAGAATCAATAAACAAATTGTACTGTTACACAGTCAAATAATACTCTGAGTCAAAAAATGAATTACCAGTATATGAAACAATAATTGAACTAAGATATTTAGTGGAAGAAGCTAGACACACAAAAATATATCATGTATGATTACACTTGTGGGATATTCAAGAATAGAAAGGAGTAAACTGTAGTGATAGAAACCCACCACTAGTTGTGTAAGAGCATCGGCACTAGCTACAAGAGAGACAAGGGACTTTCTGGAGTGGTGAGTGTGTTCTGGGCCTTGATTCCAGTGGTAGTTACACAAGAATATTGATCAAGGTTCATTGACTTGTACACTTGAGATCTGTACATTTCCTTGTATGTAACTTTTACCTCAAATGTACATATACAAGCAAATAACTTAGCAGGACCACATAACTAAACTATTGTTGGCATTTTTTGTAAAATATTTGATGGTGCTCAGATTCATGCAAGGGCCAGAGAAGACAGAAGGATGATACTGAATAGGGTCGTTGGAGAAAAGCCAGTATGTTGTACATAAGACAGTTTATGTCACTTAAAAAGCTGTATAAGGATTAAAAAGCTGCTAGACATTATTTTAATATAGCTCTATCAAACAGCAACATGTGACAGGAAAGTTTTATGCTATTTATACACTTACTCAAGAATGAATCGAATACTATCCTGTACCAGACCAGGATTCAAACACAAAGAAAAATAAGACATGACATTTGCCCTCACAAAATCTACTACACGTAAAAGAAACCGTGAAGAAAGCCATAAGACAATTTGATCTGGTCTGGTACAGGAGAAATAATGTCTATTCATCCACTTTTAATCACTTTTGACTTTCAGATTTTTCTTCTTGGAATCATCCTCCTTCCACTTCGTGCTTTGTTGGTTGGATTAATTTTATTACTGGCATGGCCGTTTGCTGCAGTTTCAACGGCGTGCTGTCCTGAAAAGCTGACCCACCCAGTGACTGATTGGAGAAGGTAACAAGTAACTGTTCAAATATTAGGTCAATAAAGAATTTAAACAAGTTTTATCAGGTTCAGTTAGAAATCAGTTTTAGCTACTGCTACCTACTCAATTTTAATAATTTATTTTTGTGTCTCTGTGAAACTGGCCTTAATTTGTGTAGAAATGATTGCACGTGGGTACATTCTGATAACCTATTCTAGTTGTATTTCGTAATTTTGAAAGGTATTGTATATTCTGTATAACTGCCAAAAAATAGCATATCCCTTGTTCTGGAAGATAACTTTTTAGTATACCCGAAACCATTGCTGCGACAAAATGCTTTCTTTTCCTTTTTCTGTTTTGTCCCCCTAAATGAACAGCATGCTTTCTGCAGTGATGTAATTAAGCAGATCAATTATATTTTTTATTAATTACATTAGTGCTTATTATTAATGATAATTTAATTGTTTAGCATTACAGCCTATCCTTCCCCAATGTTAGCCCTGAAGCAGAATGAAATGGCTTCTCAAGCATTACCCAATTAGGATGATGTAGAGACTGATTATGAATGAACAAAGCTACTGCCAAAAGTCAAATTGTTGCCACCAGTAGGTCTTGAAAGTGGGGCTTCTTAATGTGAACACTGTGGGTTGCACATATAGTCCAAATCCATAGATTTATTTTAGGGCACTGATAAACTCCCAGAAATTGTGTACTATGTTTTTTCTTTGTATAAATTTGTGTTTCTTCCATCCAAACCTCAAATGTAGTTATGTCCTCCAAATTTTTTTTGAGAAATACTATTCTAGAAACTTAAAATGTAGTTTGCTTTTCACTTCATGTTCTAGTGAACAAATGTCACCATCAGACACAACACTGGTTTGAAATGGAAATGAAACCAATACTGGCAATGCCCCAGAGAAATCTCAGTCATTGCAAATCATACTCCTTTGTATTATAGCTCAAGGTTGTGGAGTACAAAAAAAAATACTTTAAAGGATGTCTTTCGTGATTTACCAGTTTCTTTCAGATTATTTCTTGGGTTTCTACCATTAGTGGCTTACAAATACGTTAGTGGCTCTGAGAAGAACAGCCTATGTCTATAGAAAATAAATACAATAAATACCATTTAAATTTTACTTTTTTTTCAATTAAACTAGTATCTTTGTCTCTAAAATTGGTAATGTTGAAGTTATGTGGCACCAGACTTTTAGATTTTTAAAAAACATTTAAGTAGAAATGCTTACTGGATCTGCATATGGGATATTTTGCAATATAGTTGAAATTCAGTGAGGGGGTGTGTTTTTATTCATTTATAAATAGAGATCTCATCTCTGAACTAAAGGGGAAGAAGAGGAGGTACAGCCATTTCCCTGTGCCCTCTGAAAATACACTTTAGTTTTCTGTGTCTCACTTCTCCTTGCTGTGAAATAAAGTCACAGAAATTTCCTCAGAGCCCAGTTGCTAATAGCTCCTCCTTCTATGATTACAAGAATCCCGAGATAGTGAAACAAGCAATCTGATTTTTAAAGCTCTCATTAGATACCTTGTGGGTAATATGCAGTTAGCCCTCCATTTGTCTGGGTTCTACATCTGCAGATTCAACTAACGGTGGATCAGTTATTTTTTTTTAAATTAACACTTATAATGAACATTGTATTAGTCAGCTTTCCCATTGTTGGGACAAAATACTCGACATCTAAAACTTAAAGTAAGGGAGGTTTATTTCGGCTCACAGTTTCTAGTGTGTTCAGTCCATGGTTTGCTTGCACCAAGGCAGAAATAACATGGTGGAAGGGCATGGTGGAGGGAAGCTGGTCAGTCCATGGCAGTTGGGAAACAGAGAGAAGAGAGGAGCCTGGGACAAGAATACATCCTTCCAGGTGACACCCTCAGTGACTTACCTCTAACCAGGCTCTACCTCCTAACAGCACATTCAGCTATTGAACTGAATATATAGTGCCATCATGATCCAATCATCTTCTGAAAGCCCCACCTTTAAACATGGAATTTTTGGATCTAAACCTTAATAAATGTGTACAGACATTTTTTCTTGTTATTATTCCCTAAATGATATAGTATAATACCTACCTGTATAGCATTTACATTATATTAGCAATTATTTGAGTGAGTGATCTATGGATGACTTAATGTCTCTCAGAAGATGTGCATAGGTTTTATGCAAGCACTACATTTCTTCTATAAAGGACTTGAGCATCCAAGGATTTTGGTATTTATCAGGTTCCTGGGACTAATTTTCCACAGATACCAAGGGATAGCTGTACGTATTTTACTTTACTTTTCATGAAAAGCTGTATTATTGTTCAGGCACTGAGAAATCCATCTGATGTTTGCACTTCTAGGAGTGTATTTTGTTTCCCTACTTGATTGAGGTTGTCAAGTCAGAGACTGGATCTTACTTCACCTGCGTGTCCAGCATAGTTCTTGGCACAGTTTGATGAAATAATTAATCTTGAATGGTAGAATATTTTCAAATCTTTTTAAAAACTAAACAACTAGATTTCTAGAATTGCTTCAGTACTTCTCTGTCCCATGAATGTGAGATGGCAAATTTACTTCTGAAGATTCTTGATGACAGATAACATTTCCTTCTAAAAATTATTTCTAAAGTAATTCCATGTGAGTATTCTAAAAGTGTTTGAACAAATAGTGACCTTATCATTATACAAATGTAGATTTCCAAGATGACTACTTCGAAGGATGGTACTGATTTTATGTCTTGGTGGGGGATGTGTTTTGAAAAATATTCACTGTTTCAACTTTGTGGTCTCAGAAAAATGGAGCCTCATATTCTTGGGCAGAGAACTTTTTGTGCCTCAGCTTTCTCGTGTGCAACATGAATATAATAATAATAAATAATACATATGTCATAAGATTAGGATAAGGATCAAAAATTCATGTATGTAAAGCATTTAAATAGTGCCTTGCACCTAGCAGACAAAGCTCATGTAAGTGTTGGCTGTTATTTTCCTTAGCTCATATTTTAAAATGAAATTCTTCTACATGTTTTGATTCTCTTATTGTAGTTTAGAAGCAATAAGAATTTAAACCCTACTGCTAGCTTTGGTTAGCAAATCTAATTATGTCTTTTCTATACTTATTTTCAAAGGAAAATTACTCAGCCAGCTTTGACATTTCTGGGTCGCGCCATGTTCTTCTCGATGGGATTTTTAGTTACTGTGAAAGGAAAGATTGCAGGTCCTTTGGAAGCACCAATTTTTGTCGTTGCCCCTCATTCAACATTCTTTGATGGAGTTGCCTGTGTGGTAGCTGGGTTACCTTCTCTGTTATCTCGAAATGAGAATGCACAGGTCCCTCTGATTGGCAGTAAGTACTTGTAACATAACAGATAAAATATTTTCATACTCGTGCTTTAAATTAATCATATATAAGTTTTGATAAACTTTTTAGAAACTTTAAAACATTTCACTTTATGTAATGAGGTATGAATGTATGAAAAAAGATTAGACTTTCCTTCTCTGTAGCTTCATTGTTCTTTTAAAAATTTATCCTGACCACTATACCATCTTATCTTTCTTTTCTTGTTTATGGCCAGGAAGACCAGTTTTCAAATACTAAACCTGATTGATTGTTCTTTTTTTTTTCCTTTTCTTTTTTTTCTGGAGAGAGAATTTAACCAAAGAACCTGTGAGAAACCCGGATTACATGCTATTTCATGAATTGCTCTTGGGGGTATTTGGCTGATAAATGTACTAAGTCTTTTCTCCTAACTCTGTTTTCTTCATTACTGCCCTCCAAATCTCCATGAGGGACCTATGTGTAACTCTTCGAAAATTATGATGTGGAACAATAAGTGCTTCCTGCCATAAAAAATAATGAAGCAAGGGAAGTGTTTTTCCCACCAGATGCTTTGGTTTCTCCCCGAGGAACTCGTCTCCAAGTAACTGCTCCTGGATGCTCCAGGGTTGTTGCAAACACCAGCAATGAGAGAGTGGGTGTGGATGCTGCCGAGTGTCACCTCCGTGCACTGCACAAATAACAGAGATTCTTACAACTTTGTCATTCAACCTGGACACATTGTTTCTTTAATATAACTACTGTGAACACTATAATATGGATTTTTCCTGAAATATTGTATGGCAGCAGATCTTTGGTAAATTTGAAGTTCATTTTGCATGTGATAGAAAGTTATGTAGAGGATTATTATGCTAAAAATTTTAGTAAGATGAGTAATAATTGGCTGTTGCTTATGTATACTGTGAATTCACAAAATCATTTTCAGGATATTCCTAAAATTTAAACAAGACAATCTTGGAATGTTTAAAATGTTGATTGAGGAAGAAGAAGTTACAGAGAAATTTGGCATTTGCTTCTTTTCATAGTCTTACGGCTTACTTCTGTTAAATCAATGAAATATTTTTTTGGGGTATAAATGTCAACCTCTCCTTTTGAAATTAGAAGTTAATTTCTAGTAAACTTTTTAGGGTTTGTTAATTGTTCTCTTTATTTTGCTATTATTTTAATTTTCCATATAATTTATTTTATGGTTTAATCAGTATTATTGCTGTGGTGGCTTTAGCCAAAAAGTGACTTGGTTGTGATTTTTTTATTTGTTTTAAAGGACTGTTACGGGCTGTGCAACCAGTGTTGGTGTCCCGTGTAGATCCAGATTCCCGAAAAAATACAATAAATGAAATAGTAAGGCGAGCAACCTCAGGAGGAGAATGGCCCCAGGTAAAATACAGTAGATCATCATTTAAATATACTGAGAGTTTATTGTATATCCATAGACTTAGTTTGGTCAGCCAATAATAATATCTGTGAACACCTATACCAGGTATATTTAGCGTAATGGATGCAGAGTAAGTGAACTACAGTAGTGAGTACTAAGAAGTCCTCTTCCCTATAAAATATTCCATAGACTTAAATGTATCATCATTTTTTACTCAGCAGACTCTTTGAACCAATTTTTACTTTGTTGCATAAAAGTGATCCTCTCTGACTTTAATTACTATTAAATAATATGCATATACGATAGAATTTGATATATGAGATGCTAAACTCAGCTAATCACAATAGTATGTTGGGTTTACTGAAAAAGTGAGTAAGATCTTGAATCTTTTCTGAAGTATATTTAGATAGCACTTCTCAGTGCAGAAGGCATATCAAAATCACCTATAAAACTTGGTCACACTTTTCCAGTGCACCACCTCCTTCCTAGAATGCCTTCTGAGGATAAAGGACCACCTTGTTTATTGCATAACAAATCAGAGGTGATTCTAATAAGTATCCCTCTGTCTTTCCCCAGGTGAAAACAAGGAATCTCTAGTGGGCTAGTGGTCCTGTAGGGATCTGGCCACCCGTGGCAACATGGAGATTTTAAAAGTCCAGAGAAAAATATGACCAGGAGGTTTTAGAAACTAAGGCATGTGAGGAATGATTTAAAAATTGATTGAGGAGAATTCGCATTTGGACTAAGGGTTTTTGGATCCAAAAATACTGTGTATATAAAATTAATAGGTGGGAGATAATAAGTAAGTAGATTTGAGCTCATTTTGCTCATCTTGAGAAAGAACTTTCTTTTGATAGAATGGCCTGATTTGAAATGCTTTTCTACAATATTCAGGCATTGGCTGAGCAGTCACTTGAGTGTGGGGGGTGTTACAGAAATAATTCAAAAATTAAAGTTCCTGGGTGACTTTTAATGGCCCTTCCAGCATTGAGGTTTTATGATTCACTTTAGACACATTCATTGTTAATGTAGCTATAGAATAGCTGCTGAATAAAACATTTGTTATTATATCTTATTGTCATAGGAACCCCATTTTTAAATTGGAGGGTGGAATTATACCTATTCATATTTTGTATTTTACAAATAACATGTAATTATAGCGGTGTAGACCAATAAAGTTTTCCCTTTCTAATTATCATAAAATATATATTACTAACTGCTGTGAGTACAAGAACTTTATTTCATCTACTTAGCAGTTTACTCATGGCCAAATTTTAAATGCTTCAAAAGCCAAGCTACTATCTTATTTCGTTAATGGAAAAACTAACCTTACTACAGTTGTGTCTTGGTTCTCGACTGCTTTGAAACTTGTTGTATTTGGTACTCAATGCATTTTGACGTGAAAGTTTTGTCCTGGTGCTGGTCATTTATTTGGTACTCCACTCACAAGGTAGAATTTGTCAATGTGAGTGCTGTATGACTTGCTACCCTTAACAACCAAGACAGTTTGTTTCACACTTAGCATGTTTGGTATTTGGTACTGTGCCTCCCTGCACCAGTTAATGAGTACCAAGGTACCACTATACATTAAAAGCTAAAACATGTACTCAAAAAAAAAATTAAATTGTATTCCATATGTCAACTAATTCATCTAAACATAAAACATATTGTTGAGGGGTATACAGTTGAGGGATATCTTTGTCCTCAAGATATCCCTCAACTGTATATAGTGGGAGCAAATATCATTTAATGGGAAAAAACCAAAACAAAATCAGATTATTTGGTAAAGGATGTATAGTAGCAGAAGACTTTAACATAGTGCATCTAATGCATATTTTGACCATGACTTATATACTGCTTTATATCTTCTTTTAGATTTATTCAGATCATTAGTAAAAACATTATTAAGAAACAAATGTAGTATATTTGTTGAATTAGTTATATTCCCTATTCAAAGCTTAGATCCATTTTGTAATTAATTATCTTAATGGTCAAACTACATACTTCTGTTAGAGAAAAATTGAATACAATAATCTTACGTAGCTTTCATTAGAATCAAGTGTTAGTCTTTCATTTTTGTTTTATAAGCATTGCCAGCTGTTTGGGAAGTCATAAGAAAGTGAGTAAAGAGGTAATCTATTAATTAGACTGAAATATTAAATCTATTCCTTTTTTCCCAAGTTACTAGTTTTCCCAGAAGGTACTTGTACTAATCGTTCCTGTTTGATTACTTTTAAACCAGGTGAGATAAATTAAAATTTTGTATTGTGGCAAAGTAGTATGGAAAATTTCTCAAATGATTAGAGAGCAATACACAAAATAACTCTTCAGTTTTCTCTGAGGATTTCTTTTTTTCTGATAAAAAAAATTTAATATTGTGATTCTACAGAACTTACTCTTCTGCTTTCTTTTTTGGTATCATAACTGCTCCTTCCTTCTAGTGTCCCCTCTCAGAGTGTGTGTGTGTGTGTGTGTGTGTGTGTGTGTGTGTGTGTGTGTGCATGTGCACAGAAACCACATTTTTCTTTTTTTTTCCAAGAGCTCCTTTTTCTATTATGAAGTAGAAAACCTATTTCATTATGATTAATAGTATCTTCAGATGCCTTCCAAGGTTCAGTCCCTCTTTAACACTAGGAAGTCCATCCTGAATGCAGGATCTTTCCTGCAAAGTTAGGATGAATACATCGTAACTTTGTAACACTTTAAAATGGTTTTGTTTGGCTGCTCTGCACCAAAGTTATGAGTCACTTCCAGCTAATGTGGGAGTGTTTGCTTCAAGCTTTTGGTTTCATCTGGATAACTCTTATTTTCTTATCTTTGTTTTATCAATCTTCTGAAAAACCTTGTTGAACAATAAGTGTTTATAAAACGACAGCTCAAGTGGTGTAGGTATAGCCTTTAATATTTTCCTGAAATAATTCTTAATTTTAAAAATTCCTCATTTTGGTAAACATAACATTTAGCAAATAGTTTCAATTATATATACTCTTAAACATAGTATAAAGTGTTCTTATACTATGTATAATTGTTTTTTTCTTGCTGTAAAACTTTCATTCATATAAAAACCATGTCGCAAATTTCACCGTGGGTATAGGAGCCTTCATTCCAGGAGTTCCGGTGCAGCCAGTCCTCCTGAGATACCCAAACAAGCTGGTAAGCGCCGTATTATACCACGGAGAGCCTTCTGAATATTCCACACAGTCCACGTTCTTGGGATACCTTGTAGTGTTTTGAATACGGGTATGAATAGATAAATGGTGGAGAAGGATCAGCAGATTCACTCTGCTTGCCATGTCCAGTTTTTATATTTTTGCAAGATAGGCACATATTTGTTGATACCAATATTAAATAATGTTTTGTTATTGTGAAGCCTCAGGAAGATATGTCTTTGTCTCCAGGATCACTATGATAGTGAGATTAAGTCCCAAATTTAGGGTCTTATTAGGCTGGATGGTAAAAATTTGTGATTTTAATTAGACCTATAAGGAAACTTTTCCAGATTCAGAGGTCATTATTCATGGAGAAGGGCTGAAATAGCAGGATAAATTTGGAGAGGCTCAGTCTTTACTTACTGACCCTGATTCCTCTCTGTGTTACCCATTGGCAAGTAGTTTAAGTAAGAAAATATCTGCACGAACTAACATCATATATAAAGTCCAGATTTGGCTCGTGAAATACTCTCTTTTGCATAAACTAGGCACATTGTCATTCTTTGGATATTGATTGTATCACTGTTTTCTCCAGGAAAGATTTCTGGGGGAATGTTTTGGTTTGCAGAGGACTTTGTTTACTAGAGAATCCATATTAAAAGACAGGATAGAGTTGTTAATCATCTATGTTATTTAAAATTGAGTTTTTGGTTAATTTAACTTGCTGTTTGCTGGCTGCTTTCTCAATCTTGGACATCATTGGTTAAAAAATTACAATAATATCTGTCAAACTTTTACTTATTGTACCTCTGCCAAGTACCCTTTTTTAAAGAACTGATGTATTGGGTTTTTTTTTTTACAAGTTTTCCAGATACATTCATATTCATAGAAAAATATTTGAGGATATACAGTAGTTCTTATAAAAAGTTCAGAGCAAGTGCCATTAAAAGATAAATAGTGATATAGGAAGGTGAATCTTTTCTATGTAGATACATAATCTAACAATTCAAATATTCTATAATAATAATAACATACTTATTTTAATTTTCAACATGTTGCTTTTAATTTCAAAAAAAGATACACATGAATCCCAATATTAAAATAAGATCTTTGTTTTATTTGATATTTTCCCTCTGGGTTTACAGTATAAATTCTTTTGTTGTAGGACACTGTGACCTGGACATGGCAAGGATATACATTGTAAGTCATTTATGGCTATTATTAGTTTATATAAATTTTCTTTATTTTGATAAAGAAAAAGATCATTTATTCCTTCTTTAAAACAAAAACTCTGTTTTTGTAAAAGTAGTTTGTCATAATCTTAAATCTGATAACTGGTGTCTTTATAGGCACCCATTGACCACTGTTATCTGCTGTGCAGAAAATTGTAGAATTCAAATGTCATGTGCAAATAGGTCTCTAGGTTTTGTGTAGCGTTTTTAAAGAACATTTCAGTGACCTGTTTGATGCTGATTTGGATTTAATTTTGTGCTTTCATTTCCATTGTATATTTATCATTATCTAGAGTGTCTGTCTATACTTTACATGAGGTGATCGAAAAGTATGGTAAATGTTTAAATTTTTCAAAATTCGTTACGGTAGAAGATACATTGCCATTAATTTCCCTCAAAATATACCCTTGTGCTTTGAACACATGTATGTTCTTGCCACTTTCTGAAGCAGTCCTGGAAGCCCTCTTTTGTGTCTCTATGAGTTGTGATAAAAACTATGGCGAATGTTACTGCCAAGTACCATCCAACAGAAAGGCAGGCTCGTGAAAACATTACAGTGTGTCTTTTTCACTGGATTGTGCACTGTGAAACTTCTGTCTCTTCCCCACAGTCAGAATGACCATGAAAAGTAAACATTTTGAATCAATTCAAGAATTAAGGCAGCTACCACAGTACAACTGAAGGTGCTCAAGAGAAAGGACTTTCAGAAGTGTTTCAGAAAGTGGCAAAAATGTTGGCATAAAGTATGCTCATTGAGGCTAGGGGTGGCATTTTGAGGGGGATTGATGGCAACTTGTCTTTTATTGTAATGGCTTTTAAAAAATTTAGACATTCATTATATGTTTGTCATACCTTGTACTACATTGATGTATGCAGTTCAGATCCATTTTGTTTTATGGCCTGAAATAGTTGTGATGTGTCTGACATGACTTGAGAAAGTAGCTAACCAAGATTTCACTTCTGTTGTTGGATTTTAAAAGCACAGGAATCAGCAGTTTCTACAAGCACTTAAGAAAGTAGAAGAATATGGTTTCACTATTCGACAAGCTGAAGGCAAATAGACCTTTACAAAGAACAGAACATACAGAAGCAAACTTTCTTTTATAATCTTTTGTTAATTCCCAGTGGAGAAATCTGAGTTCGTTTGAATTTTGGTGAAAGCCATATGAAACACTTGGATCTAAGGACTCTCCCCAGGGTTCAAATATCATTTTGGCTGGACAGATGACAGTAGACTGGGAACATATAAAAGGAAATCATTACTGTATTTGCTTTAAAGCACACTGTGGGCTCGAGATACCTATCGGCTCCTGAAAATTAGAAAAAAATGCGTAATTTCTCCATTGTTTTTGTGTGCGTACAAATCGCTTTGACGTAGTTTAGATCAGAGTAGATAAATAGAATAAATTTTAACACGTGACATATTTATGTTCCTGTTATGCTTCCGTTCTTGGTAATTGAAGTTATGAGAATACGAAAAATAAAAGCATAAATTGTAAAGGATGTGTAGATAGTATTTTTTTTAACTTTTAAGAAATCAGTTTATTCATTAGACTGGCATATATCTTTCATGGCACTACTGATTTTGAATTTCTGACTTTTAGCTTCTATACAAGACAGAATTAGGAGAAACAAGTAGCATGGAGGCTTTTTTAGAAACAAAAGCACCTAAAAACTCATTAGGTTCATATTTCTGTCTCCTGGTGTGTATCATCCTTTGGGCCTTTACAGAATAAGGTCCCTTTGGAGATAGTGACTGTGAGTTCACTGTGACTTTTTTTTCTTTTTGGTTATATAGCAGATCAGGTGGGTGTGAAGGTCAAATAAAAGGTGTCTTTCTGGAAGGAGGTTCAGGGGAGAAAATAGAGTGGTTTGCTTGATCTGTCCTTCTAGAAGTGCATGATAAAGAGAAAAAGAAAACCAGAGAGAAAATTCAGGAAAGAAAGACAGAAAAGATATTTTAAGAGAAAAGATTTCTTAGGACTTACAAACAAAAATTCTTTGAAACGCACAGCTTCGTTTTGTCCAAATGCCACACGGCATTCACCTAGGGCAGGTCTCATTTCCACCCTGTCTTCTGGTCTGCTTAATGTTATTGTTAGCATGGTGTCTCTTACTTCTAATTCCATTTTCCCTATTGTCCTTTCTCCAACTGCTCTTTAGATGCAGATTCTAAGAAAGAGATTTTAAGTCAGAGTACATCTTTTAAGGGAGAGACATGTCTGGGAATAAGCTTAGAGACAGAGTGGCTATGGAAAAGCTGTTTCCCATCAGTCTAAGAAGTGTTCGATTTGTTTGTAGACAAACAAGACAGGTTTAATGACATTTTATGTATGGTTTCATTTTTTTTTTTACAGCATTCAAAATTTTCAAAACCAAATATGTATCTGTTCAAATAATTGATTTCCAAAGCTCAGTTTAAATACTGTAATTCAAAAACAGTGCACTTCATGATGAATAATATGGGTTGAGCTTGATTGGAGTTTATAAGCAGTAGAAAGATTTTTATCCCTTCAGGGTTTGAAAATTTATAATTAGGACCAGATGCAGGGGTGTGCACATGTAATTCCAGCTACTTGGGAGGCTGAGGCAGGAGGATTGTGCATTTGAGATTAGCCTGGACAACATAACAAAACCCTGTCTCCAAAAAAAATTATAATTCATTGTGGAAGTAGTACATTTATTTTTTTGTTTTGTTTTATTTTGTTTTTCTTCAGACAGGGCCTTGCTATACAATTCAGGCTGGCCTTGAACTCAACTCACAGTGATCCTCCTGCTTCAGTCTACTGAGTGCTGGGATTACAGACTTGTATCACTGTGTTTGGCTGGAAGTGGTAAATTTACTTCCTAAATTCCTTCTTTTAACTAAATTCCTTGTTTAAACTCCCAACTTCCTTAAGTAAGTCCCCAAGGTAATTTTTACAGCTAAATAATAACTTTTTTTTTTTTTTTGGTGCTAGGGATCGAACTCAGGCCCTTGTGCTTACAAGGCAAGCACTCTAATCACTGAGCTAAATCCCCAGCCCCAAAATACAGTAATGCCACTGCCTAGTTCCATCCAACAGACAGGCAGGTTTTTTTTTTGTTTTGTTTTGTTTTGTTTTTGTGGTGCTAGGGATTGAACTCAGGCCCTTGTGCTTGCAAGGCAAGCACTCTAATCACTGAGCTAAATCCCCAGCCCCCGATAACTTCTTAATAGCAAAAAAAAAAAAAAAAGTTGATTTTTTTTTTCTTGAATACTCTGGTTTCTCTTCAGAGTGTATAAATATTTCTCTTTATATATAATATGATCCACTCTGACTGATTTCTGGGTCAAATGTCTAATAAGTATAAATTAAAATTCCCACAGAAGTCTTTTCCAAGGGTTCTACATACCTACTGGAAAGCTGAAAATAGAGATATCAATTTCAAAAATTATCTCTGAAAGGTTTGGTTAACTACTTTAAAGAAACATTTTGTCTAGCCTTACAGTGAAATTTGAAACTTTTCAGTGTTCCCTGTAGCTAAAACATTTATTAATATTTGGGACAGTTTTGATAAAGTTTCTGCTTTTAAGGAAAAGCCCATTGATTTTTCTTTTAAGCACCAGAAGACTTTAGAAATACAGTGTTCTACTCAGGCATGTTCTTGTAAATACATTTCTGTACCTTACGATGTGGCTTTGGATAGATTTCTGTAGGGACTTTGGCATGTGAGTCTGTATTTACCTAGAAACTACAAATTCGGGGTTCAGAATCACAAATACATATTTAGCATTGTATTTGGTTGTTAAACTTTTGAGTAGTAGGAATGGTTGTTCGGGCCCAAGAAGAAGTGATATAGCTGCAGTGTAGTATTTATAAACACTATAAATATAATGAATGGAGCGTGCTGTGGGGTACCAGTGTGTAAAAAAGTTTGGAGATAGCAGTAGATGGTCTATGTATTACCATGCAAGGATAGCTCTTTCTTTTTTTCTTTTCAGCATCCAGCTTTGTATGCTTACTTTCTGCCAACCCTTCACAAAAGTGGAAGTTGAGGTAAGTCGATTCAAAATGTAGTCTTGGGACTTGTGACTTGGCCTTTTGTTTACTTTTGAATTTCTAGTCTAGAGAGACCAGATATAAAGTTCTCCCACCTTTAAAATAAGCCCCAGTCTTTTATAAATTGTGCATCTAAATCTGTGCTGTCAGATTTGGTTTTTGGGATCACACCAGGAAATGCCTGCAGCATGTAACCACCCTTGCTGCCAGATTTGTATCCCTTGCTTCCATCTCTTTATTCTTTTCAGTGCTAACCTTCACTGAGTTGAGTGAAAGGCTTTCACACCCTGACAAAAAGAGCTGATGATATTTACAGTTATGGTTTCTCATATCAGAGAAACAATTCGATATGTACTCACGAGTGTCTGATTTATTTCACTTAAAAGTATGTTACTGTAAATAAGGACAAAGAGGTGTAATAGATGTTATATAAAAGGAAGATAATATACAAAGGAGAGAAGTACTAGAAAGAGAGAAGGGGGAAAAGCAGAAAGGCAGCAAAGGAAAGAAAAGGGAAAGGGAAAATATGGAAAATTATGAATAAACCTGGTGTAAATAGGGAGCGAGGGAACAGAGGGGAGGGGTGGGGAAGAGTGGGGAGAACTAAGATGCATCATGTACAGGTACAAAATAAATGTGATGAATGTGACCATTATATGTAAAATGTACCAATGCATGTTCTTGGTTTAAAATTAAAAAAAAAAAAAAAAAAAAGATCTGATGATAGCTGGCAGAGCCAGCTCCTTGAAGAGCAGGTTCCACAAAAGCTGGGAGGTGCTACTTAGGGCTGGAGGAGACACGTAGAGGTGAGAGTCCCTCTCGTGGAATCATTCTGCACGTGGGAAGCCTGAGCAAGTCATACCTGTGCGGTGGCGCTATGGTGGGTCACAGGACAGTCTTTCAGTTGGAGGTGTAGTGGCAGGGGAGTAACTGGAACATTTGGAAAATTCTGGTCACCTTTTTAAAGTTCCGAAGGTTAGTTTTAGTAGAGGGTTAAGAATATTGTATCCTAAAAGTCTTGCCTGAATGTCATAATTGCATCCATGGATTGTGTAATGAGAAACTTATATTTGCATGTGTTATACAGAGTTCTGTGCTCTAAATGACAGGAATATGGAATTTAATTCACAAGAATACTGTTTTGCTTTGATGGATAGTTTAGGCATTCAGCCATTCTGAAGTTGTCAGCAATACCAAACGATGCAGAAGTGAAAATTATATTTCAGAATGAAATCAGTGAAATTTTTTTTGAGATATACATGTTGTCTGCCTACCTTGAAAATATCTGTTTGTTAGCTTTATTTCACACTTATTCACTTTTAAAAGCAGGTCAGCATCTTTCAGTACAGTTAAAAAACAAGACACTACCTCTTGAGATACACTTAGATGTTTCTATGTGTTAGTTACTTTTCTCTCATTGCTGGGACAAAATACCCGACACCCAAAGTTAGGGGAAGAAAGGTTTATTTAGCTCACAGTTTGTAGAGGTTTCAGTCCGCAGTCAGCTGGGTCTGAGGCAGGGTGGTATGGCAGATAGGCAGAAGTCAGCAAGGTAAGCAAGGGATGCAAGCAGGGGGGCAGGGAGCAGCTTCTTCCTGCATTTTATATTTTATCCAGGCTACCTGGCTTTAGGGTGGGCAGTACTCCCACCCTTAATCCTGATACCCTTAATCCTAGCGTTACAGTCTTGATCCCAGCAGAACCATGCCAAAGCAATCAGTGGACTAATTTAGCAATCACACACTCTAGATCCAGCTACCTCTTACTACGTGAGGCTTTGGGGGGACATCTAGACATAAACCATAACAGTATACTAACAAGTTCAGAAAGTACCAGGGGAAATAAAATCTGCCAAATTTCTTTTCTCAGTCCTCAATGCTTTTTAAATGCTTGATTGTAGAACCTTTCTCCCTACTCTGGATATCTCTGGAACCAGTATTCCATGGAATACATTTCAGGAAACCCTGTACCATGTCATTCCTAAGTACTTGGAGCACTATTCTTCCTTCTTTAGTAAATGTCCAGGTAGTCTAACCCTAGTTTCTTTTCCTAAAAAAGCTCATACTTTCATCAATCATGTTATCTTCTCTGCTAATTTGAAATTTACGCATGCATGTACACAAATGTGCACACAGACAGACACACACCTCTATCTTTTCATCTGTCTTGCCTCTCCAGCTAAAACAAGATCTAGCAACAGATGTGGAAATGTACACAAAACTGTACTTTTTTGTCTAGCACATGTGTCAGTGGTCAAAGTGCATTACAACAGAGATACGCAAATTCCTCATTTTTGGCCCTGACTGATATTACCCCATTTCCTTTCCATGTCACAGCTTTCGTTCTTTTTAAAATTACAATATTTGCATTCTCCCCCTAGTTCTGAGACCGGTTTGGATAGTGTTTCCTTGCAAAGAAAAGAATGTATCCTTTGTTCTGTAACTTCACAAACAAAATGGCTTTCAGCTGGTTGAAAATAGTTGAGTCAGTAGGGATTTGATGCATTTGAACTGTGGTGCAGGGCAAGAGGGTGGGAATTTATGGATTTCAAATTTAGTATTCTTAGTTGATTTTAGATTTATGATACTATCACCTGGATGACTCCTAACTGCTTTATGATATTTGAATATTTTAAATCTCTACTGTTTGGATGTAGCTAAAAATATATGCCAGCAGCCCTTCAGGGATTAACACACCCTTCCCCTGGTTCAAGGCTCTGAAAAGCTGGGTCCTACCTCTGAGGCTCCAGCTTTCCCACCGTTTCTGCTGAGACAGAGCTTGAGCTGTCCCACATGGAGTTTTCTTAGAGGTCTTAGTTCATTTCGTAACTTCAATTTCATGTATCTTGGTCGCTCAGGACATGCCTCTTTTTTCATTTATTTTAAAGTTGATGGAAATCCCGTTTATTCTTTTAAGCATGTTTTTAGAACTTCTTGAATATTAGGTAATTCAATATGATTATTCAAGAATGTTATTATTTTGATTATTTTAAAAGTAGACTTTG
This sequence comes from Hystrix cristata, assembly GCA_004026905.1. Lineage (NCBI taxonomy): Eukaryota > Metazoa > Chordata > Mammalia > Rodentia > Hystricidae > Hystrix > Hystrix cristata. The sequence goes on from PVJO010000980.1 coordinate 117,784, forward strand.
AGCGGATTATTAAAGTGCCTTTTAATACACTTTATTGGTTTGTGAGTCACAAGACATCTTGGTATATTGACTGCTATGTCATTTAGTTTCAAAAATCTCCCATTAGGAATGACAATTACTAAACGTTTTGCTTACCAAAATCTTAGATACCTAAAATCTAGTGAATGCAATATTTAGTTCTATTTTCTTACCTCCTTTTCCCCTCTCACTCTACTTCTCCAACATAGAGACTCTTTTTTTTGGAAAAAGTTATTGTTTCTTGACTCTTGGTTTCTAAAAACCTAAGTTCAAAAATCTCATGCCCTGGGGAATTGGTCTCTGGCATCTTTGAACGATGATAAAGATATGTGTATCTTACAGAATGGTTCTACTAAACATTATTCTTTGAAACATAACATGGCATAATGGATGTACTTAAGTATCTTTGAGTGATCACTTTTATCAACCAGCTACTTGGCAAGTATGCCTTTAGAAGCATATGGCTTAGAGGCACAGGGAATGTGAGAGCTGGTAAGAAACACTGCAGAATATGACATAAATTAAGACCTTGCCGGATGATCGTATGAGAGAGCATTCATGCTAAGTCAGACTAGATAGCAGCAGGTGGGCAGCAGCTAGTTTAGGAATAGAAATGACTTTCAAATTGATTGCCCATTTTTCTTCTTTATACAGTATATCTCAGGATACATTCAAAGCATGTTGACTTATGCTACCCAGTATATTTCAGAGACTTAAAAATGATTTATCTGTGGGTATATAGGCATATTTTACTTTGTAAAATTCTTTCACAGAGTTTGTAGTGGCTAGCATTAGGCCTCAATTAATTCTTAATAGGCAATAAAATCTTAACAGAAAGGATTTTTTTCACTTAAAAAGAATATCTGACTGAGGGATTGAGCTCAGTGGTTAAAGTGCTTGCCTTGCAAGTATAAGGGCCTGAGTTCGAACCCCCCCCCACAAAAAAAAAAAGAATATCTGATTTGAGAAAGGATTGTAATTAACATTGACTGTTATGATCAACACCTATACACATGTATTATTTTTCAAGTCTTAAAAGAACCAACTACTTAGGGAAGGTTCAAACATAGTTATGTGTCACTGAACAATAAGGATACATCCTGAGAAATTCAGTGTTAGGCAATTTCATCATTATGGGAATATACACAAACCAGCTGGGTTTAGCCTGCTACACACTGAGGCGATGTGGTATAACTTATTGCTCCTCGGCTACACACTTGTATTAACATGTTACTCTATTCTGCCTACAGTTGTAACACAGTGTAACAAGTGGTATTTGTGTATTTGAACATAGAAAAGGTATGATAAATACACAGTATTAAAGATGAAAAATGGTGCACTTTCACTTACCATGAATGGCACTGGGCATCCAACCTTTTGGTTTGCCTAGGCCACACTGAGTGAAGAGAAAGTGTCTTGTTCAGTACCAATAAACACTTGACTTTGCAGGCAGGCACGCATAGGTAGGCTGAAATACTGTTGTCAGTAATATCTGTGGTTTATTTGCCAAGTCACACAAATGCATGTAACATCTGATACACTTGGATTTCCATTTAACTGCCTGTTTGGCAGCTTCAGAAGCCAGAATTAGCTCAACTCTGAGTCATCCTAAACACCATTGTTGCCCACACAGTCAACATTTGCACACTACACATTTGAGTCATGAAAAATATCCATACGAATCACACAATAAAGCCAGGGAAGCTGAGCAGAAGGATTGCAAGTTCAAGCCTAACCTGGGCAAAACTGATCAACTTAGGGAGACCCTATCTCAAAATAAAAAAAATTGAGAAAGGGCTGGGATGTAGGTCAGTGTGAAGGCCCAGAATTCAATCCTCAGTTACCCCCAGCCCCCCAAAAAATCCACCTAATGTTAAAAGCTTGCAATCTTGTGGAGCTGCATTAGTAGCTACTATCTTGGGCTACGTGTGGGCTACAGGCTGCAGTTTGGGACATGCTTCAACAAGACTTTCAGAAAACTTCCATCTCAAAAGTACTCTTACACACCCCACATATGCATTTGTTCTGACAAAGCTAATGTGTTCTGGAACTTGGTAAAATTCCGAAATTTGTAAGCACTAGTAGAAAATGGTATGTAACAAAAAAGAGTATGAACTGGAGTTTTTGTTCCAGTTCTGTTACTGCATACCTATTTGTGCTTAACAAAATTAGTTAAACCTCTCTAAGCCTGTGTTCTTACTGGGAAAATGCAGATAGTAACCCCTATTATATAGGGTTGTGAGGATTTAATAGGGTTACTTGTGCTGACATGTGGTAAGTGAAAATTAACTTGTACTTCCCATCTCGTCTGGATAGTTCTCTTCTTTTGCATTTTCTTTTTTTAAAGATTTAAAAGAAGAATCATGGAAGGAGCTAGAATTGCACATTCATTGAAACTGAACTTTTAAAATTCTTTTCTATTACAAGTAAAAAAGAAAAGATCCATCATAGTGGTGTCACTCATCAATCTTCCTCTTCCTACTCATCATTTATTCAGTAGAAAAGAATGTGCTTGATGTGGTTGAGAAACAATGAATAAACTAGGTTTACTGATCACTGATACAGAGGATTGGCTCTAGTTAAAGAATAGCTTTCTAAGGAATTTTGACTTTTTCATGCACGCAGTTTGGTTTAAACCCAAGACCAGATGGGAGACTCTGAGACAAAAGCACACACAGAGTTATTAGTCTGGACAGCTTGCCAGCTTGTCCTCCTCACCTGGTGCAAGGCAGGTAAAGGGCGTGAAGGTATGGAGCACATGTGAAGTAGGCCGGAGAAAGGAGCTGTGGATCCAGTGGCTGGTGCAGTGGAAAAGGAAATAGAATTTCCTAGGTTGTCTCCTGCCTAAAGATGTGACCAGGACAGTGAGATGAAAGGGGAATTGCAATTTGAAAGGCAAGGAGCATGCGTAATTTTGTTGCGTCTCCCTCAGTGGTCTCCATCAGGAGTGGGAAAGCAGGATCAGAAGTGACCAAGAAGATCCGTGATATGCACTGTAGTACAGCACAGCCGAGATGTTCCAGGCAACAGAAAGGCCATATGGAAGTGTCTGACTCGCAGGTCCACAGTAGATAGGCAGGTAGATGAAGCCAGAGAGACTGGATGAAGAGGAGTTAGTAGGTCCTGATGTGACCGCTGGGTTACCCCAGCTTATGCAAGACCAGATGGGGGAGAAGTAAGCACTCATGGGTAATGAGTGGAAAGTGACAGAAGAACTTGTTTAGAGGAAATGGGGTCATAATGTTTGTTTCCATGACTGAAGTGGAGTTCACAAAAATGTCTGTGACCAAGTGAAGGAACTGTGAAATCTGGGTGTCACATGGACTCATGTCACCAGTGTGAGTACTGAAAATAACGAGAGAAGATGGAGGTAGAAGGGGAAACTGGGTCCTAAGGTCCCTGGGAATAAATGTGCATGAGGGGCCATTAATAGATAATGGCAGTCAAGTTCCTCTCTCTGTGGTCTATCTTCCTTCCTAAATAAAGGGTAAGCTCATGCTATGAAACTTGAATGACTTTGTACAAAAGGGAAGTGTGGCGTAGAGGGCCAGGTCTTATCCTAGGACAAGTGACTTCTTATCAGGATTTCCATGAATTGCTTCTTAGAAGGTACAGATCCTCCAAGGCTGAAGAGTGTCAAATCTAGGCTTTTAATTATTTCGTACTCTCAGTGGAATTTATTTCTTCAAGAATAAAATGTTATGCCAATAGGAAAGTTATTAAAAATCATTTGGTGGAAAAATATGACCTGCACTGATAGAAACTAAATCCATAGTTCATTGTGTTATGTTTGCTTAACAGTACGGACCAATGTAATTTTCAGGTTTTTCATGTGTGTGTGCTTTTATGACCTGTAAATCAAGTATAGTATAAATGGCCATTTGCCTTTCTTTAAAAATGCAGAATTATTTAGCAAATTAAAATTCACCTTTCTTGTATTATTTTGTCAGATATTTTACGAACATCAATTTTAACCTGTTTTCCTCCTTGAAATTTCATACTAAGCATGTATAAGAAATTTTACTAGATCAGGTTGGAAGGAATTTTTGGTAATATGCATTTGCAGTTGTTGCTCTGGATATTTAAGTGATGTGGGGACCTCTGGTGGCTTAGTTTATTTTTCCACTTTAAAGAGTAACTGGATGCTGAGTAGAGAGCTACACATAGGATTCTAATTGGAGAAGACCTTAGAGATCACCTAGGGGGAGTTTATCATTTGAGAGGAGAAGGACCTGAGGGCCTATAAAGGTTACATACCTTTGCTAGGATCACTCAGCGAAACCAAGGCCAGCTACTCTTTCTGTAGCATGGCACTGTTCCCTTGGAGAGTCAGTTACTAAAATAAATGTGTATTATTCTATTAAGTCCTAAATACTTAATGTTAAAAATGCCTCTTGCATCCGAGCTATCCTTCGCATCTCACTCCCTCTATTCCTGGTCTCAAGGCTTCTCAGGGGACTGCTGCTGTAGCCTCCAGGTGTTCTGCTCTTAGCCCCTCTTTCTTTGTTACATTCACTCCTGACCACTGAAGTCACTGTGCAAAACCTGGGACCTGGTCTTGTCACTCCCCTGCTTAAACTTCATCTCTGAGTCACCAGTGTCATAGGCTTCTTAACATGATTCACAAGATTTCACAACAGGTCCATTTGAAAAAAAGTGGTATTTCTTTATACAAATCTGTCTTTTTCTTTCAAAGCATTGCCCTGCCATTTATGTGTCTGGATGACCTCCACTGTATTATTTAACCTCTTCAAGCCCCATTCTTTACCTGTGAGATGGAAATGGTAGAACTTGCTTCAGGGAATTGTTGTGAGAGCTAATCAAATAAGATTGTAATAGAAAATACCCAGCACATAGTAGGCATCTGATGGATGGTAGCTCTTATTGGCTGCTTAGCTCACTGCATCATACATTTCTACTGCACTGCATGGAAAGAAGGGACTTCATTGCCATGTTTTCATAAACTAGTGCAGTGCCTAACATATAATAGGTGCTTAAGCACTATTTCCTGGGTGGAATTGAGCCATGATAATTTAAGCAAGTAGTTTAATCATTGTAAACCTAATTCAGTATGATAAAAAGAGGAAGAATTAAATGAAATAATGCATATAAAACACACTTAGTGTTTCACCTGGCTTATAGTTACAGTAGTACCTCGGTTCACAAACTTCATTCTTTCCACGATTCTAGTTGCAAACTGATTGGACTCGAACTGAATCAAATTTCACTATAAAGTCAGCATTGAACCTAACCACTGAATTTGATTTGGTTTGCGACCGATTTGGTTTGTGACCAAAATCGTGGAAAGCATGAGTGAGGTACTACTTATAATTCAGTGCATGGTAACCAATGGCAAAAATCATGCTTATCCTTAAAAATTCATGCTAAAGTATTGGCTGTTCTGTAGAGCACCCTGTACAGAGTTAGCTCTTCTGCGTATACCCTCTCTCTGATACCACCTGAAGCTTTGGCTGCACTTCCTGCCTCTGGCACAATTAATCATTACCTAACCCGGCTCTCATGCTCCAGGAAGGATGGTTATTGGGAAAAATAACCTGAAAAAACCTTGGGCTGAACCCAGACCATGTGACTTGTGTGACCCTGAGTAAGTTAATGAAGCTTTTCCGTCCTTTGTGTAGTTGAGGTCATAGGGGTGATGATACTTAGTGTAGGGTTATTGATGTGTTGGTCTCTCCTACTAAAATGTGGATCTTCTTTTGAGTGGGGGTAATTAATCTTGACTGAAATATTGTAGGTGCCCAGGAATGTGTAATGACTTGAATATGGCCACATAAGTTTGTCAGTGTTAGGAAACCGTAAATCCAAGCAAGGAGGGTATAAACCAGGCACCACAGAAAAAAGTAAAATTAAAAATGGTAAAACAAAATGCAGTGTTAAACACACCAGTACTAAAGCCAGTACTTTAGAAAGCCAGTACTAGAGATTTTTAAAGTGGAAAAAATAACAAAACATGAAGTTCAGTCAAATAATAAAAATATGGTTGGTGTTGGAATGAGTAGAGAAGACAGAACTATAAAAAATAAAAAGAAATAAGAAAAGAAAACAGAGCATTTCACTTAAAGGAGTGGGAGTTGATAACATACAGCTCTGAGAGTATATTAATAGCCAAGATTTATAACTTCCAGAGTTCCAGACATCGGCTCATTTCACCCTCAGAACAACTAGGGCAGTAGGTGATCATAGCCCTCATTTTAGATCTGAGGAGATAGTTTAGCAAAGTTAGTATACAGGCAGACCAGGCTTTAGATAGGAACCTCCTTAGTCCAACCACCATGTAAACTATACTCTAGAAAGGTAGGGGATTAAATATATTGGTATTTTAGAAATTAATTTATTTAGCATTTAATGTCTTAGGCCTAAGGATTGTTATGGAAATGTATATTTGTCTTTCAGTTTATGCCTGTTCAGGTACCAAGTGATGAAGAAAAAAAGGATCCTGTCCTTTTTGCCAGTAGAGTAAGGAATTTGATGGCAGAGTAAGTATCTGTATGAGCTTATGACCAGTAAATACTTTGAAAATTATTGGTAAATGTCACTTAACAGAGGTTTAAGGCATTTTTTTCCTCCCATGAAGGCCTCATTTCCCAACTCATTTTGATAAGTAGAGTAATGTGTCCAAGGACATAGTGAAACATTCTGTAAGTATTTCCCCAGCTGCAGCCCCAAACTGATGGAGATGCATCTTGATCAGAAAGACAGGGCAGGTACAATAGTCAGAAGGGATCAGACAGTGCCTTCCGGAGGTGGCCAGTCACTGCCAGACAAAGCCTCTGACAGTCTCAACAGTTCCTTCCTAGGCCACCCTTCCGTCTCATCTCCATCCAGCGGCCCCAGGGAGGGAGTTTCAAAAGCATTAATGGTCATAGCACTAAAATAGAGAAAATTTGCAAAGGGGAAAAGATGCACAGAAAAGGGAAAAAGTTACCCTTATGAAGGAATGGCTATAAATTTGGGATTTAGAAACTGCAAAACATAAGGCACTTTCCTGCACGTAAGGCAGTTTCAACTGGCTAGTATTGTGATTAGATAAATCACCTGTCTCGTAATGAAAGAATGTGTTGTACCATTACCACCACCCAGGCAGCCTCAGGGGCCTCCAGATATGCACCTCTCCACAGGCACCACCTTCCTCAGTCCTGCCCAGGAGGAGGTTTAGAGCTAATAGGCCAGCAGTCATTTTTTTCTGTTAGTAAAAATTCAACAGGAATTCTGAATTTAGCTTCAGAGCTGAATTTGGTTTTGTAACCAAATTTTTAACATATAAATGTATATAATTCTGACATATATATACCTGTATATATCTTAATATTTCACAGTAGAATAAACCTTGTTTTAAAATAAAATGAATATTTAGCCAAAAATATTTTGTTACTGGGGCTGGGGATTTAGCTCAGTGGTTAAAGTGCTTGCCTTGCAAGCACAAGGGCCCGAGTTCGATCCCCAGCACCAAAAAAAAAAAAAAAAAAAAAAAAAAAAAAAAAAAAAAAAAAAAAAAAAAAAAAAAAAAAAAAAAAAAAAAAAAAAAAAAAAAAAAAAAAAAAAAATTTGTTACTAAGTGTGCTTGCTTTATCTAGTGTTTAGGTCAACTACAAAATTTGCTTTGATAGTATTTTCTTCCCTTTTTTCATATGTTTTCATACCAACTTATGTTCAAAAATTAGGAACTGAGAGAATTTATATCAGGTATTTTGGTTTCCCAAAATGAACCTAAAAATAGAGAAGAGATTTGGTTGGGAAGCCTTTCTGAATTTGGAGAGGTGTAATGGCCTGACATAAAGATTAAGAAAAATCTTATTTAACTGCACAAACTTGAATAAATTTTCTCCAAAATTTCTCCTCATGTGTGAAATGGGAATTAAAATTATTATCTTGCTTTTCTCATGGTTTTGATTGCTATGAGACTCAAGTAGGAAAGTATAAGAGGAAAGCATTTGAAAACAGTAAGTAGCAAAGGAGATGGAAGGTAGTGGTGGTACTACAAAGTGCTGCTAAGAAATATTATGTCCTGTGCTGGGCCCTTTACTAGTGTTTTCTAACATTGCTCTCATAGCAAGTCTGTGAGTTAAGGAAATAGACTCAGGAAGGTAAACAGTTGGCCTAAAATTATACCAAGTACAGACTAGGCTGGGACTCAGGTTCACATTTCCTGTTACTAAAGTCCAAGCTCTTAACTATTATGCCGTAGTGTTTAGTATTATAATTCCTGAAATGCTTCGTAGTTTTATTTTTCATTTTAAGTAGTCTTACACTAAAAAACTTATTATCCCAAAACATAGCAGAAAACCTATTTTAGATAGAAGAAAAGTATTGTTCTTGTTGCACTCCTTCAAAATTTAATGTTCCTTACAATGATCCAACATAGTCAAATGCAGTTGAAGATACAGTTTTATTATTTTCACTGAATATTTGGAATAAAAATTTAGCAAAGAGTAATCTTTAGGAACTTATTCCATGTATTGTGCAGACTTTCTTCTTGATACTGTTTTTTTTTCAGTTCTCATTAATATATATATTTTTCCAAATCTAGTTCAGTATCATTCAATCTCCAAGAAGTTGTGAGGTAGACAGCAAGAGTTATGTTCTCCTTTGAGGATGGAGGATGTTAGTTTTGGAAGAAATATCAGCTTAGTGTCAGCTTGTTTCAGTATTTTTAGAAGATTGTTATGTAGCATGTAGGTGACCTCTAGTTATAAAAGATGTCAAAAAAGATGGTTAGTGGTTTGGATAGATTTTTTCACTTAGAGAATGTACAAATGCCATTTATTAGCTTAAGCAGTACCTGTATAGGTATTCTCATATTGTCCTTACAATAGCATTGTGAGGTACAGTAATTATTCCTAGGCACAGATGGGGAAAATGAAGCTTGGATTCAGATACCTAAAGGTTTTCATCTGGTCAAAGACTTCTTTAGAATTTGAGCGTGCATCTTTTGAGTATTTTCCTTGAAACTCACATTAACTGTGTATTATTTTTCTCGTTAAACCACCAAACAAAAATTATCATCTACATAGACAGAAGCATATGGGCATAAAGAGTTTTTCTTGAGTCATTGTAAGTTTGAAGAATTAGAGAAATATTTCTCTTTGGCAAGAAAAGCCATAGTCACTGAACTAAAAAGTAATACTTTTCTATTCATTATGATTTGCTGATCAACTCAGACCTCCTGAAAAATCATTAAATGTTTTCAAAAAAATTGAATTTCAGGTTTTTTTTTTTTTAATACTTTTAGAGCCCTGGGAATCCCAGTAACAGATCATACCTATGAGGATTGCAGACTGATGATCTCGGCAGGACAGCTGACATTGCCTATGGAAGCTGGGTTGGTGGAATTTACAAAAATTAGCCAGAAATTGAAGTAAGTGTATTTTAAAATTACTACACTCTCATAAAAGTTTTCAAAAAATACAGAAATCGTATTATGTTTATTTTCTCTTGCTTTATTATTGCTCAGCTCTAGGACCATGTGGTGTTTATAAGGAATGCCAAGACTGTGAATTTATCTCCCATGTTACTTATTTAGTTTTTTTCCCCCAATAATCATTAACTCAGAGATAAGTGCCTCAGTCTCAGGGTGAAAACAAGACATAGCTATAAACATGGATCCACATCGATAACTCAGAGATAAGTGCCTCAGTCTCAGGGTGAAAACAAGACATAGCTATAAACATGGATCCACATCGATCATCTTCCTGTTTGGAAATGGCTCAGGGTGGTTGATCAGTCCTGTGGCCTTTTTACAAGAAGGGTAATGTAATTACATGATACTGATGTGAGGTGCTCAGAAGTTCACTCCTGAAAAACTTGTGTAATAGCCATGCTGACTGTCACCGACCTTTAAATACTTACCTAGATCAACACTTTTGTCTTGGTATCTATTTTTTAAGGCGAAAACTCACCTTTGTACATTATGATGTAGTTTAAGCCATTCAGAATATTCACTTTGAGCTGTCTTCTATAAAAGGAAAGTAACTCTCCAAGCCCCCTCTTGGTACAATTCGTTCTGTTTGCAGCTCTAATTAGGAATTTGCAGAACTAACGTACTGATTTAATAGACCTTAACATCCTCCCTAGGAAGTTGCTGCAGAACCAGTTACTATTATCTAAGTTCAATATTAAAAAACATAAATAATAATAGTATTTTGATATATCTTTTAGATAACAAAAGTGTTTTGCTTTTGTTTTGGTATTATGTGTAAAATTATTTCCATAAATTTGAAAAGTGGAGATAGTCATTGAAATTTAGAAGTATGTGTTAGGTCACTTGTTCAGTTTTGTACAGTGATGACAGGATGTTGGTGTGAGCTACAGTATATTTTCCAGTATTTTATCACCCTGATTTTTTCCAGCTAATATTAGAGGAAGTGTACATAGTCTAATGAATCACACGATTATAATCTTGCATGAAATACGAATTCAGTGTCAGCTTGAGAGTTCCTTGAAAACAAGTTTTATACTTTCTTTTGTAACAACTCAGTAAGTACTGTTGATTTACTAAGTACTTACTAAGAACTTTACTAAGTACTTACTAAGTTGAAATTTGCTTTTTAATTTTTTCTTATAATTCATTTATTATTCAGCTACACTGCTCTTTTTGTTTATTTTTGTTTCCCTCAAGTATTTGGGATATTTATCAGTTGCACCGATAGGCTGTTAAAAATTAAATGCTTTGCATACATGTTCCATATGTACTTTTAAGTACCCACTTTATTCTTCTTTTCAGATTTACCACATATTTTTCCCTCAGACAAACTAATGGAACAATGTTCACAAGATGTCCATATGAATTGACAAGGGCTAATGACATTATTTATAATTCTTTGTTTAGATTAGATTGGGATGGCATTCGTAAACATTTGGATGAATACGCATCCATTGCAAGTTCCTCAAAGGGAGGAAGAATTGGAATTGAAGAATTTGCAGAGTATCTAAAGTTACCTGTTTCAGATGTCTTGAGACAACTTTTTGCACTCTTTGATCGGGTATGTTAAAACTTAATCTTAACATTTTACTGTGCCAGCCCCCGTAGAATATAAATTATTATGGCAGGCATTCAAAAAACTCATTAAGTCAGTGTTAGAAGAATCAGGGCCGAATTTGTGCTTTAATCTCATGACTTAATTTTCTCCTTCATGTGAATAATTGTGTGTGCTTATATATATGAATGTGTGTGTAGTAACATTTATTATAGTGTATTATTTATTATAAATACAAGATCAAAAATATTGTGGCCTTATAGCTACATGTATAATATGGAATTGGAAAAGTTTGTGTATCAAAATTTATACATCGATGACATGAATGGTAGTGTTCTATTCTGAAGATTTCTGAACCACCCCCCAAATATGTGAAAGCCAAATAGACTTTATTTTCAAATAATGTTTTATAACAAAGGTTTAAATTGAATTCATTGCAACTCATGAATATGTGAATGTGTGCAATTAGCTAATTGTATTATCAATTGAATTTTCTTTAGGAAAAATGTGTCAAGATTTCAAGTTCTCCATTTGTAAATTTGATTTTTAAAATATGAAATCAATATATATTATGGAACTGTAACCAAATGTGTATATAGTAAAATATATAGTATATAGAGTATATATATAGTATATATATATGTATATAGTAAAATATACACATTTGGTTACAGTTCTCATAAATGCATAGATGCATGTTATTGCCATTACATTCAAGATACAATATCCCCAGCACTCTCCCCAAAAAAGATACAACAGTTGTAGCAATAATGATGATCATAATAATAATCCCTTTGAAGCTCTCCATGCAGTCAAGCCCTTCCCCTACCTGTAATCCCTGACAGTCACTGGTCTGTTCTCCATCCCCATAGTTTCGCATTTTCCAGAAACCATGTAAATGAAATCATGTACTATTGTAGTCTTTGATTCCGGCTTCTTTCATTTAGCATAATGCATTTGAGATTCAGGCATGGTGATAAATTTATCAATAATTCATTCTCTTTTATTGGTGAATGGTATCCCACTTATATGGATGTACCATAGTTAATTTATTTCTCAGTTGAGGAACATTCGATTTGTGTCCATTTGGGGTCAGTTATGAATATAGTTGTAAGCCAAGCAGTCATGTATAGGTTTTTGTATAAATGTAGGTTTTCATTTCATTGTAGTTGTGTAAATAGGAGATGACTGTGTTTTGCATTTGTTCTGAAGGATATTTTTGTGCTATATAGAATTCTGAGTTAACTGTTCTTCTGACAATTTAAAGATGCCCTTGGTTTTGCAACCTCACTGCTCCCTACGTTTTACCTTTCCTCACCAATTCTCCTGGTGTGGTATTTTGTCCAGAAGTAGTTGCTTTTTGTATTTTGTTCAGAGATGTTAGTTATAATTGGGAGAGAGGGCTAAACTGGGCTTATTCTATCTCGGCTGGCCAGAAGTCCCCGTTGTCTATTAACCGCCGGGAAAAGTATGTTGCAAAGAAATTATGGCTTGATGAGAAGACTTTTTTCTTTTTCCCAGAGAACCCTAATGTTCCTAGTGCCTTATTCTGTGATCTCACAGATGAACTATTCTGTCACGTAATGCTGTTAAGCAACCTTCTTTTCTATGGAGTGCCAGAGCCTCTCTTCTGCCTCTCTTCTGGGCTTGCTTACAGCACACAGATAATTTGTGCTCCCACATAAAATGATAACGTACCAGTGCCACAATATTATTGTAAAGCATAATGAAGAGTTAAGGGAAGGGAATGTAGATTGTTGTATGTAACCATGCAAGTTGGGAAATTAGAGGTGCCTTTTCACTTTTACAACCACTAATCTTCCTCAGGGATGCGTATAGCAACTTTCACTATGGCCCTAGAAACCAGGCCAGGAATTTTAACTAAAATCTTTCTATGTTTGAAGCTGGTGACAGGAAGGAATAGAAAGTACAGGAGATGGAGAAATGGGAATAGATACGAAATAGGGACAGAGGGAGAAGTTTAGACCGTATCTTAGACATCACGGTCACAAGAATTTTTAATCAAAATTAAAAATAGTATCTGCAGAGGTTGCACTGTCCTTCAGTTGTCAAACTGTCATAGCTGGAGGTTACAGAATTGTTAGGACACCCGTTTAGTCTTCTGATGATTGAGGGTACCTGCCAACAACCTCATTGTTTCTATGGCACTTTTAGGTACAGGAAGACTCGGGAGTGGGCAAGGGAGGTAAAGCAAGGTGAAAAGCAAGTCAATTCACTTAACTCGATTGACTCATTCTCGACTAGAAGAGACAGTTGTCTAGAGGCAGATTGGAGACTGGCTATTTGGTTAATCACATTTCTCCACGGATTGCCTCAGTAGGTTCACATATCATCCATGATTGTTGAATTTTCTTTACTTCTTTGTGTGGTAGAATCCAGCTTTAGATATAAACCGTAAGCCGGTCGGGGGCGGGGCAGCTGACTGCAGAGTGGAAGTGGGTTGCTTTGAGACAGCAGAGTCTTGCTCGAGCCGATCTCCTCAGTCGCTCATGAAGGTGTTTCCTCATTCCAGTGGGTCGGTGACAGTGCCTGCTGGGCCAGGGCTTCAGGATACTGGAAATCTGCCTTGGTGCAAATTCTTTGTAAGGTGGGGGATGAGTAACCAGTGGGCACTAGAGCCTGAGAACATTCGGCTTTGCTGCAGACCTCAACAGGGATGTGTATGTGACCACACGCACTCTCAGAAGTGTCGAGGATGAGGGCGCCGTGAGACTGAGGTCCTCCAGTATCAGCAGCTGTCCCATCCGCATGGATGGATATTTGGAGATTGTGCAGAACGGACGTCTCGTTGTCTCTACAGAGTGTGGCCACATCTTCTGTAGCCAATGCCTCCAACGACTTCCTGAAGAATGGTAATAGTTGCCTGACTTGTAGGAAGATCAACCACAAATTGTACCACCCCTTTTATGGATGAAGAACTCCAGGCTTCTTGGGAGAAACAGATGAATGGACAGACAGACAGACAGCCTGGCTGGGCTTTCTGCATGCTATCTGCCTCATTTCCTGAGCTCAACGAGACTGTTTCAAAACAAATATCTGATATGTAAACTGCTCTTTCCTTTCCCACCCCTACTTAGATCCTTTTGTTATCTCGAGTTTGACGCTATAGAGCTGCACCTAGAACTGCTCCCAGGCCGGCTCCTCACCCCTGCTCCCTTGGGGTGGCCTGGCGCTAAAGCAGGAGAAAAGGAGTCATGCACATGGGAGCTACCGATTGGGACTGCTCATGTGCTAAGGAGTTTCCCTGCTGGAAGGCTCACCCTGCTGTCCCAGGAGCTCGGCTTTCCTGGGCATCGGCCAGTCGACCGGTCTGCCTGTCGCCCAGTGACTAAGCCAGACCCAACGCACTTGGCCCAAGGATCCCACTGCAGGAGTGGCCGCTGACTTTCCCTTCCCTCAAGAGTCAGGGGTGACTTGTGATTCTGCCTGCACCTTATTATTGATGTGCAGTGTCCTCTTCAAACCACAAGGACCTCTATAGGGCAATCCCTGTTTCCTAAGAACAAAAAGTACTGCAGAGCCTGTCCTCACCTATGTCTCAGCAGTCAGGAGGCAGCACCGTCAGTGTCCTCCTCAGGGCCCTTGAGCTGTCTGCACAGCAGCGCCTGTCTTGCGTGTCTCTGTGTGCCAGCCATTCTCAGGAACCTTCCTCATGCCCCTGCGTTCTCCACCTAGCATGGGACGTGCAGGTTAAGTGGCAGACGTGTGTCTTGGTGTGCCCCCTACTCTGCTATAAGCCACCTTGTGCTGGCCATGTACCCTCCGGCCCTCAGTTCCCACTGCTCGTCTGCCTCAGTAGATACAGGAGGTGGAGGCAGAAGTTGTGGCCTTGTAGCCTCTCACTTCCCTGACTTTGCCCAGGTCACCATGTCTGTTGGCCCACCTGACCTGGCGCTGCTTCATCCTCTCCCATCAGGTGACACTTACTCCCAAAGCTGTTCTTCAGTTGCTCCGTAGGTTTTGGCTGGCAAAGCACAGTGGCTGTCCCTCCCCACGGAGCCCAGCTAACAGCCTCTGCTCAAACCACAGGTGTGCAGCAAGCACCTCAGGGCCTCTGGGGCAGCAGGGTGACCTGAGCCAGCTGTGAGGCACCAGGACCAGGGGCTGGTAGGGGCTGGAACCTCTCTCTGTTCCTCCTTCCTCAGAGGGCTTCAGGTCAAGCCAGTAGCTGTTTGGATGAAACACATTCATGTAGGGAAGGGGCCGCTCAGGCTTTGCTAGCAATAACTGTTCTTCAGTGCCGCCTTCTGAAGGAGCAGGACTCGGCACAGAATTCACTTTCATCAGGGCCGAAAGAGCATTCCTCCTCTCTGTGAAAAGGAAATGGTTTATTCTATATTTGTGCTTTCTTTTTATCTGTTTGGGTTACTACCATTTATTTCAATGGCTAATAATTTTCTCCATGAACTGATGTAGTGGGCCTGCCCTCCACTTGGTCATCATGGCCACTAAGTCCACTCTGGGCTTCATGGAAATGCTCTTGTTCCATTCTGATGGTGTCCAGTCTGGAAGGTCAGGCAACCACACAGCCATCAACCTGTAAATGTGGTTGCACCCATTTAAAACTTTGTTTCATCCATTAAGACAGAATACATGGTTGATCATAAAATTGTATTCATCCTAAATTGAATTGGGAAAAATGTATTTCATTTCTACTAATAGGAAAAGGTTGGTGTGAAGAAAATCTCTTTCCTTTCCTCTGTGTGTACATAGTTCAATTCTTTCTTTGTTATGTTACCTTTAACCTCTATAAATGGACATTAGTCTGTTTTGGACTCCTGCTAATGTTATAGATGCAAATAAAACCGTTAATTTGAACCAGAAAGAAAAAACCCAGAAGCTAGTTTATAAAATGTTTTTCTTTTGATTTCCAACATACTAGAAGATTGAGAAAATAGTCTGTAGAATTAATGATTAAAGCATTTAAGCTCCCTTCTCCCTTTCCCTATCTTCTTCCTATTCCTTCTTCTCCCTCTCTCTCTCTCTTTCTCTCTCTCTCTCTCTCTCTCTCTCTCTCTCTCTCCAGACCTGCGTGTCTCTGCCTGTGAGGATGTTCTTTGTTTTGAAAAGCAGAATTAAGCAATTGCTGCCACACCTTGTGTACATGTCCCCTTTCATACTAGGCTTGTTTTCTCTGTCTATTGAAGTGATTGAACTGGGGAGCGTTTGAGAAAAGCAAGGAAGTTCAGCAACTCCACCATTTGTTTCTCTCAGAGTAGCTTGTCTGGCTAAATTCAGTGCTTAATGAGAGGTAGGAGTGGGGAAGGAAGGGTGGGAAAGAGAAAGGGCCTGGTGTTCATTCCCTTTGCTGTTTCAACAGCTATATGAAAATACTTACAATGTAAAACTCTTATAAGCCTCTCCTGTGTTCCCTTTCCACTTTATCCTTCTTTCCTGCTGACTTGTTTTCCTTTCTTAATCTTTCCCCAAGTCTTTCCCTTTGCAGTTGTGGTAGAATTTTGGGGCTGGAAATAAGATCTGTATATCTCTCCACCATTTCCTTACTCTCTCATCCCCGTGACATTGAAGTGTCTGCAGAAGTTGATGTAGAAGTCTCAGCGTACAGAAGGTATGGAATGTTTCAATATACAGAATGGTCAGTGTGCAGAAGTTTCAATGTGAAGTTTCTAGAGAAACTTCATGATAGTTTTTGTCTCAGTTTTTCCTTTGAAAATGCTACTAGTTCTTTCAAACATTCTTCACAGTCTCATATATTTGATTGTAGACAATTTAAGGGTCCAACAAAAATGTGGCATTCATAATCCAAAGTGCAGCATAGTTCACTAGTTTGGGATAATTTTCTATGGAAAGGTACCATCTCTTTGAAAAACATCATCAATAACTATGAACTTTTTCATCTTTGGGTTTAATTTAGCTTCTTTGTTTTCATAAATATGTACTGAACTCTCCAAATCAGAGCTTAATTGGGAATTAGTTAAATGTCCACATGAATTAGAATTGTTTTAAACAATGGTTTAAAACAGTGGCCTCTCAATGTTTTTTATATTCATAATTCAAATTAAATACTAGATGTTCTGTTAATACACTTGAAGAGATTTAAAGATAGTTAATGAGATTAGGAAACAATACTGGTTGTATTAGAAACAATTCTAATGCAGTCATTTTTACAGTTATAACATGTCTTACAGTGTGTTATTGAGTAGACTTTGGATCTGACAGAAATATCTTATGTACCTATGAGATAGTGCCCAAATATTTCAGCAAGCATGTAATATTTATTGCTAGCTTGCCCAACATCCCTTGTTATCTGCATCTTAACTCTTGCTACTAGCATGTCTTCCATGCTACATCTCTTAGTATATTCAGCTTCATAGTCTATCCGATACTGTGACTATAACAGTATGTTAGTCACTGGTTGCAAGGCTATATTCCAGAGTTGGCAGAGTTATTCAATAAAGGATCAGGTACAAAATATTTTTGACTTTGTTGGCCATATGGTCTCTGTTGCAGATGATTATTCATCTCTGGCACTGTAGTGTGAAATGAGCCATGAACAATGTATAGACAAAGGAGTATGACTGTGTCCCAATAAAACTTTATTTACAGAGCAGGCATCAGTCTGCATGTGACGTACGAGTTGTAGTTTGATGGTCTATGATATATCTCCTAAACTGATGAAAACAAAGCAAGCTCAAGTACTAGATTGAAAAAAAGAGATCAGTGTTTACAGTGACCATTTTATTTTGTAGGGTACTCCACAGTGATTTAAAGCAAATCACTCTGAATCTTTATTCTTGAGTGATCTGTTGTTAACCTCTTGTTGATAATCTCCCCCAGTTCTAGTTAGTGGTTTATTACTCATCGTTACAGAGGAGAGGAAAAGAATGAAGAGATTGCTTTCTAATTCTTCAGCCGTAGCCTGGCATAAGCTCACTCTCTTTTTTTTACCAATACTATGACATATACAAGAGACCATTGTGTAGTAAAATTTACATGGTTGTATCTCCAGTCTGTAAAGCAATTTCACAAGTGTCATGATTTTTCCCATTTCTGCTATCTAGTACTTAGCTCTTCCATCTTACTATGTAATGTGTTTGAATATTAGGCAGGAAAGGTTTGTGTATACTTTAGAACTTTGGCAAGCCAGGCTTTTTGGCTATTATAAACTTTTGTAGATATTTTATTATAATTTCATTACATGGAATGAATGTGTTTCTTTATTCCAAGTTCTTCCTGTCTGCCCTGTTCTTGGTATTGTGTAAGTCTTGAGTGCCAGTAATAACAAGAATCCTTGCTTGCTCTTTCCTGTTAGAGGAGGTAGCATACAATCTTCTGTAAGTCTTTTAATCATGCTGAAAATTAGGACAGGATACTTAAATAGTTAGAAATATACTGTAAAATATTCTACCTTTTAAATTTTTAGTTCAGTTTTGGTAAGTATCACAAATACTTACAAAGACAAGTAATACAATAGTCCTTAGTTATGTACGAAGATCTCATCTCGATTCCAATCCTAGTTAATCAAAATTTGCTATATGAAACCCACTCTATAATGTATATGATATAATTTTTAGAAAAAAAATCTATAATTTTCCCAGTGGGACTGGTGAACTTTTCAATTGTCTTGAAAATTTGGTAGTCCTATATGTCTAGCATTCTATCTTCCGTTCTTAAATTGACTTAGCGCTTCCGTTTAAGTCCATGCTAACATTTCTTTTAAGTGTCATTATACTAGAAATAAAACTATTTAGATATGAGAATTACATGCTTTGCTTTGGGCTCCTCAATGCATGTATATTTGAGAGATGAATGGAAGAAACAGAAAAATTACAATTCACACTTAGAACTACTGAGCAATTACAGACCTCCTCCAAGAACGTAAAGAAGTAAAGAAGAGGGCTTTGTGAGAAGAGATTCTGTCAGAGCAACTTAATTTCCTTCCGTGAGAGAGTGACAGTCTAAGGTGATAAGGAAAAAATTAGATATTATCTATGTAGACTCTAGAAAGATTTTTTATTTCATCCAACTTGGTGTTCTTGTCAACATATTAGGGATTTCTGGTCCAGATGATGTTCCAGTTGGGGTGAAAGCCATGCTTGACAAAAGCTTCACCCACCATGTGAGTTTTGAGTACTGTATAAGTCAAACCAGGTTCATTCCCTGGTTTGACTTGATAGTTTACAATCAGAAATACTTTTTGAAAGCCAAGTATTGTGTTAACGTGGAGATAAGAGCAAGTGAGCATATCTTTAAATATTTGCAACCAGACTCAAGATGTAGAATGATTGAATTAAGTTAATATGTAGCATCATAAGGCTTAGGCCTTTTTACACAGTATTTAGAAAACTGCACTCATAATAAGAGTGATGCTGATGTCACTGTTTCATGGTGCATGAAAATCTAGACTCTCAGAACTGTACAACTAATAGAACTTTTGGTATCAAATTGCCCATCTTCTTCATTTTGCAGAAGGCTGCTAGCCCAAGAGAGGAAGTTACATGGTAGTCACACAGCCAGTTAACTGCAGCATTGGGATTAAAATTCCTAGTTCAGTATTCCTTTTACTATAAGCACCTGACTTTTTTTTTTTTTTTTGGTGCTGGGGATTGAACTCAGGGCCTTGTGCTTGTGAGGCGAGCACTCTACCTGCTGAGCTGAATCCCCAGCCAAATTTTTTTTTTTTTTTTTGGTGCTAGGGATCGAACTCAGGACCTTGTGCTTGTGAGGCAAGCACTGTAACCACTGAGCTAAATCCCCAGCCCCCGCACCTGACTTTTTTTAAAAATAACTTTAAGTTATATTGCCATATTTTAAATATCACATAAGAATTTATCAAGTTGTGCAGCCATCATTCTCGATGAGTTTTAGAACATTTTCATCAGCTCTATATGTGTCATCAATCCTTACTTCATTAACTATAAATATCGGTCACCTAAGTATCTTTGAGCTGTAGGCAGCCACTAATCTACTTCTGTCTCTATAGATTTGCCTTTTCTGGACATTTCGTAGAAATGGAACTGTACAACATAGTTTCTTATGCTAACTTCTTTCGCTTAGCATAGGCTTTCAGGTTCATCCATGTGGCATGGATTAGTAATTCCATCCCATT
The DNA here is from genome assembly GCA_004026905.1 of Hystrix cristata. NCBI lineage: Eukaryota > Metazoa > Chordata > Mammalia > Rodentia > Hystricidae > Hystrix > Hystrix cristata. The sequence continues at coordinate 137,887 of PVJO010000980.1, forward strand.
TTATTGCTGAATAGTACTTCATCATGTGGACAGATCACGTTTTTTTTTTATTCATTTATTAGTTGGTGGACACTTAGGTTATCCACTTTGTGCTTTTACGAATAATGCTTCTAATAACATTCATGTGTTGTTCACTTTTTAGACTTAATGATTCTTCCCCCTAAATTGGGGTTAAATTTTCCATTACGTGGGGACTCTTCTCCTACCCATTTTCTCTAAATCTGGATAGTAAAGTTCTCTCCCAGATAGCAACTGAGGTTGCTATTAATGTTCTAATAAGTAGCCATAGGGGGTTAAATAGTCCAGAGAAGAAAAGGCTTGCTAATCTAATAACAGTCTTTTATCCTGTGATGGCTTATGGGAAACTATTAGCCAAATGCCCTCCTTCTTCACAGAAAATAAATGAGAAGAATTGGATTTAAACTGCAGTGCATAACTACTTCAGATTGGCATAAGGAAGCACATTGTATATGACAGTGGATGCTATCAAGCTAATGTGCAATATTACAAAAACAAAACCATATAACTGCCTCCGGGAGAAGTGTATATGAATGGATTTAAATCTGTCTAAGGCCAGATGGCCTCTGTGATCCCTTAAAAACAAAGCAGTCCTTTTGTGGTACTTTTTCTGAACATCTCCTGATGTTCAGAGGCCATTTCTTTATGTCCATGAGAAATAAAGCCAGCCACTGTAGAGTCTTGCACAAACCACTGGTTGTGACAGGAGGAGATAGGTCATGCTCCCGTGTGCTAACGTAAGCAATGTCCCCTAGCTGCTATTCTCTAGAAAATAATAGCTAGAATACTCATTATTCAAGTCTAGCATTGTGTAGGTTCCCAAAAATACTTTCACATCTGATTTCCTTTTGACTGACAATTGAGCTGCCTGTAGTTCTACAAGAACTTGTTTGATAGACTCGGTTGCATGGCAGTTCAAAGCTTTTTCCAGTCTGATGCTATTTTATTGATCTATCTTTGTTTCCTGTTACTCTCAAAAATAGACTCTCATCATATATACGATTCACCGTCTCTGGAATACCTAATATCCCTTAGCGTCTCTGTGTTTTTACTATGCTGTCCTTTTATATCTATTTTTTATTTAGAGAATGCTGATTAAGCTTTGCCTCTGCAGAAGGCAAGCTTTTCTTTGCCTCAGAAGGATTCATTGCTCCTCTTTGGACAACCATACTGGTTTGATCACGTATATAGTATATTAACGGCAAGATCTTGAATAAGTATCTGAACTTCTCTGAGTGTTCTTTCTTTATCTGGAATACTTTCATGTCTTTTAGAGAAATTTTATGAAATCTGAATACCAAAGCATATTATATACAAATGTAATTGATTAATATTAATAATAGAAATGTGTACATAACAATTAGCTCATTATTATAACCAGTCCCTGTGGATCTACTTGGCCCTTGAGGACAATAGTCCTGTTGTATTTTCTCTCTTATCCTAAGCATTGAGTCCAAGTCCCGGTATGTAATATATCAGACTGAGTTGTTTTGAAGCAGGCAGGGGAGATATTATCATTTTGCAGATTTGAAATTGTGACCCCAAATGCTAAGTGTTACAGTATTTTAGACATTAAGTGTTGGCTACCTTTCTCTGAGTTCACCAATAGAACTTCCAAAGACACCCTTGGATGACAAAAAATAAGATTAGAAGAGACATACTACCAATTTTATCAAAATGAAGATTATAAATGAGTACTGTGAATAATGTATACTACCAAATAGGATAAAACCAAGATGAAATGGACAAATTCCTGGAAGTATACAACCTACCAAAATGGAAACATGAAGAAATAGAAAATCTGAAAAGAGCTACAACTGGGAAGATCGAATCAGTAGTCAAATACTTCACAACAAATGGAAGCCCAGGACCAGATGGCTTCATTGGTAAATTCTACCAGCCATTGAAAGGAGAATTAATGCCAGTCCTTCTCAAACTGTTCCAAAAAATGGAAGAGTAGGGGCTCTTTCTGACTTCTATGAGGCTAGAATTTTCCCGATAATACAACTGGAGCAAAATTCCATGTGAATATTGGTATAACAATCCATTAACAAAATAGCAGCAAACAGAACCCAACAGCATAAAGATTATATACTGTTATCAAGTAGGATTTATTCTTAGAACCCAAATATGCTTCAATGTATGGAAATCAATCAATGTAGTATACCACATGTATTACCACAAGGAAGGGGAAAAATCATATCATCTCAGTTGGAATAGAAAAAGGATTTGACAAAACTCATATTCTTTCAGCATAAGAATACTCAAGCTAGGGAAAGGAAAAATGTGCCCCAACATAATAAACACCGTACATGAAAAGCTCACAGCTAATGTCATAATTAATGGTGAAAGATTGAAAGCTTTTCCTCCAAGATAAGGAACGAGAGTAGGATATCTGCTTTCACTACTTCTATTCAATATAGTGCTAGAAGTCCTAGCCAGAACAATAGGCAAGAAAAAGAAAGAAAAACCCTACCTATCCCACAAATCAAGAAAAAACCCTGTTAAACTAATAAGTGAATTTCACAAATTTTCAAGATATAAAATCAACACTGCATTTCTATACACTAATAATGAATTATTTGAGAAAGAAATTAAGAAAACAATTCCATCAGAATACATTAAAAAGAACAAGATGCTTAGGAATAAACTTAATAAAGCTAATGGTGTGTACACTGAAAATTACAAAGCATTGCTAAAAGAAATTAAAGACCCAAATAAATGAAAAGATGCCCCATGTATATGGAGTAGAAGGCTTAATATTGTTAAAATGTCAGTACAAGCCAAAATGATCTACAAATTCAGTGCAATCCTTATCAAAACCCCAACAGTTACCATTTACAGAAATAGAAAAATCAATTCTAACATTCGTGTAGAAAGCCAAAACAATCTGGAAAATACAGAATAAATATGGAGGTCTCACATTTCCTGATTTTAAAACTTGTTACAATTCTGCAGTGAATCAAAACAGTGAAATACTGGCATAAAGACAGACATATAAACTATATATAAACTATATTTCCATATATTTATGGTCAAACAATTTTCAGCAAGAGTATGAAGACTATTCAATAGAAAAAGAACAGTCTTCTCAAGAAACAGTGCTAGGAAAACTGGATGTCCATATGTAAAAGAATAACATTAGATCCTTACCTTATGTACAAAAATAAACTCAAAATGGATGAAAAACCTAAATGTTGGAGCTGACAGTATGAAATCTCTTAGATGAAAACATACGAGAAAAACTTTGACACATCAGTAATTTTTTGGCCATAATATTAAAAGCACAAGGAACATAAATAGATAAATTGGACTACATAAAAATGTAAAATTTGTGTGCCTCTGAGAACACTAGCAGCATAGTGTAAAGGTGACCCCCAAAATAAAGAAAATACTTGAAAATAATATACAATATCTGACAGGCAATTAATACCCAGAAGGTTTAAAGAACTTCTACAACTCAACATTAAAAGAAGAAATAACCAGATTTAAAAATGGTTAAAGGGTTTGAATAGGTATTTCTCCAAAGAAGGTAGTCAGATGCTAATAAGCACATGAAAAGATGTTCCACATCACTAACTGCTAGAGAAATACAAAGAAAATCATAATGACCTACTACTTTGCACCCATTAGAATGGCAGTTATTAACAAAAATAAAAAAAGAAAACTAACAGGTGTTGGAGAGGATATGGGATTATAAATTGGTGTGGTCAGTGGAAGAAACAGTATGGCAGTTCCTCCGAATGGTAAAAGTAGAATTATCATATGAGCCAGAAATTCCACATCTAGGTACATAACCAAAAGAATTGAAATCAAAGGGTCAAACAGATGTGCGTATACCAACCTTCATAGTAACATGGTCCACAAATAGCCAAAAGGGAGAAGTAACCCAAGTGTCCACCAATGATGAATGGAAAAACAGAATGTGGTATATTTATGCCTTGGCGTATTATTTATCTGTCTTGAGAAAGGAAGGAAATTCTGATATATGTTATAACGTAAGTGAACCTCAAAGACATCATGTTAAGTGAAATAAGCCAGTCACAAAAGGACAACTACTATCTATATGATTCTGCTCGTATAGGTTACGTAGAATAGTCAAAATCATAGAGATGGAAAGTAAGAATGGTGGTTGCCAGGGGTAGGAGGAAAGGAGAATAGAAGTTATTGTTGAATGGGTGCAGATTCATTTGGGGAAGATGAAAAAAGTTCTGAAGATGGGAGGTAGTAATTGTTGCAAAACACTGCAATATATTTAATGTCACTGAACTTTATACTTAAAATGATTAAGATGATACAACATATATTTTAATCGCAATTAGAAAATAATTTTAAAATAAAAAGGCACAAAATGTATATACTGTATGATTTCATTTACTTAAGATGCAGAAGTCGATGGTTTTACGTGTGAGGATATTTGCTACCCTTGGGAGAGGAGAGTAACTGGAAAGGTCCTGGTGATGTGGATCTTGTGACATGGGTGTGTATAGTTTATGAAACTCTTTGAGTTGTACATTTATAATTTGTATAGTTTTCTATGTAAGTATTGTACTTCAAAAGGATCCCTAAAATGTTGATTATAGGACCTTACAGGAGGCCTCCAGCATCAGAATTTCTGGTATATTACCTGAGAAACTTGCCCTTTAAAAAAAAAATCCCCCTTCCAAGTTTTTCTCAGGAACATTTGATTGTGAGACTCTTTGCTAAAAGAAGGGAATTATCCATACCCGTCCAGTGCCCAAGAATTCTTTAGGTCTACCCTTACAATAAATACTCCTTAGGAACAAACTGGTGATTTAACTAAGTCGCTTTATCTTCTGTTAGGAATATGTGCTATCTTTTACGTGCTAAGAAAGCAATGGCATATAGAAACATATAGTTTTATGTTTTCTATTTAAAATATTCTGATGTGTTATGATATAACTTGGGAATATTTGTCAACAAGAGTGGAAAACAATGTTATGGAGGCCTGTAAAATATGGCAGGTACTAGGACCTAGTAGAATCAGGTAGCTTCAGTTGGAAACGAACCATCACATCAACCATCACATCACGGGGTGTGGTGCCTGAGCAGGCAGGTACAGAAAAGCCAGTTCTTCCACTTGTGAGCCACTAGACTCCGTTTCGGCTCTCTTTGTACTGTCTCCAGGATTAACACAGCTTTTATCCTTGCTTGTTAAACTGGAAGCATGTTTCTTGCAAAGGCTATTTTGGAAGGGGCAGATCGGGGTCTTGGAGAAGCTCTCGGAGGCCTTCTTGGAGGAGGTGGTCAGAGAAGAGGAGGCAGAGGCAATATTGGAGGGATAGTGGGAGGAATTGTGAATTTCATCAGCGAGGCTGCCGCAGCACAGTACACTCCAGAGCCGCCTCCCATTCCTCAGCATCTCACCAGCGTGGAGGCTTCCGAAAGTGAGGAGGTTAGGCGGTTCCGGCAGCAATTTGCACAGCTGGCCGGACCGGACATGGAGGTGGGTGCCACTGACTTGATGAACATCCTCAACAAAGTCATTTCTAAGCACAAGGAGCTGAAGACGGACGGCTTTAGTCTTGACACCTGCCGGAGCATTGTGTCTGTCATGGACAGCGATGCCACTGGGAAGCTGGGCTTTGAAGAATTTAAGTATTTATGGAACAACATCAAGAAGTGGCAGTGTGTTTATAAACAATGTGACAGAGACCACTCCGGATCTCTCAGAATCTCTCAGCTGCGTGAAGCTCTGCAGGCAGCTGGCTTCCAGCTAAGTGAACACCTTTACCAAATGATCGTGCGACGGTATGCTGACGATGACGGAAGTGTGGATTTTAACGACTTCATCAGCTGCCTGGTCCGCCTGGATGCCATGTTTCGTGCCTTCAAGGCTCTGGATAGAGATGCAGATGGCCTGATTCAGGTGTCTGTCAGAGAATGGCTGGAGCTGACCATGTATTCCTGAAGTGAGCAGAGAACCAGGGCCTCCCTGGAGCACAGGGCTGCTGAAATCCTGGCCACACTGTCCGCAGTTGCTGTGACCTGCCCTGAGACTGTCATTTCCCAGAGAGCTCTTTCACAACCCCATATATTTCTGATCGCTGGCTACCTTTTACTGCTTAATTAAAGCATTTTTTAATCAAAGCTGTTCTGAGTGGTTTGTATATCAGCTTTTTAAGATACTGGATTTATATAGACGTATATGTGACGGGGAGGAATGGGGTGGATCTTAAAAGGTTGTTGCTTGTTTAGCGAATGGATTCCAAGGCGTTGGAAATTTGTCATTGTCATGGCAGTTATTAGTACTTAAAATTTTAAGAAATCCTGGAATAAATCAAGAAAGCACTCAGGAGATGTAGTTTTCCCTTTACAGGGGTGAGGAGGGAAGTTCGAAATCTGTTTTCCTCATGATTTCACATCTGGTCTTTCTAGTCTGTAAAAAAATGAAAAGTGCTTTCTAGGAAACCTACTTATTTGGGGTTCAGAAATGTGAAATTAAGCCATTTTATGCCAGTGTAACATTTTTAAAAATGGTGGAGCAACTATCTAAAATTCTAGAATTGGTTCTATTTTCTAGTAAAATAATCATGCTAGTTTTGTTTTGATATGTTTGTAGAAAGAGTCAAAGGCATTGAGGAATAAAAGTGTTTATGCATATGTCAGAAATATCTTTGGCTGCCTTAATGAATCAAAATAATTGCTCTTACATGTATTTCATCCAGAGTGAGGTGTGCCCAACAGTTGTTAGCCATCCAGCTCTTGTCGTGTCTTGCCCTTCCTTAGAGCAAGGAAAATTCTTTTACTTACCTTTGAAAAGTGCAGGCGGAGAACAAACAAAAAATACAAATGGTAATCAGTTAAATGGGATATAAGGAAATGTACAGAACAAATATTATTGACTCTCATCACAATGGTTCCTTGGCCCGGCTAGTTTAGGATCACTGGGAGAATTCTTTGGGAAGACTAATACCTGAGTCCCACTCCGAAGAAATTAAACATGTTTCTTTACAGGTGGGGCCGGGGGATGAATATTCTCAAAGCTTCTCTGATGAGTCTAATGAGCATCCAAAGTTGACAGCCTTAATTGCTGAGAAGTATGGCTGTCCCCCAGTATTTCTCCAGTCTGTCTCGGCTGACACTGAGGCCAAGGAGAGTCAGTGTCACCATTGTCAAGGAGAAGGAAGGAGGCATATTGAGGAACTGCTGTCCCCAAACTGGACTAGTCTGGCCTTTCTTGTGTAAAGGTCTTAGTTTGAGTTTATAATTTTGATACAGGCTGTTATAGGAGAACAGGCAGAATCCAGTATCTTCATGTTAGTAGACTCAGCAAGAGAGGCTCCATTTGTAAGTGCCCAGTTCATGTACCCACTGTTTGCTTGATTCCCACCCCATCTGGTACTCCTGTAGTACAAAACCTCTGTGCCAGGTTACTTTGAAGGGTCTTCCTGAGTGCAAAGATAAATCCTTTTTTCCGTGGACTCTTTTAGAAGAAAGTTGTAACTATGGAAATGATATAACTGGCCTGTTAAGAGCCCCTAACTGCCTGTTAGAAATCTCCAGTGAAAATCAGGAGAAGTTGGCATTTGGCCTCTACATTTACCATCATCACCATCATGTAATATTTATGAAACACCACACATACATCATTCTGATCTGAGCCAAGCACGGAGATCACATTCACTCCCCTCAAGGGACTTGTAATTTAACTTGGTCTGGTAAGCTACTTAGACCAGGTGTGGTTATATAAGCAGGAGGTTGCTGCCAGCAACCGCACATTAATATCAATCTCTCTATTTCAGAATTAGCCCAGGAATGTGTAAGGAATGGGTATAGGAGAGCAGCCAGGAAAGGGAGAAAGCTGCCAAGGTATCTTTTAAGGACTCAGAATATGTTTATAATTTAATTTTTTTCACATGATTCTTAGGGAAAACACAGTTTGTGGTTACATTTCTGTTCCAAATTTCATTTTAAATGTTTTGTAAAAGTTAAGATAATCATCTCACGCTAGGGGTGGAATTAAGTCTTTTGTTCCTCAAGTTGAGGGATTACCTACTTTTATGTTTCACTTCCACGGTCCACAGGGAGAAACTCCAGAAGTTACCTAAATTTCTCTTGTGAATTTGTATAAAATTTATGTAAATAACCTCAATCACCAGCATGGATACTAGAAAATTCAGCCCAAACTCTAGGTTTATCCAAGTAACCAAATCTTTGGCATTGTGTAGAACAAGTAGCCTAACAAGTGGTTGAATTTCTTAGTTTTCGTCTAATATTTGCTGTTTCAAAGGCACATTTTCAGTGTTAAAAGAAATATTAATTGACCACTTTAAAAAAATGTGTCCATTTCCCTATGGCTGACTACACTGTATATAACCCAAGATGCAGGTTTTTGATTCATCCATTCCATCATTTTAAAATTTCTAACATTAAATTACATTCAGTATAGTAAGTTGAAAATAATAGTGATAAAAATATGTGAAGTTATACCATCTATATTTCAATTTAAAATATGATTTTAAAAAATAACTTCATCTTGACATAGTCCACTAAGTTCTAAAACATATAAGAGCAAGAAAAGGGATTAAACTGTGTGCTCTGTACCTGAGAGCAGCAAACTTCTCAAAACATTCAAAATTTGTCATCTTAAGCGTCACTTGAAAAATATTTTTAAGTTGCAGTGTGTGTATTTTTTGGTATTTTTAGGGGGGATCTGGGGATTGAACTCAAGGCCTTGCTTGCTAGGCAAACGCTCTACCACTGAGCTCAATCCCCAGCCCCACAGTGTGTGTATTTTTAAAAGCTGATTTAAAATGAGCAGCCTCAGAAATCTTAGTAGAGGATTGCACAAGTACAGAGCTGGTGACTTAAAAAATATTTGTGGAGACACCTGTACAGCACTGATACTTAATGTATATTGATTGTAAAGAACTTTTAGAATTACCTCTTTAAATAGTTTAACAGTACATACATTAAAGCAATTTAGTTCAAGAAAATTGCTGATATGTTTATGTATGTGGGTAGAAATATACTGTATTGTCAGAATATCCAAGTGACAAATATACCTCTTCCCTGATTCTTTTAAATAGCTGAGAATTTACTGTATTTTAGTACTAATACTCATCTGGATTTATAGATTATCTTCAGAGATTTGAAGACTTTGTTATTTGTTGCTGACAGTTAAATTCTGCTTTATGTAAACATTTTAAAGTTATTTTTAGGACACTGATTATCACTCATTTGCAGAGATGATATAAATAACAACAAAATGAAGAGAAAATAGTCCCTATTCATGGGAATTTATCATTGTGAAATATATTTAAATCCATATCTTTATTGTTGTTTTTGTTCTAAAAATAAATAAAAGAATTTATTGAAACTATCAGCAAAAATAGTTAAGTTGATTGGGAGTAAATTCTCACTTTTAACATTTAAATTTACATTAATGGATACATCCATGCTGTATGAAACTCTATGTAAATAACATGTTTCCATTTTCCTATAACTACACTGGCCAAAAACCATATTTTAAAATAGTGCCAGATTTAAAAAGTTGAATAGAGTATCTGATGCCATATGAATACAAATGTTGAATAAATCCAACTTTGAAACATCCTAAGAGAACTGATCCCTAAGAATCAGACCATTTATTCTTTCTGAAGTTTTGAATGGACAGTGTTTGGACAAGTGGCTCCGAACTTCCCACTGGCCTTGGAAGCCAACACAATGTGCATGAGCAGATGCAAGGTGCTGGGTAATTGTGATCCCATGTGCACCCTGCACGCATCTCCATGCTTTCCTTACCCTTCTCACTTCCGTGGGAGGGATGAGACTCAAACTAGTGATTTAATAAGGCTTAGTCACACCTCTTTTTGCAGTAACTCAGTGTAACTCCTTGGTTCCAACTCCAGGGCATTCCTGGCTCCAGACTGAGACAGGCTGTGGAAGGGTTAGGGCCTTCCTCTGGATAACTGGCCTCCTCCTTTGAAGTGTGACCCTGAACTATTTTCAAGTCTGGATTTTTAAATTAAGTTCATAATTCTTCCTGGGGAATTTAGTAAATTTTTAAAAGAAAGAACTAAAGACTTATGGAATATTTTTTGGTCATGAAACTGATTCAAAATATAAAAATTAAAGGAGTATATGTTACTATATAACCTTTTTCAGTTTTTTAATGTATTTGCTCTAATTTGAATGGTTGGCAGTCAGACTATGTAAATTTTTTGTTTGTTTGTTTGTTTTTTTTTTGGTGCCAGGGATCGAACTCAGGGCCTTGCGCTTGCTAGGCAAGCACTTTAACCACTGAGCTAAATCCCCAGCCCGAGACTATGTAAATTTTAATTGCAATTAAGGTAATAGTGAGGTTTCTAACCTTAAGTGAAAAAAAAAATATATATATATATCAGTTTTTTCATCAGTAAAAATGAAGAAATTGAATGACTGATTTCTAAGATTCCTTCTAGTGCCAAATTGTATTATTCTGTATTTAGAATTTTAACAATATCTTTTTAATTAATCAAGTAAGATAATCTCTCAAAATAATTCCATGTGACTTTTTTCTCTTCATTTTACTAGAACAAAAACTTCTGTATACTTTCTAATGTGATTGAACCGAGGGTCTGCTTTAGCTTAATTTTGTCAGCCAAAACCATTCATATATAAGATTGTTAATGAAAATAAGCAGTTTAGAATGTAACCTTGTTCTGTGACTACTGGTAGTATTAAGGATCCATTACACTTACATTTCTCTGTCTGCAAAATGAGTTATGATGCATGACTTGTATTATAGGTAGGATTTGGTAGTTCTCGATGTCTCACAATAAAGATACAAAGGAGTATTTCCAATCATACAGATAATGTACGATTGTAACTTTAGTATGTGTACAGCATATTTTAGATCTATTCTGTAGAACTTCTATTCAAAACTGCTTAGTGGGGAAAAGCCAGGAGAAATTTATTTATGCCAAACAATATATCTGATTTTAAAAGCTCCTCAATCTCTAAGGCTTACTAAAAACAGCCCTCCACAGTACATTAAAAAGCTAACTGGTGGTGGCAGAAGAAGAAAATTGTTTTCCTTAAAACTCTTCCTTGTCTGAAATGTCTGTGGTGATGAAATGTAGATATTGATTTTGGTAGTGTTTACCCTTGTGTATCCATTTGTCAGACGGTACACTTAAAATGGATGCATTTTGTTGAATTTAAATGATACTCCAACAAAGTTGATTAAAGAAAGGAAGGAAAAAACCGCAGCTCTCTTGTAGTCTGGTTTTGAAATAAATAGAAAAGTAGGTGACCTGGGTTTTTGTCTTGGGAATAAACTCTATTACTTAGGGAAATCTTGAAACCTCCATTTCTGCTCTCTCTGGTGGGAAAGGGAAATGAAATTATTTTTCCTTTTAGTTTTCACCCTGCAGTAAACTAAAATAATATGGTGAAAGTGATTCTTGACATTTTGAATCTTCGTTATTTAAAGAATTTATGAAAGCTTCCCAATTTTTTCCTAGAAAAATATACATACAAAAATAGCACACTATTTTGGAGCTTCACAGCCTCGCCCTTCCTAAGTTCACCCATGAAACCCTAGTGAAGAATGCTTACCGTAGTGCTGGAAAGTGAAGGTTCTATCAACCCAGAGTGATAGGTAAAAGTAGTAGTAGTAGTAGTAGTAGTAGTAGTAGTAGTAGTAGTAATTTTTAGGAGCTGTCAACATGCTAACCAGTGGAAATACACTACCACACAAAGAAAGCCACCCTTGCTTTAAAGGAACTCGTGATGGGTGAAGAGTAGATAACGCAGGCACAGTTGAAGATCGCTCTCTAGCTGACACCAAACATTGTGTGTTAGTGTGTCACATTAAGTATTACATCAGCTTTGTTGTTACTGGCTCATGGTTTATCTGGGAATTCATCACTTGAAGATTTTTCTGCCAAAATCATTCTAACACCTGGAATTATAATCACAGTGCTTGTTTACAACTGCCTTTGTTTCTCCTTCTACTTTCCATCTCTCTTTCATTTTTTTCCTTTTTCTTCTTCTCCCTCTTTCTTTTAAGCTCTATTCTCTCTTCCTTCAATGCTCCCTCACTTTCTGCCTTATTTCTCTCTCTCCCCATTTCTTCTTTGTTTTAAGCTCTCCTTTTATTTTCATCCTTGTGTTTTTGTCTAGGTGAGTGATTGATGTAAGGGAAAAACTCTATATTCAGTGAGCCTTGATTAGACTTACCAATCCTTTCTTTTATATTATCAGCATGAAATGCCCCTGAGGTGGATCGTAGTAGTCAGGTTTCATTTTCATTAGCTTAAAAGTGCAGGATCTTCTGAGATCTGGTATCCCCAAAGGACTGTTGAAGTTCCCAAGTTTGCTTCCATTGCTACAGGTTTACTGAAAATTAAGCAAAAAAAAAAAAAAGTGGCTGCAATTAGTGCCTCAATTTACCCTTTCCCTTACCCTTCATTTTCTATATGTGGAAGATCGATTGGTAACACTTTAGAGCCCTTTGTTGCTGGCCATTTGGGCAGGATCACTTTTAATGATGTAATAAATGCTTTGGTCCCACTAAGGATGAAAGTATATCTAGACTTTCCTGGAAGGGCTACATCAAGGCAAAGTTGAGCTTGAGAATGCTCACTGGGGGCCCTTTAAATGGACTCAGTTACAAAATGTTTATATTTATTGCCGGACAGAGCATTTTCTTTTCTTCCTTTGAGTTGGGCATGGGAGGGTCACTTGCTTGCTGTTCCATCTCGGGGAGTTTTCCTCCACATGGACTTAGTGCATGACGATGTTGAGCTGTAGGGAATCCTGGAATTCCGGCGTGCAGTGTGGTGAGCACTGTTCCAACTCGTGGGCTTCCTGACTAGTTTCTCCCATCCTTTCACAGAATAATGACGGCAGTATCGACTTCCGAGAGTATGTGATCGGCCTGGCTGTCTTGTGCAACCCTGCCAACACGGAGGAGATCATCCAGGTGGCATTTAAGGTACTGTCAACACCACTGACAGCATCTTGGCCTGCCTTGTAAACAAGTGTTGACTCTAAGTGTATCATTTGCGAATTGGAAGATCTGCAGGGACAAGTACAGGAGGATAATGCGATTAAGTCAATTGCTACTGAGAATAAAGAAAACACAAGCATTCATTTAAGCAGAAAGGTAACAGCATCAGGATTGAGGAACGGGTGATTTAACAAATTAACTTAAAAATTATTTCTTTTCAGCCTCCGCATTTTGAAGCCCCCGAGTAAAGTTTATAAATAGACACCACTTGTCACTAGTCATCCTAATTCACTGTGTGAAAAGTTCTGACCTGTCCTTATTTTCTCAGCCTGGTGTGTCAGAGATACTTTAAGTGGCCTTTGGCTGCTGGAATTTATTTTGTTGTGGGGGTGTCAGGTGAACAGCACCATATATATCCCAAGTTTCTACCCTGCATACCTTCCTTGAGTGTCACATAAATTTTCATAGCACTATATCGATATAAATTGGAAGAAGACAAGTAAAATGCATGTCTCCAGTCCCCAGCAGAGTTTGATAAAAGTTTGAATTGTGAGGTCCCAGATTTTACTTGCCACTTACAGAGGAAAATAACGAATATATTCTAAAGTGTGTTTCATTTAGAGAGTAAAGATGCTTCATCTATTAGTATTTAAATATTGATCTTTCCATTGAGTTCTAAGCACAGGTGGGTGTCTCTCAAGTATAACATAATCCTGGGCTCTCTGTTTGTCCTACCAATCTGTGTACGTTGGCTCTTGCGCAGCCACCTAGTTTCTGTGTCCATCCAAGTAAAATGAGATCTGAGGACCTTCTCTATCCCTGCTTCCTACTGTTACCTCTTCCTGACTTTCTCTGAGAAGAATATCCCACTGTGACTCCGACAAGTTAATTTCCCCTCTGTTATCTAGAAAGACTCTTCTGCCAAGAATTCTTTTCTCCTGTCTTCCAGGCCACCAGGGATAGCCTCAGGAATTTTCATGTGTTCTGTCAGTCATAGAAGAGTCTTGAGTTGACTTTTTATTTTGTATTGGTTTAAACTGAATTCACTGTAAAAACCTAAGTGGCTGATGCTTAGCAGATGGTCATAAGACAAGGGCCAGAACATTTTTCAAAATTTAAGACCTTCAGCTTTTACAGACTTCATCATAAAACCTCAAATTATACACATAACTAACTTATTCCAATCCAGATATTTCTGTTTCTGTTTTGAAATTGTATCAGTAATTACAAGTTTAGCTGGACAAATAGGCACTTTTGGTTTACCGATGAAAGACCTGATAGAAAACTTGGCCCTTAATCACAGTAATTATTGTTTTTAAAGAAGTCATGAAAATTTTTTCTATCCTAGACCTTGATTTGGGATGGGGGAGAGAAGAAAGGAGGACTTACAACTATAATTAGTTGTTTTGTTTTGGTTTTTTTTCAGTAAGGCAAGGGTCATACTATGCATTGCTTATGTTGTAACCTTCCTTTTCAGGTGTGTTTTCTGTTTTAGAAATATTTTTATATACTTTATTTTTCATTTAGTAGTGTACTTGCATATATAGGATCTTTTTTCATCCTTTTCTTTGGGTAGCATTTCATAGTTAACTTCTCAGCTTTTATTTTGCCTTTGCAGTGACCTTTAGAGTTAGACTATTAGAGCTTTCCAGTTGCAAGCGGTAGGACAGACTCTGCCTGGCTGACACCGAGGTGGAATTAGTTGTGAAGTTGGGGCGTAGGCGCGGGAGAAAACTCAGAGTTAGGAAGCTGCAGAGTTCCCTGTACGGGACTGCTCTGTACCCTCCCTTGGGCGCAATTGTTAAAGTTCCTAATTCAAACTCCAGGGAGGGTCCAGGTGGTCTGCCTGACACAAGACTAGTGGGAGGGTTAAGAGTTAATGTACGTAAAGTGATATGAAATCTTTTGATCGGTGCCTTGAAAGACTAAGTGCTTATACCATGAAAAAGTCTTAACACCCAGGAGAAGATTTTGATTGTGGGATATTAATTGTCTATCAGTTATACCTGTTCTACTGCTTGATTTTTCAACCTATCCCATTCTATGGCCCCTTCTCCTCCACCTTAATAGAAAGAAGGTGTTTTGATTAAGAGTTGCACAGTATACCGAAGGGAGATATTCCTCCTAAAGGAGACTTGAGTATTAAACTTTCTACCAGAGCCAAAGTCGTGGGGTTCACCGTGGATCTGAGAACTGTGTAGCGGGGACAGTACTGGGAGTGCTGGTGTAAGTGAGGGAAATTGAATTGAATGAGACAGAAGGCCTTGGCCTAGTTGTAGCAAATGATAGGCGCAGAAGAAATAAAGTCTCCAGTATGGACCATGTAAAGGGAACTTATGCAGAAGTAAGGGCCACCAACGTACTGACTGTGGCAAGAATTTGAACTGTTGCGATGACTTGGGTATTAGGTATCTATCAGCTATATATGTTCTACTCCTCAGTTTTTCAGCTCATCCCACTGTCCTGCCTCTTCCCCTCCATGTATAAACATATTCAGTGTAGTCCTTGCTAAAGACAACTTCCTTTGTGTTCGGCTGCTACTTTATCTCCTGGCTTTCATTCCGTAATAATTTAAAAGAAGCGTCAAAAAAAAAAAAGAAGTGTCCATGCCAGTTCCCTTTACTTTTCATTTCTGTTTCATCCTTGCTTTCCATTACTATCTGGTGTCCGGTTCCCTGAAACTTTAGTAAAGTCATCACGATATCCTAAGTGCCAAATCCAGCAAACCTTTTTGTTTCTTGCGTGGCTTTTCTGTGGCACTTTGCTTTGTTGGCCATTACTGCCGTCAGAGTCTCTCTCTGACCTGAAAATCCCCTATTAACTTATCCAAAATGTGTGCTCTTCTTTTCTGGTTCTTCTGACTAGTCCTTCCAAGACTGTCAGTTCTTCCTCACACACCTCAACTCTCGCTGCTCTTCCTTTGCGTTATTTTGTGCATTCTCCGCAGATAAGCTCAAACAGACTGATTGTTCCAGTTCTTACCAGGATTTATAGCTCCAGCCTCCTCAGTCTTCTAAACTGCTGTCTGACTCTCTTACTCACTCCTGACCACCTCTGACTCAAACTATTCAGGTCTAACTCTTGATCTCAACTGGCACCTGTTCTTCTGTTTTCCTCTCCTGCTTAATGTAACCAGCTTTCACTCAGTTACCTGCGCTGGAAAATGCAGCCGCCTTTGGCTTCTATCCATCGCTGCAGACCTCTGCTGCAAGTCCTATCTTGACTGCTTACAAATTCTTCCCTTCCTATTCTTCCTGCTTGGCCACACCAGACTTAATTATTTTTCTTGCCTGTAGACTTATCAACTTCCTGCCTCTAACACATCCTGCATGTTCTACTTCAAAGACTTCCTTTGGTTCACATATGATCATACCACCTCCCCTCCCATCATCATCCTACATGATTAAGTGAAGTATATATCTACCATCATCTAATTCTTGCTTAAAGTTAGTCTCCTGACTTGAACCCCAGGCAGTCACCTGACATTACTTCTATCTTCTGGTAACATCCCTTTGTGTTCTAAGACCCAACTGCGACTTCAGTTCGTCTGGTAAGCCTTTTTGGACCTCTTTTATTAGGATTCATCATGTTTCCAATAGGACCTCATGTCCCTTTGGGTAACTGCGATAGCCACTAGTATAATTCTCTTTCTACCAGTAAACTGTTGACGTTGTAAGAGCGACAGAGACCATACCTTCTTCAAACACATTCTTAGCCCCTGGTACAATAAATATTTGAACACTGAAGGAGTTTATTTCCAAGATCATTCCATAACCCTGGTCTTCTCAGGAAACTCTTACTTTGTTTCTACTTCAGCTCTTTGATCTTGACGAGGATGGCTGGATAACAGAGGAAGAGTTTTCCACCATTCTGCAGGCTTCTCTTGGAGTCCCTGACCTGGACATTTCTGGTCTCTTCAAGGAAATCGCCCAAGGGGACTCTATTTCCTATGGTGAGTGGCAGTTTGACCTCCTGGTTTAGAAAGAGGGCATCTAGACTATGAATTGAGGCTCATACAAGAGTGTTTCCCTTGATTAATTATATTAATAGTAGAAATAATAGCAACAATGGTGGTGATGATGATACTAACAATAGTAGTGGTGTGTTGGTAATAGTAGCTAATCACTGAGGACTTACATGCTTAGGCACTCTTAAAACATTTTGTATACATTAACTTTTTTGATCTTTACAGAAAACCTGTTCATTTAATGAATATTCTTACTTAGTCTTCTTTGACTCAGTACAAAGATTTAAATAATTTTCCTTAGATCATCCAGCTAAAAATACAAGAGCCAGGCTTCAGAATCCATGGCAGCTTGGCTTTACAGCCTGAAGCACTGACTATGTACCCAGGCGCCTCTCATTGCGTCCAGGCAACACTCAGCCACTTAAGCAAACTAGCTCATGACTGCGGGAGAGGAGTGTGGACCTAGGTGCCAACAGTTATAGCAGCTGAACCACTGATGGGTGTTTACTGCAGCAATTTATGAAAGCCTTCGGAAAACCCATGGTGCAGTGGCAGATCCCTGCATCGCTGTCTGTCTTCTGTCCTTATGTCTCCATTCACACAGCAGAATTACGGTGGAAGGGAAACCATTTTCCCTGTTCTTTACAGTGCAGTCAAGCACACAGTGGAGAGGCCTGGGTGATGTGTACTGGCTTAACTTTGATGTGGCCACGGAAGTTAGGCTGGCTTATCTTCCTCCATCTTTCCTCTCAGGCTGGAGGGGGCGTCTGCATTCCTTAATTACTTTTCCCTAAAGGTGTTCAAAGAGTTCCGGTTTGTTAACCTTCCCTGCGTGGGGAAAGTAGATCACATACTGTTCTTTCTCTGTCTTTAATTACTGTCATTTAGTCTGCCCCATACTCTTCTTTGGGTAATTAAGTGCCTGGGGTCCTTACTCTATTGAGTTCATTAAAAAAAGAAACAAAACAAAAAAAATGAATAAAATGGTGAAGTATGTGTACTGAGACAAAAGTTCACAAATCCATGTGTACTAATTATTCTCTGACCATTTTCCTTTCGTAAGTAATACTATTTGTTACTATGAAATACTAAATTTTCAAAATTATTTGGAATAACTTTCAGGGGAAGATTCTAAAAATGATTTATAGGTAGTCATAATTTTAACCTGTCAATTTAAGTAATTTTTTGGGAAGTCTGTTTTCTTGGAGTTCAGCCTGTTTCTTTTCAGAATACACAAGCAAATATATTCTTCCCCAGTATTGTGTAAGTCTAGCTTTTTAAGGGGTGGTTGAGGTCTTTAAGCATAATTTTATTTAAAAAAGAGGTGCTGGCATGAACAGTGCCAACTTAGGGCACTTTTCACAGTGAGTTTCCAATGCCACTGACGTCCCAAAGGAAGATCTTGGTCTTTTGGAAAAAGCACAAGTTTTGAAATCAAAAATTCTTGGTTTCAGTAAATCAACTCTCAGGCTCACTTATTTTAGAAGTCACTTAAGTCCCCTTCTCCAACACTGAAATAGATTCACATAGGAGAGGATTTTAAATCAAAAATGGTATCATATTTTAGAAACTCCAGCTTATTGGAGGCTTGAGATCCAAGTCCTCTTAGTTAACTTAGTAAACCTTCTGTACTTCTATCAGCTAAATCTTAAACACTTGAGAGAAAAAGAGAGTCACCACTCAGAAGTCTTGAGATATGATTGTTATATACATTTTATTAGCCACTATTGAGTATAAGGCCCAGCTTTTCAAGGCTGCATCTTTCTGTGCTAGAATTGAGAGCTAAAATAGTTTTGGAAGCCAGTAATAGAAAATCCCTCAGTAGCAGAATTAAAAAAAAAAAAAAACATTTTTAATGCTAAAAATAACATAAATACAGCAAATAGAATAAAATATTAATATGGAAAACAAGGAAATGGATAAAATGAATGCCTGTGTAACTGCCATTCAGGTCAGGAAATAGAACTTTCCCAGAACCCCAGAATTCCGTGTATGTCCCTTCCTAACCACAACCCCTTCCTCACTCTCACAGGAGGAGACCACACCCTGAATTTAAAAGGAACTCCTGCCTTGCTTTGCATTTTGTCCTAAAAGTATACATCCTTGCAGTACTTGGAATTGAACTTAGGTCCTCACATGTGCACAACAAGCACTGTACCATTGAGCTAGATCCCTGGCCCAGAAATATGCCTCTTTAAATATTCTATTCTAGTTTTAACCTAATATTTATAGTATTGCTATGAATACTCTCATACATGTCTTCCTGTATGCAATATGCACAATTCCTCTAGATTGTGTACCTCAGGATAGAATGAATGGGTCATTCAGTATGCACATCTTTTACTTGACTAGTCAGTGGAGAAACTGCCAAGTGGCTGTGCAATTTATATTCTCACCGGCAGTGTTGGTGAGCTGGGTAACAGAATCTTGCAATAATCGTATGATATGATTAAGGATATTTGTTACTTTATACTATGCCAAAAGAGATTCACCATAATTTATTGGATTTTTTCTTGTCTTTTAGAGGAATTCAAAAGTTTTGCCTTGAGGCACCCAGAATATGCTAAGATATTTACAACGTATTTAGACCTCCAGACATGCCATGTGTTTTCATTGCCAAATGAAGTACAGACACCTCCTTCTATTGCGAGTAATAAAGTCTGCCCTGAAAGTCGTGAAGAAAATACCTCAGACAAAAAAGATGACTGAAAACAGCACACCCAGTGAAGAGGATGCAGTGGCTTTTGCTTGAAATTAAAAAGGCATTTACTCATAGTATTTTAAATGTGCTTATAGGATAAGGAGGTTAAAACAGGAAGCTTTTTTATGACATTGATAGACTTTCTTATTAAAACTGCTTTTATTAACTGGCGCATACCAAGTAACATTCCTTTTCTTTTGTGTTACATTGTATTTTGGTGATTGGTTTACTGGTGATAAATACTTTGTATTTCTATGGATTTTGTAGTATAATTTGCATAACCAAAGGCATACATTGGTCTTACTATTTATTGGTCAGCACTAACCAAGCCTGTAAAAATTTTTAGTATAGTACAAA
This sequence comes from Hystrix cristata, assembly GCA_004026905.1. Taxonomy (NCBI): domain Eukaryota; kingdom Metazoa; phylum Chordata; class Mammalia; order Rodentia; family Hystricidae; genus Hystrix; species Hystrix cristata. The sequence continues at coordinate 157,891 of PVJO010000980.1, forward strand.
TATTCTTAGTCCATTTTCCTTTAAAAATAGTAATACTCTGAGGAGTCCGAGAGATATTGCAGAATTTTTTTATTGTTAACTTCATAGATTAATGTTTGCATTTAAATTTCCGTTTCTTGGGTCGGTTTCATATGGGAAAAAAGAGCTCCATTAATTATATGAATTTCTTACGAACTCATATTTCCTTTAACACGCATCTCTATTGCAGATTTCCCTAAACCACCAGCTAAGGAAATCATTGCCTTTTACATGATCCACAGGGTTAGAACTTTGTTTTGAAGATGACTGCTGTGACCAGAGGCTAAGTGGGAATTGCCTTATTGAAGGTAACATTGATTACCTAATGAGAAAATGAATTGTTTGCCACAGAGTTGAATTTAATTTAAACTGGATGGTTCAGAAACTTGCACTTGTACAATAAATGGATCAGATTTGTTCTATTTATACAACAGTAGAATTAATATATTTTACTGTCCAAGAGGGAGTTTTATTTTGTTAATTGTCCTCTCAAATTTTATAGCTTGTCTAAAATACCCACATGGAAAAACATAAAAGGTTCCAAAGTATCTCTAAAAGCTACAGAATCAAAAAACCTACTTTATTAATGCATGACCACAATTGATGCCCTAGGCAAGAATCCAACAGTAACATTCTTTTCTCTAGGTTAAGCAGTAATTTCCCTGAAGCGCCATTTTTATTAGGTCTCATGCATGCATATTGTTAATATCATTTATGTTTGAGATTTTGAACAAAGAACCAGTTTATTAATATAATTACAAAAATAGTTGGTTCTTATTCTGAATTCAGTCTTTGAAATCAAACTCTTTGTTTTGGCTATGTTTCAGAGTGTATTAGTGATTCACCCTCAAGCTAGTTTTTTAAAGTATATTTTTTGAAGCTGAGAAGCCTCATGAGAGTGTTGGAGATTATATTTAATCAAGAGTCATGACTTTAAACTAGTTTTACATATTAAGCACTTAGTGTTCTAATTTCATAGGTGAATATGCAGTTGAATAATGGAGCGTGAGAAAATTTCATCTTTAAGTATATGTAATTATTTGCATTTTATATGTCTTAAAGCATTTTAAAAAGGTGTGAAATGAGCAAGAAAATTGCATAAGTAATTAATTATTAAGTAACCTATAATAGTGTCTGTCACATGTGGTGAATGTGTGTAACACTCAGGTACCATCACTGTTTTTCACTGACAAAATAATATATTAGTCCTATTAATAATAAAAGACTAATATTGTAAATTAAAAGCTTCCTATGAGATTCTTAATTATGGTCCCGTTCTTTTCCTATTTTAAAATAGTATTTTATGCCCTTTACTCCACTTCTGTGTCCTATTTTATTATTATGTTACTGAATAAACAAACTTACTACATAAAATTCCTGACAATTAAAAAATTGTTTTTTCTGTTTGTCTCAAATACACCTTTAAGTATCATAGTTTGTAAGTTTGCAGATTAACAAATGTGATTGAGCATTTTTATTTGTATTTAAGCTTTATGAAATGTCAGGCATGATTTTTACCCTAATGAAAAACTGCAATTTTACCCCAAAGTGCAAACATTATTCTTAAAGAACTTGACTTTTGGCTGGTTCAATTGTGTGGACTCACACAAGTCATGATCATCAGTATTACAATAGGCCAGGTCTCTACTCATCTGCGCTCCTAATAGGAATTTTTTTTTCAGGGAGTCTTAAATTTTAATGTAAGGTATTAGGTTTCATTAAATCAGCTAAATGCACTGTAGTTTTATATACTGACTTAAGGGGCGTTACTCTTTGAAATGAGAAATACTAGATCCTAAAACCTGTAAACGATAAAAAATGTCTATCAGAACTGTTCTGTTGAAGGATAATGACATACCGAATGCTTATGAACCAAGGTGCTTACATTGTGTGTTTAATCCTCTTCTGCTGCGGTTCTGAGAGCTTTGGGAGGCTGACTGTGCCAATCAGTGGTGATTCCTTCAGTGGATGTTTACAGGAGACTCCTGTCCTTTTAGCAGACATATGGTCTGCTGTCTGCATGAGGAGCGGAGCGAAGCTCTCTGGTTCCCAGGCTGAGGAATTTTCCCCTTCAGACCATTACACATGCAAGGTGGTTAATTGAAGGCAATGATTGGATGCTCCAATAGAGAGGCACGGACTGTATTGGAACAGATGGGCTCTCCACTACGAAAGTCCTGGGGGATTTGTTTTTACATGGAATCACCAATGGATAAACACGTACTAGTAAGAAACAATTTCTTGGGAAACTAAACATATCAACAGTTTTGTGAAGGTTTTTCCCCTTCCCTACTCACTTGGATAAACTTTCCATTTTTTGTTGTCATTGTTAAATTGTTGGACTGGGGTGTTAAATAAATGTTTTGCTATGGCCCAATAGGGATGAAGACCCTTACTAAGTTCTTGATATCTATCCAGTACACAGATCACAAGCTTTGGTAAATAGCTGAGGAGCTTTGGCCATTTGTATCCCATTTCACGTAACTCTTGTTTCTAGGTCATCATTCTCTCCAAATATACTTCTCAGGTGTCTGTAAGGACCAGCATGTTCTAACAGATTGTTTCTATTGCCTTTCGACAGTCAGCTTGCTAGTTTTTAAATAACGTATTAGTTTAATCATTTTCTTATTGCTATGAAAGAATGTATGCACTTTTAAAAGAATGAAGAAGAAAAATCATAAAAATTTGAAAATTACCTCCACTGCCTTAAATTATGAGTATTTCACATATGTTGCTTAACTTTCTTGTCTTACTGTTCTTACATGCTTAAAATATCAAGGAATATTCTGTTTATAGTCTATTCTTTCACTTGCAGCATAACCCTTCACAGTGTCATTAAAATTTTCAGAAATTGCTAGTCATGGTGTTATACACCTGTAATGCCAGCTCGCTGGAGGATCCCAAGTTTGAACATAGCCTGGGCAACTTAGAGACTTAGCAAGATCCTGTCAATAAACAAACAGACAAACAGTCTAGGATGTAACCCAGTGTAGGAGCTCTGGGTTTACATCCCAGTACCAAAAAAAAAAACACCTAATAACAAAACTCAAAAGTGTAAGTTTAAAACGTGTACCTGCTAGTCCTCAGAAAGCTATAATATACTATGTGTAGTATATTTGTATAATATTGAATATGTGAATTTGATTTTCATTTGGGGACTATAAAAAATCATCCAACTCAGTACTGCCCAGTAGCTCATTATTAGGAATAGTTTGCTAAGAGATTTATACTTCCTGAAGTCTAAATTATAAATCCACTGGAGATTTTATAATTGTTAAAATTTGTTTCAATTTTATTCCAGAAAAAAATCAATATCCTACATTACATACAATCCAACTTCAACTTCCTATACTTTTAATATGTTCGTGTCTTTTAGAGATAAGTAGTTTAATCTTTTAAAAATTATTTGTTTTTCCCCTTACAAAAGTAACAGATATTAATGGCTATAATAAGCAATCATAATAGCTCTTGCCTTGGAGTTCTTACTGTGTACCGGGCATTGAGCTGAGCGGCTTACAGAAATCAACCCATTTGAACACCCGCTTAAGCATAATTTTGTGCTTAGTTTTATTGAACAAAATTTAGCATTTTTCACAGTCATTCATTAAATAGTAGAGTTAGGATTAAACCACATTTGCCTGATTCCAAAGGCCATACTTATGATCATTTTTATAAAGCAACATGCTACTTAATTCATAGAATTTATAGATTTAGCCTGTGCCTTCTATTTTCCTAGCTATCAAATTTTGACTTAGTACTTCAGCAGAGGAAAGACCAAGGTGGTTCATAGTGGTCGCGACAATGATGGATGGGAAAACAATCAATGAACTACAATCTGTGGAGGATAACACTCCTGACCCTTCTTATAGCAGGGTAGGTGAGCCAAAAATGCTGTTGTCTTCCTTTGTGACTAGTTCAGGTTGCTATAAATCAAAGGAGAATGAACTTCAGGATACTATAGTAATCCTTCCTTTGTGGACAGTGCTGGAACATGAATTCTCTACTTCTTCATCCCTTCGATGAGGTGGCCTTCAACATGTAATCAGTAAAATAGAGTTTGAGAGAAATGAGGACTAATTCATATATGGAAGACCTGGCACTTTCATTCTATAGCTGTTTGGAATATCTTTTTTGCCATTTGTACTTTCCCCTTCAGTTATTTCTCTTGACTTACAGACCACACAATGATCATTTCAAACCATAAATTAGATGTCACTTCTCCAGTTAAATTTTGTCAAAGAGTATCTACTGTAAGGAGACAGGGATTGGAGTTTGGCGAGGCAGAGCTGGTTGAAAGTGTAGAATATGGTACTACGAAAAAAGAAGCTGCTTAGGGGAGAAGTCTGTATAAGAAAGTCCCTACAGTTTTGGTTAAATACTGTTAGGAGCTGCACTGTGTCTCCCTCCCAATCATGTCTTCTCCAAATTGATTATGTTGAAACCTCAACAATCAGTCTGACTATGTTCAGAGTTAGGACCTTTGGGGAGGGGGCAACGAAGGTTAATGAGGTCACGAGAGTAGACTGCTGATGTGACAGGTCTGGTGTCCTTGTAGGGAGAAGAGAGACACCAAAGGACACTGGAACTCACCAGTGTGCTGCTTGTATTCTTTTTCTCTCTCTCCCTCCCTCTCCCTCCCCCTCCACTTCTGCTGGTCCCCCTTCCCCTTCTCCCCTTCCCACTCTTCCTCCCTCTCTCTATTATCACAGGCAATAATAGAAAAAAATGGAATTTTTTAATTCCTAAAGGGGAAAATAAGCCAACCTGTAATTCTTTATCCAGCACAAATATTGTTTAGAAAATGAAGGTAAGATACATATTTAGACAAAAGAAAACTGAGTGAATTTATTTTCAGGAGGTTTGTGCTACAAAATTATTCAAGGAAGTTTTTCATGCTTAAGGGAAATAATGGGAAGTTGAAATTACACACAAAAAATGAAGAGCGCCAGAAATGGTAAATATATACATAAATATAAAGCACATTTTTCTCTCAAATTCTTGTTTTGTTTTGTTTTTGTTTGTGGTGCTGGGTATCACACTCAGGGCCTTGCGCTTGCTAGATAAGCGCTCTATCACTTGAGCTAAATCCCCAGCCCCTTGCTTTCTCTTATGGGTTAGAACAAAACCCAAAACGACATTAGAACAAAAATGATAGCAGTATCTTGAGGGGTTTGGGACAGATAATGTTTAACAACAGCACAAATGATAGAGCGGGGTAAAATGAAAGTGTGATGTTAAGTTCACATGTTATAAGTGAAAGCGTATTATTTCAGAGTAACCTGCAATATATATACATGTATATATTATATGTCACTATATATCCCTGAGACAACCATTAAAAAGAAAGGAAAAAAAGAAACCTAATATGCCTGAAGAAAATATAAAATGATAAAAAAAATTTCAAAACTGATTAACCCAAAAGAAGTCAAGAAAGAAGAAAAGTTCAAAGAACAGTTGGAACAAACAAAACAAAAAGCAAGATAATAGGCTCAAATCTAATCATATTAATAATTATATTCAAAGTAAGTGGACAAAGTAATCCTATTTAAAGATAGAAATTGGGGCTGGGGATTTAGCTCAGTGATTAGAGTGCTTGCCTTGTAAGCACAAGGGCCTGAGTTCGATCCCCGGCACCACAAAAAAAAATAATAATAAAAAAATAAAAGATAGAAATTGTAAGACAGGCTAAAACCCGAGGTCTAAATTGGCTACCGAATACACATTTGAGATATATATTAAAAATAAAAAGCCGGGCGTGGTGGCACACACCTGTACAACCTCTATGCTTGCCATCATGGCCGCTGTATTCATGAGCCCATTGAGTAAAAAGGCTGACTTGTATCTACAGACAGTTGTCCTATCCACTTGGTTATTAAAATCCTCCTCTGCTTAGGTCATTCTTTGGTATGTATTCACATGAAATATGAATATCCTCACATCTTTTGCCCACTCAGAGAGGTTTGTCCACATAACTTCTTCCCAAGATTTCCTTACCACTGACTTTCCAATTGTGTTCCAAGACCCTGACAAATCATGACACACTAGTTCATAAATTGATATTTAATGACTTGTTATCATTTTCTTCTTCCAAAGAAAGTAAATAAATCCACTGCCCAGAGTTCTCCCTGCTGGGAAAGTGTTTCCTCATTACCATCCTTTAGGAATGTTCTAGAAAGAGGCAATAGTGCTACAGCTGACCACTTTCAGATCTTCTCTTTTGCTGTCAGAGTTGATCATAAAGAACTCCCAGGAAGCTGTGAGTGTAGGCTGGGAAAGAGAAAGCTGTGTAGCAGGGTTAGGGACCATGAGCATTTCAGCCATTTCTTGTAATTTATTTCTACTTTCAAGGCTTGCTCGGGCCTCATCGCACATATTCTACTTTTATCTGATGATGGAGTCTTGCCTAACCTATGTCTTGGTGGTCAGATAACACCTGGTGCGTGAGGAGCCCCTTCTGTCACATGGTGACTTGCTGGCTCATGGTTAAACCTTTAGTGTCTATTAAGGCATAATAGCAAGTCAAAAGTTGTTTCTTAAAAGAATAGTTACCACACAGGATGGCAGGCTTTGCTACAAAATCCAAAGGGTCTGTGTTGTGGTTTACTTTCAAGCATCATTGTCTCTGTGAGGTCATACGGCTGTGCGTCAGAGCAGCTTCCACAGCTGTATGGACCTATTGCAGAGCACCTTTTGTGCTGGGCACCGTTCAAAACTAGCGACTTTGCATCTTAGAGGAATGCACCTAAATGAAGAATGTGTTGCCTCCGAGTCTATATCGACTCTCTAGGTGGTGTGTCTTTGACTTGGTTGTAGGAAGGGCCAGATGCAGTAACTTATTTTTGCCTTAGAAGTGATACAGAGTGGTACCTCAGTTCTCAAACTCAATTCTCTTCACTATTCTGCTTGCAAACTCAACTGGAGGAGAACTGAATCAAATTTTCCCATAAAGTCAACACCGAACCTTACCATTGAATTTGATTCGGTTATTGTCCAACCTAGTCTGTGACCAGAATCATGGAGAGAGTCAAGTTCATGAACCGAGGTACCACTGCATTGATGTGGCACACACTACTGGACCCCTAGACATTTCACTGATGTAGAAGGACCCTAAATTTGTTGTAGTGGTAGTATTTATTTTCCACCTTTGGACACAGAAATCTTACAAATAAGCCTAAAGTAGTTGCTTTCTCTTGCTCACTGGATCCAATCCACATAATGCCACAATAGGAAGTGTGATGTCTTATGAAGGGGCGAGTACTCAAGATCCCTGAGTACTAAATTGTGACGAATGCTGGAGGACTGATACATCTCTGAGTAGAACAGGGAAGATATACTGCCTGCTTATCCAGCTGCAAGCAAATTCTTTCTAGTGGACTTCACTGCCCTGCATCTTTTCAGTCCGTGATTTTGGCACTAATCTCTGCAGTTTATTCAGGAATACTATCTGGCTTTTGGTTTACTATTTTCCTAGGTAGAAGCTATTATTCTAGTGGCTTTCACTTGACCTTTCCTTCCAAAACATTCCTCACTCCAAAGCACAGGGAATCAATGTAGAGATTCTTCCAATTATAATTATACATTCTTGAATTGGGGAAATAACCACAGACCAGGTTGAGGGACCCCCTAATCCCACTTTAAGAAAGAACTGAGCTAAAACTTCATTGATCACCTGGCCTTCGTAAGCCTTTTACTCTGACTAGTGGACCACAGAGATGTCAAATCTCTTGTAATTAGTGTGAGTTGAGAGCCAATATTTAGCCATCCTGAAAAGTCATTTTACTTATTTTCCACTATGCAGTTACCCTAACAAAAGGCTGCAGATCTTCTTGGCGTAGGGTGGAAGAAAGTTTACCACGTAATTTTTTTTGTAGTGTACCATCATTTAGGGATCAAATGCCCCCCTTTCATCAGGGTCTTCTCATACATCACCATCTCAACATTTGAGCCTTCTTTCTTTCCAGTTGATGCCTTCATTTCAAGAGCAGACACTCTTAGAAGGTGGGAGTTTCACTTGTGTTTTAATTCAGCCAGTTGCAGGTTGAGGGACTGTATTTGCAACAGTCTCCTGAAGCTGCAAGATATACATGTAGGAATCTTCTTCAAGGCACACACAGAAGTTTTCAGGTCATTTATATGGTTTCTGAACTGGAATTTCAAATCCCTGAGCTCATTGTTTTCTTTTTCCACTTTTCCCAGTGACATTAGGAGCAACCAGCCAATCTCGTTCTATTTGTTAGTTTGAAAAAAAGCTCTAAGGAATCATATGCGCAGATACCCAGCTCCTTTTTATTCATAGTTCATTAGGAATATCCAATGGTGATGTTTTCACATTCCAGTTGTTAGATCAAGCCATGCATTACCAGTGCTCTTTTTCCTGCTAGAAATAGGGTCTTTAGTGTCTTTAAATATAATTACATTAGAGAGCCAGTTTCAGAAACCCCAGAGCTAATTCCAGAAAACTCATACTTAAAATTATTTTCCTTTGAAATCACTCTCAATGCCAAAATCTGTTAAGTCAAGATTCTTCAAGGAGACAGAATGATGATAGATGATAGCTAGCTAGCTAGATATAGATAAGAGAGAGAGAGAGAGATAATAAGAAATTGAGTCATATGATTATGGAGGTTGACAAGTCCCGTTATCTGTATTTGGCAAATTAGAGACCAAAGGCCGGCAAGCTTGAGCCTCAGGAAGAGACCATGTTTCAGTACAAGTCTGGAGGCAGGAAAAAAATAAGTGCCCCAGCTGGAGGCGGTAGGGCAGGAGGAAGTTTCCACTCGCAGAAAGGTCAGCCTTTTTGTTCTCTTCAGAATGTCAATAGATTAGATAAAGCACACAACTTTAAGGAGGGCAGTCTGCTTTGTTTACTGATTCAAACATTAATCGTACCTAGAAATACCCTCTAACACTCACACAGAATAGTATTTGACAAAACACTGGGGTATCTCATGGCCCAGTCAAGTAGAAATTAACTATCACTTGATAGTTTTGAACTCACACAAAAATTAGTTCAAAAGGGTCATAGATTTAAACATAAAATATGGAACTTTCAAGGAAAAATTCAGGAGAAAACTTTGGGGTCCTGTATTAGTCTTTTTTCTGTTACTATACTTAAATACCTGCATCTGGGTACATCTGGATACTTATAAAGAAAAGAAGTATATTTAACTCACAGTTTTGGAGAGTGAAAGTCCAAATTATATAGTTCTGGCTCTAGTGATAGCCCTCCCACCCCTCACTGTATCACCTCATGGTAAGTGATGTTATGGATGGAGCACTTCTGTGTAAGAAAGATCACATAAAAGACAGGCAGCCAAAGATGACTGGGTTCCAGGATAGTGTTAATCCTTTCTGAGGACATGAGCCCAGTGACCTAAGGCCCTCCCAGGAGGCCTCACCACTAGAGGTCCCACCATCTCTCAACATCCCCACACAAGGGACCAAGCTTCCCACACACGAACCCACAGGAGACAGACCAGATCCAAACCATAGGAGGCTCTAAGCATAAGCAAAGAGTTTTCAGACTTACAAGAAAAATATGATTCGTAAAACTAAAATTAATAAGTTTGACATTATCAAAATTAAAGTCTTTCTGTGAGAGATCTTACTAAAATTAAGAAGATGAAAAGATAAGCTATACATTGGAAAAAAATGAATATGGACAATCTTTATAATTCAACAATAAAAACAAAACAAAATAATCTAATTAGGAAATGGGAAAATATATGAAAAGGCATTTCGCTACAGAGAATATAACAGATGGTAAAATAAGCATATGAAAAATATCGGACATTGTTAGTCATTGGGAAAATGCAAATTAAAACCATAATGAAAAATCACTATGTATGTATAGAATGGCTAGAATTTAAAAAAATACTGATAACATCAGATACTGATAAGGATGTGGAGAAACTACATCATCATATAATGATTATGTGAATACAAAATTGTATAACTGCTATGGAGAATAGTCTGGCAGTTTCCTAAAAAAGAAACATTAAACTACTTTATGATCAAGCAATTACTTTTCTGAGAATTTATTCCAGAGAAATGAAAGCTTATGTTCACACAAAGACTTATATAAATGTTTATAGCAGCTTTATTCATCATAATAAAAAAAACTGGAAACAACCCAGATGTTCATCAATGGGTGAATAGTTAAACAAATGGTGGTACAGCCACAGAGTAAAAAGGAACAAACTATTGATATAATCAACAATTTAAACAAATCTAATGAAAAGAGAGATTTCATGTAATGAAAAAAGCCAACCCCCCAAAGTTATTCATGACTACATTGAAAAAACATTCTTGAAAGGATAAAATTATGGAGATGGAAAACAGATGAGTGATTTCAAAGGGCTAAGGTGGGGGAGGAAGAATGGAAGAAAACAGGGAAATGGAATAGCTATAAAAAGCAACATAAGAAATCCTTAGAGTGATGGAAGTATTCTATATCCTACCTGCATCGATGTCATTATCCTGGTCACGATACTATAATTTTGTAGAGAGGAAACTGGATAAAGGGTGAAGAGGATATAAATGTATTATTCTTACAACTGCTTATAAGTTTAAATTGTCTCCAAATAAAAAGATTGATTTTTAAAAACTCTTAGAAATTTGATTAAAAGAAAAAAAATTCATGAATTTAAACAGGGCAGAACAACATATTGAGAAATCATTTAAAAAACATAAGAGAACACTATGAGACACATTCTGTCAATATTTTTTAAAAGTTAGATCAAATGAGTATTTTGAAGAAAAATTTAATAAATATTTAAGAAAGCATGTTGTATACATGTATGAAATATCACACTATAACCCATAAGTATGTACCAATTAAAAATAAAACTATTAAGAGAAATTGTAAATAATTCTATAACCATTACAAAAATGTATTTAATAGTCTAAAACCATTCCCTAAAATAGTCTGTAGGTGGTATTACAAACTTTAAACATTTAAGAAATAGACAATCCCAATACATACTTCAACAGAGTCTGTGAAAATAACTTTGATATCAAAATTTAACAAGGTAGTATGAAATTGACCAGTGAATATTCTGTTTCTTTTATGAATACAATTAGAATTATCAAATCCAATAAAAATATGGAAAGATAATTTATGATCAAACTGTATTTGCCTTAGGAATTCAAGGAAGGTTTAATAGTAGAAAATATTTTTGTGTAATTAAACTAATATTGTATTAGTTCCCTGTGGCCTCTATAAAAAATTACTACAAGCTTAGGTGGCTCGATACTCTTTCTTATTATGGAGGTCACTGGGCTAAAATCAGGCCGTCAGGAAGGCTATATTCCTTCCTTCTTGAGGATTTATCAGACAATCTATTTCCTCATCCACTGTTTATTCTAGAGGCTACCTACATTCCATAGCTTCCTTTCTCCATCTTCCAAGTTTGCAAAAATCATCATGTTGTTTTCATATCACCCTCATTCTACCTTTTTTTCCTCTTTTTCCACTTTCAAAAGTCCACCTAGGTAATCCCAAATAATCCAGCTGATTAGAAATTTTAATTTCGTCCACAGCCTTATAAGGTAGCATATTCACAGGTTCTAGAAAATAAGAAATGGACATCTAGGGGGTCATTATTCTGCCTATATATATTAGGAAACAAAAAACGTAGTACCATTACTGTGCTGGTCAGCTTTCTGTTACTGAACAAAATACCTAAGGTGATCAATTTAAACTGAGAAAAAGTTTATTTTGACTCATAGTTTTGGAAGTTACAGTCCACAGTCAGTTAACTTGGTTGCTTTTGGGCCTGTGATGCGGCAGAGCACCATGGCTGAGGGGCACATAGCCGAGGAAGCTGCTCACCTATGGTGGCTGAGAAGCAGAAGGAGAGAGGAACGGCTGAGATTCACATGTCCCCTTCTAGGGCACACTCCGTGACCTCACTCCTTCCACCACACTCGCAACCTCCCGTTGAACGGACCAAGCCTTCATCATGAGGACTTTGGGAGGACACTTATCTAAACCATAGCAATCACAATAGACTCAGGAAAAATATTTTATAGCATTCTTTTCTTACCATTACCATCTAGGTATAGAAAGAAACTTCCTTGATTATCTACCAGAAACTTCCAGAAAAAAATCATAGTTATGCAAACATTCCTCTAAAACCAAAAAGAAGACAAAAGTCCACTGTCCTTGTTCCTGGTCACCATTGCAGTGAAGACAAGCAAAAGCAAGGAGATGGAAAAAGGAAAAGAAAATATTGACACAATTCAAGCAAATCTACAGATACATTATTGGCATTAATAAGAGAGTTAATAAGACTTCTAGCCATGAATTACATTTCTATACGCTAGTAATCAACCATTGGAAAATGAAATGTTTAGAGAAAAATGTCTGAGAATAAATCTAAAATAGATTCACAAGCACTGTATTGAAAAAATTATGAAACAGTATTAAAATACATGTATTAAAGGCTACGAGAAAAAACAGGAATGTTTGATTAAATTTGCAGGCTGACTGCACATGAGAAACATGTAAATTTCTCATCACTAGCTCGTAAATTCCAGGCAGTTTCAGTAAAGATCCGTCTGTTAGATGCGATATATGTGCGCATGTGTAATAAGCATAGTCTAAAAAGCTGATTATAAAGTGTGCATGGACGTGTAAAGGGCTACAAATAGCAAAGAATTTCATGGGTTTGATACGGGGGGACTTGTGGTATCAGATATAAAATCACAGCAATTATAATAGTTACACAGAGTCTGTGTGGGCTAGGATAGAGGAGACCAGCAGAATAGAAGTGAGTCCAATGAAAGAGTTCTATTTTACTCTTCTTACCTTCTTCGTTCATTTAAATTCATTTAATAAGCATTTATTGAGTACATAGTGTACAACTAGTGAGATGCCAGGACAGAATGCTGAATACAGCAAATCATGCTGATCCTCATAGGACACACCGCCTAGTAGAAAAGACGGATATTTAAAAAGTAATACAGGTTGAGCACCCTTAATCTAAAACGTTGAAAGCTAAAATGCTCCAAAACCTGAAAATTTTGAGAACCATCATGATGCCACAAGTGGAAAGTCAACATTTGACCTCCTGTGTTGGGTAGAATGGGGGGAGAGTGACCTCTCAAAATCATTTGGCTTCTCCTTCAAGGGCCTACAAGAAAGGCTTTCCCCCCATTTATAGCTCCTATGCATTACAGAAAAAAAAGACACCTCTCAACTATTCTGAATCCTAACATGAAACCTTACGCCAAGGGTATGAGAATTGTCTGGGTGTAAAACAAAGAAACAATCTGAAGCACTGACACGGGTTGACAACGAGAATGAGAAAATGCTCGTCTAGTACCTGCTTTTATTTGTCTGTTGCTTTTTATTAGTACACGTTTGTGGTACACGCAGTTTAGAATTATCTTGGGGAGTGGATACAGGTACATAATACAGCTTGTTTCCTTTTTTTAATCTCCTCCTTTCATCCCAGCTCCCTCCCTCCTCCTCTAAATCCCCTTTCTCCATTTTCATTCTTGTTGCTGTTATTAATCTTAGCTCAAATTTATGACATATGATGCTTTCATTCATTGAGGTTATTAGGTTCCTGTGTACGGCACATCTTTATTCCACTTACTCTCCTTTCCCTCTCCCTCTCCCCTCACCTCTGTCCTCCTGGACCCTTCCCATTTGCGAGTGACCCATCCTCTTGTCTCCTGTCCATCCTTTATTATGCTCTTTGTTTGTACTTCACCTTACTCAAATGAGAGATACCAAATGATATTTAAACTTGTGTGTCTGATTTATTTCGCTCAAAATTATATTTTCCAGGTGCATCCCTTCTCCTGGAAATGTCTCCAGTTTTTCCTTCTTTGTTGCAGAATAGTATTCCATTATGTATAGATACCACATTTTCTTTATCCAGACCTCTACTGATGGAAATACAGGCTGTTTCCAGGATTTAGCTACTGTGAATTGCACTGCTATAAACATTGGTATGCACGTATCACGGCAGTATTATATTTTAAGTTCTTTGGGAAAGATACCTAGAAAAGGGTTAGCTGGGTCATATGGAATTTCTAATTTTAGTTATTTGAAAAATCTCTGTGCTGTTTTCCATAATGGTTGTACTTGTTTACATTCCCAGCAACAATGTAGAAGGGTTCCTTTTTCACTGCAGCCTCGCCAGAATTTGTTAGGTTTTAATTTCTGGATGATTGCCATTCTTTCTGGTGTAAGATGTTCTTAGTGTTATTTTAATTTGCGTTTCCCAAATGGCAAGAGATGCTGAACGTTTTTTCATATACAGTAATACCTTGGTTTACAAAAGCTTCTGTTTGCAAACAATTCAGTTCACAAAAAAAAGTGTTAGGCAAAATTTTGCTTCCATTTGCAAACTCTGCATCAACCATGACACAACCATGGTCATCTTCTCCACACAAACGTAGATGCAGCTATCTTCCCCCAAATCATAAAACAAATTAAGTTCATAAACTACTATATTCGTTGGCCATTTGTACTTCTTCATCTGTGACATGTCAGTTCATTTCACATGCCCACTTCTTGACTGGGTCTTTTAGGTGATCTAATTTATTTTGAGTTCTTTACATACTCTAAATATCAGTCCTCTGTCTGAGGAATAGCTGGCAAAATACTTTTCCCATTCTATAGGTGTCTCTTCACAGTACTTACTGACTTTTACAAATCAGGTAGTTCTAATTGTTTCAACAATTTGAGAGGAAAAGGAAGGAGAAACAATCAAGTTCATAACTAGTACATTATTACAAATAATAGATCATTACATGATTTTTGTCAAATAATTTAAAAATAATTTTCCATAACAAATACTTCCATTCCCATCTCTTATACATGTCAAATGTTTTGCAGAGCTTACATCTATATAGATAAAAATAAGAATAGTACTAATGAGGGAGCTTGAATCTTTCAGCCATAGGTTTTATTCATGAGCAGATACATATCTAATTAAAAAGAAATCGTGTCTATCTCATTGAAAAATATATTGCCATTGAAAGCTTACCTTCATATTTGGTATTAATAAAAAGTTGTACTACATTCAATTCAACACTTTCACTATAGAAAACTCTTTTAATATTTATAACCTGAAAACTTTTTTCAACATTTATAACCTTAAGTCATACACAAAAAAATACAGAGTATTATGATAGGATGATCCTAAATATTCTTTAAAAGATTTTTAAGCAAAAACTCGTGAAATAGAAATACAAAGAGAAAAAAGAATACTATAAAATTTCTGACTTATTAAGAAAAGTTTTTCCATGCATTTTAATTGTTATTTTTATAGTTATTTTAAGTAAAATTCATACACATTGAAATAAACAAATCTAACTGGTTACACTCATGTAAACCATTCTTCTGTCTCAAAAATGTTCAAGTCTCTTTATACTCAGTGACAGAGTATATCACCACAGAGATGAGTGCTGTTTTAATTCTACTTCTACAAATTCATACAGATGAAATTATAAAATGTATACCTTGAATACATAGATATACTCTTTGGTTTCCAGTTTTTTTGCATAATAGATGAGATCTATCTATGTTGATGAATGCTATTGTGGAGTAGGAGCCCATTGAACAATCAGGAAAATGGATAAGCAAATTTAGGATGAGTTTTTACTGTGATGAATAAGGACGCTTTGAATATTCATGTACAAGCCTTTCGAGTACTTTCGTATGTGCGCGTGTACTCTCTGAGCACATATCTAAAAGTATACTTGCTAGGTTTTTGAGTAGCTGTAGGTTTAGTTTTATAAGCAATTGCAAAATGTTTTCCCAAAGTAGCTGTATCAATTTACGTTCTCATCAGCAATGGATAAGAGCACTTTTTGCTCTATAGTCTTACTATTTTATAGTATTAATATTTTTAATTTCATGACTTGTTTTTCGAGGAATTTGTCAGTTTCACTGAAGTTGTTGAATTTATTGCAGTGACGTTGATACTATTCCTATATTATCATTTTGACGTCTGTACTACCTCAGTGATAGCCTCTCTCTTATTCCTAACATTGATTAAGTGTGTCCTCATTCCTCATTAGTCTTGGCAAGAAAGCCACTGTTGGGCACAACTAAATTTGGCTTGAATAAGAAGCTTCATCAGAAACAAGGAAATTGAATGATGCAAAGATTAGTTAATATCAAATTCTTCAGATAACTTTCATTGTAAGGATTTAAAGCAGAAAGAACCTCCTTGTTGTGTCTGCGTGCATCCCTGTTGGTTGGTTTCGGTGACACACATTTCTAGGGAAAACTGCTCTGTTTGAAGATTTGGCTTCCTGAAAGTTTTAGTTTGATGTGTCACTTAGCATGACTGTCTTCATTTTGGTTTTGTCTGTTGGAGCTTGCTGCAGAAGCTCAGTCCCAAAAAGTGACCTCCCATAAATTTTACTTAATGTTTTCCAAATAGGCTATTAAATTTATAGTGTATTTCTCCAAGCATTATTTTAAGCATTTCCCACAAATTTTGCACTTGCATTATCATTTGGTCTCAAATATTTCCCAATTTCTCCTAAATTCCCTCTTGGGCTCATGACTTATTTTGAAGTGTAATTCCTAATTTTAAAGAACTTTGGCTTTTCCTAGATTTTTTGTTTTTAATGATTTCTAATTTCATGTGATCACACATCATCTTATGCAATATATCAATCTTTAAAATTCATGTCTATTTTTATAGTCTAGAAAATGTTTTACTTGTTGAATTGTTCACATTTGCACTTGAAAATAATATATATCCTCCAATTGTTGTGCTCAGTGGGATAGGTAAATATAGCTGATAGTGTTTTTCAAGCCCTCTGTAATTTTAGAGTTTTTTTGTGTTAGATATTGTTCAAGAGTATTATTAAAATTTTAAATGATTATTTTGGATTTATTGATTTGCTTTTTAAATTTTACTTGGTGCTCCATGTACCTTGAAATTCTATTATTAGGTAAATACACTTTAGTAATTATTATGTATTTCTGATTGATTTACCCTTTTGTCAAGAATGCCAAGTGGCATTCTTGGTCTCTTTAATACTTTTCCTCTTAAAATCTATCTTTTTCTGCTGTTAATACAGTCACTTTGGGTTTCTAATGCTTACTGGTTGCATAGTATGTATTTTTCCATCATTTTTACTTTCAAATTATTTGTGTCTTTGTATTTAGAGTATGTTTCTTTTGTTTGTTTGTTTGGCTGGTTGGTTGGTTTTTGAGACAAGGTCTCATTATGTAATTCAGACAGGCCTTGAACTCATTGTATAGCCCACGTTGCCCTCAAATTCACAGCAATCCTCCTGCCTCAGCCTCCTGAATCCTGGGACTACAGGTGTGCACTGCCATGCCTGATGTAGTATGTGTCTTGTAGTTATCAAGTAATATTTTATAGATGTCATATTGGGTCTTGTTTTCTTATCCAGTCTGACATTCTCTGCTTCTCAATCTGAGTGTTTAGTCCACTTATATTTAGTGAAATTATTAAGCTAGTTTGATTTAGATCTATCATTTTACCATATTTTCTGTGTTATATGTTCTTTTTAGATTAAATGAATATTTTTAGGATTCCATTTTAATTCACCTATTCGATTTTTATCTGTATCTCTTTTTTTTGGTGATTATGCAAATTCTATCTCCTCAGAAAATCATAAAAATTAGTAATGGTTGTCTTCAGCAAGATAGCAATAAACTCTTCCTGTACCAACAACCTAAACTATCATTTAAATTAGCATCTTGATATTCATCCCATTTACTTTAAAGCCAATGTCTATACTCACTCATTTTGGAAGTTGTATATATATAATCTAAGCAACTCGAAGTAAGAATCGAAGAGAATGGTGCCTCCCATCCATGTCCATCTCGCCTCAGAGGGACGCCTGGTGAAAACATGCCAACAGAATGCAGCCTACAGAATACTGGACTTCAGCCTGTCACATTTTATCAAGTGGGGAAAGAGAGGCACCAAAAGTGGGCATGCAGAGTAAATAGGAAGACCTCTTGGTCAACTGAGATTAGGCGTCTGTAGCTCCTTATTTCCCTGAGTCTCTATTTCTCATATTTAGTTCCCTAATAAGCAGCTTGCTGAGCCGAGCACCACCATTGTCGGTGCTCATTAGAGCCCTAAGTATGCTCAAGTTTGCCTCCTGTCATTAATTGAGGAGGTCATTGGAATGATGGAGCCAAAAATGTTTGTTTTAATTGTTCTTAAAGTACTATAAAAAAGAATCTAACATTTTGGACACTAGCAGTGTCTCAAAAGAAGGAAAAACACTCTTTTGCAAATGAGGAAACTGAGGACCTGGGAGGCAGAGCAACTGCTCGGTGCCAATTCTAGAAGCAGAGCTGGCCCAGGAATCCAGGTACGAGAAGTCCTGGGGCATCTGTACACCACGACTAAGCAACTTCAGTATCTCTGAGCTTCTGTTTCCGTATCTCTAAAGGGAAATGATGAACATGGCTTGGTCTACTAAGCAGGACCTTGGACGGATGAGATGAGATGAGATAGGAGACAGCTCTGAGACCACACGAGGTAGAAGGGGCCAAGCGACTCTGAACGGAGCTGCCCCGCCAGTCCTAAGCACATCAAAGACCTTTGCTTCCTGAGCCATTGTTGTGCGTTTATGGATAAGTTCCTGCGGAGATCAGCAGCCCCAGGGCCTTGACAGCTCTGACGTAGGGCGCCCTGCACTGGCTCCGGCTCTGAGACAGACAGGGGAGATGGAGTGTCCCAGTGGTGAGAGGAAAAGCCTTGTTTATTCCTAGAGAGCTTAATGGCCAGGCTTGGGGCCAGGATGTCTAACCACATTGAGAGTTGGGGCTGCATCCAGAAGAGGCTATCGAAGGTGGAGGTCAGATTCTCAATCCTCCCCCATCTTCTGCCTCCATTTTGCCTCTAATGAGGAGAAAGGCGTGTCTGCATTAGAGTAATAAAGTACTAGTTCCCATGATACTCTTATCCCTGTAGGACTCTGTTTCCTCATCCATAAAATGGGAATCTTAGTTTTCTACATACTGCTACTGTAATTTTATGAATATCACTCCAACCAAGATAGTGTGTGTGTACATGCACACATATGTAACAGAGAAAGAGAGAGACAGAGAGACAGAGAGACAGAGAGAGACTGAGAGAATATGAGTAAGAGAAAACCCTGGTAAGTGCAACGTTCTATGCCAATGTTTCACTTAAAGTTGTTATTATTATCTAAACTTTGGAAAATATAGTATATCCGATGGGTATAAGGTGATATTTTTCATCCCAAAGATCTCTGAGCTCAGTCGATCTCTTGCCTGCATTGTCCTCATAATGTCTCGGGATGTCCATTTTAAAGATGTGTGGAGAGAGGCAGAAGTAATGTTGCTGGAGTCCTAAACCAAAGGCCTGAATCCAGAGTCCTAACAAACCAGGTCTGGCCATCTGACCAACAAAAGAGGCAGAAAAGTAGTGGTGAAGTAGGACAGAAACTGAATCAATATGGCCATGATGGGAACACAAGCATACTTAGCCTTCTCCTCAGGGGCACTGACATGAGCTTCAGGGGTAAACAGTAAAAAGAGCAAAGACTAGGGAAGTGGGTGAGAGGAATACGTTATTAAACGGTCTTGATCAAACTGGTCTGGTTTATCATTATCTCATTTCCAGTTCTGGGAGGTGGCTCTGGAGAAGTCATTATCATCATCACTGCTCGAGGGACGACCTGGTTCCCATGAGAGGATTGCTTCTGCTCGGGGGCAGCCTTCATCCCACCGTGGGGAGATTTCTCCTCCTCAGGGGTGGTGAGGCGTAGAGCGGTCTGTCTGTGAAGCTCCATTGGCTCCTGGACAGTTCAGTGAGAAGCCTGGAGACTTCCAGGCGCCACTCCGGGAAGGTTGGTACAGGATGTTGTAAAAGCTAGCAACTGACAATATGCTGATAATACCTTAGTTACTCTTAGTGCCCTCTGTCTTGAAGGAGGACAAGAGAGGTTAGATAAATGGAGGGCTAATAAATCTTGTATTATCAGTATTTATACAAAAGTTTCTCTGCCTCTCTAAGAGTTGAGCAGAAATCTGACTCGTAAGGGAGACAGATACTAAACGAAGGCAGAGATGCACAGCTCTATCCTGTTTTGAGCCACCAATTGGGCATCTGCAGGCCCAAGAGACAAGTGTTTGATTTTAGCCATGGCAGTTTCCAAGTCCCATTGAGAGAAATGGATGCTCAATTTCCCAACCACCTCCAAATGACAGTTCGGGAAAAAGAGAATGGAGAAATGCACTCAAACTGATTCCTAGGATTGTCAAAAGGGAGCTCCTCTTTTGGGGTGGTTGGGAGGCAGTGTGGGGTTCACCAAGTGTTTACTATGTGCTGCGTGTTCATCGTCCTATTAACGACTCCTGAGTAGTATAAATGGCCTTCCTCAGAAAAAGCACCATTTTTAGTCTTGTCCAAACGGCTACTTTGGGGAAGTAAGCTTGAACCCCGAACTTTGTGGGATCAAGTTTATTTTCTATGCTTGAATCAAACCAGTAATTTCACTCTTCTCAGTTTCACTCAAAAAGAAATTGAATTGTAGCTTTTCACTTGGCCTCAAGATCTACTCATAAATCCCTTCCATTAGGAATCACCTCCCCCACCCGTAACTAGTGTACTGGAAAACAATGACATGTCATCATATTATCTGAGTGAATGGATTTGGTGGGGGATGAGGTTGTATCACATAAGAAAAGACCACATCAAATAGGACATCCCCAGAGCTCCAGGGTCTTTCATCTGAGCCCCATGAGGAATAGCATCAAGAAGCGTCACATCTGAAACAGCTCAAGACATTTACTCTTCTTTAGGGGAGAAAAAGAACATGTGATGGTTTTCAGAAGACTGCACTGCTATTGCCCAGCTACTTACGACACCGATAGGACTGGCGTGTCCGGTGCGCTTGCACATCCCTGCCACAGT
Organism: Hystrix cristata; assembly: GCA_004026905.1. Classification (NCBI taxonomy): domain Eukaryota; kingdom Metazoa; phylum Chordata; class Mammalia; order Rodentia; family Hystricidae; genus Hystrix; species Hystrix cristata. The sequence continues at coordinate 178,815 of PVJO010000980.1, forward strand.
AGCATTATACAGATTAAACAGGATTAGGAAATGCCACAGATGCCAGGTCAGCTTCCTGTTTGATCCACAATTAACCCTTAACAGACCTCTGGGTGGACCAGAGTGGGAGCAGGCTGAGGAGCCCTGTCGGCCCTGGCTCAGCCATGGCAACATCTCAGATGATTTTGTTATGGAGGTCATCTTTTGGTCATCAGCTTGTAGGTAGCAACGGCTGGAAGCAAAAGACATCTTGGTACTTGTTATAGATTGAATTGTGTCCCCCCAAAATCATATGTTGAAGTCCTGACTCTCATGACTTCAAGAATTTAACCTTTTTGGAAATAAAGTTTATGCAAATGTAATTAGTGCATTTCAGATGAGGTCATTCGGGCGGTCCTAATCCAATATGACCCATGTCCTGAAAAGCAAAAGGAACTAAACATAGACACTCATAGGGAGAAGATAACCCCGTGGTGACGGGTACAGAGTTTGGAGCAGTACAACCCCGAGCCAAGGAATGCCAAGGATGGCCTTCAACCCAGGAGCTGGAAGGGCTGAGGAAAGGCTCCCTATGGGCCTCAAAGAAGATGGTCTTACTGACACCTTAGTTTCAGGCTTCTGTCCTCCAGAGTTGAAAAAATACATTTCTGTCGTTTAAGCCACTGGTCTGTGGTGCTTTGTTAGAGCCGCCTTAGGAAACTCATACAGTAGTTTGATAAATGTTTTGTTTCCAAACAGAGCAACAAGCTTCAGCAAGAGTTTTCTGGCTCCTTAGTCCTCCACTGGAGAAACGTGCACTCCTCACTCTCTGGGGGCACCTGGGCAGCATGCAGGCTAGAGGAGGTAATCCATGGGGCCCTTTCCCACTCCCTCCTGACTATTTGACACAACATCTGGTAAGACCCTGAATGCCAAGTCAGACAGTCAACCCAAGAAGTTGGTGCCAACAGTGTGTTAGCAGCTAGGAGTATGTTATTAACCAGACCTGGTATAGGCCTTTAAAAGTTCCTGGTCTAGCCAGGAACATGGTTGATGTGGCCTGTGACTAGAATACCTGACTGCCAATGGAGCATGTACCAGGGGTTCTTACCCAGTCTGTGAGGGCGGAGGTATTGGGACTGAGACCTGAGGAAGCAGAATTCTCTGAGCAAAAAGGAGGTGAAAGACTTCTGCCAGCAGAGAGATAAGACAAGACTGAGTATGGCAGTGAAATCGGGGAGATCAGAGTGGCTGGAATGGGAGATGTGAGGACAGGGAAGAGGGAGAGAAGCACCTGGGAAGACAGGCAGGACCCTTATATGTAGGAGCCTCATGGCCAGGTTGAGGTTTTGAGACTTTATTCTATGTACTGTATGCTTTCAAGCGCTCCACGGTGAAGAATGCAGATTCTCAGCAGAAATGACCAGTCATAACTTTGACCTTTAGACAAGATTTTGACCAGGAAAAACAGGGGGCTGCTTCGCATTTTCTCTACAACCAAGATTTTATTCTTCGGGTTTCTTCTTGCCCTGATTAAAAGCAAAACCCTTATCAATCATCCCTTGAATCTCCCACCCTGTACTTCTCAGGTGTGATCAACTTCACCTCAGGAAGAACTTCTCTATGACTTACGCTCTATGACCTGAGCCATCCCAGGAAGACCTGCGCCTGTTGCCCTACTCTTGGCTGCAGGCCTCGCCTGTCACTCCAGCCAGCTTTGAGGATGGGAGAAGAGGGGCTGAGCAGCTACCGCCACCCTTTCAGGTTCTCCTTGCTGGGTGTGGTGGGAGCAGGAGCAGGCAGCGCCTTCCAGCTCTTCACAGGCCGCCATCCCATTATTATACCCAACAGCAGATATAACTTTAGTGCCTAGCATCAAGGCTGCCTCACCCATATCTGATTTTTGTGTTAGCCGCCATGAAGATTTCTCCATGGGCTCAGACTCACCTCTCGAAGATGACACACTGTGCTCAAGAGGGGTGTAGTGCACCTCTGTGCTTTCTGACCTTGTGCAACCTGACCTTGTGATCTACCAAGTGACAAACCTCTTGCTTTCTGTGAGACCCTGACCAGAGACTGAAAACTTGATCTTGAACTTTCAGCCTCCAAACTGAGAGCTAAATAAATCTCATTGTTAAACAAAGCACTCAACCCCTGGCATTTTGTTATCACATAGTGAATGAACTACTAATACAATGTGTTGGGGAAGAAGCTGCTGAGTGGGAAATCTTTGTGATTTTCTTTAGAAGGCAAATACCTGAAAACAAAAAAGAAAGCATGTATTAAAAGCAATCTACTTCTCTTCTTTCATTTTTAGGGGAGAGTTAGTCTACGGGGCAAGATCTTATTTAGATATTCCACTTTGTATCTGCATTTGGGTTGCTCTCCTACTTATCACGAGAAGAACTGGTGGGAATTGCTTTCCATCTGGAGGATTTAGAAGGATGATCAAAGAGCAGAGTGGGCCAGGCCCAGGGAGCAATGCCAACCTCAGCCTTGGCTTGCCAGAACTACTACTATGCTCAAATGAGGCCACAGTTTCACGATACCATTTTTTCCTCTAGCAGCACAAAGAAACCACTGACTGATTTGAATTTGTCCTTGTCCATGGCCCATATCTAGCTTGTAAGAGTAGAGAAACTGCCTGCTACCCAGGTGTTGTGGACTTATTATTGTGGTCAACTTGAGCGGGAACGCCCAGCTGGACCGAGTTGGTGTGGTTCTGGGCATAGAGGATCCACCTGAAGGTTATTGCCAACACGGTATAAAGGAGAACAGGAGCAGAAGATGGTGGCTCGCTGTTTCCCAGGAGAAGCTCTGTTGTGGCTGGTTCTCTTGGAGGGAACTTGACCATTCTTGCAGAAGGAGCTCAGGGCCTTGCTGTCGAGAATGGCTGCTGTTCTCTTCCAGGGAGCTCTGGTCCTCATCTCTGCTGTGAGCATCATATCCTGGTTCTGCTATAGATTTCTTCAGCCATTTAATGCAGACATGGAAGGACATGGGACAGTGCCGTGGGCGCCCACTGCTTGACTGGATCTGTCAGGTCTCTAGTGCATGGATAGACGTTCTTCACTCTTCCTGCATTTGGCTTGTGTATGAATGTTGTAACTTGTATTTGTCTGCTGTCTTGCAAACCAGTGACTCTAGAAAAGTAACTAATACACCAGGACTGCCTATGTCTAGCCTGGATTCCTCAGTGGGGCTGTTTCCAAGGTCATTCTGGGTGCCCAGTCAAAATGTAGCAGTCCAAGATCCTGGGCTGACTTTCAGAAAGACAGGTCACGTGTGCTGGGTCTCTGAGAGCAGATGTTCAGGGGAATTCGGATGTGCTAAGCCAGGGCGGTCCAAGTCTGACTTCACAACCTCTCACCGCCAGGCCCAGCTGTGTGATGTGCAGGGTCTCTTCCCAAGAGACATCACAGTGGCATCTGGTTCTGGTTTGTACCGCCTGTCTCATGTTTTTTCCTTTGCCCCCTACCTAACATCTTGATGGTATTAAAGGACACTATTAATGCAAACACATGCTGAAGCTTTTAAAGTCCTTTAAGCATAATTATAACAATAGTTTTATCAAACTATTTTTTCTTGTGCTTCACATATGTAGATTTGAGATCCATAAGAAAATAGTAAACTCTGGTGAGGACTGAGGCTTTGCTTTTCTTATTTTCTGTGGAAAAGATGCAAAAGAAAAAAAAATTAAACAAAATTTCTAATGAAGCCTGGGGGAGGAAAGGTCAGTACTATGCATTTTGAGAAAGAGACATCGAAGTTGATCAGGGAGGCTGGGTGTTTGTTTAGCAGACAAGAAAGAAGAGGTGAGGCGCCTCAGGGAAGGGAATGGCATGTGTAAAGACAGAAGGCCAAAGGAGGCTGCCATCCCCACAAAACAGCTGCTAGTGCTCATGTAGGTAAGAGTTCGGGTGGATGCTCAGGCATGACCAAGGAGGTGGATGAGGATAGAAATCCCAGATGTTGATGTAAAGGCAAAATGATAAGTCTTTCCACACAGTGCCACCTCAGGGCAGTGCTGGTACAAAGGGAGAAATGTCAGGGGTGAGATTGCAAACCGTAAACCTCGCAGAAGCCAGGAAGAAGGGCAGGTAGGCAGGAAGTAAGGAATCTTACCCTTGAAAGGATCACCTTCCTCAGTGATCCCAAATGGTTATTGCCTGTCTCTGATGAGAGAGAAGGGACGGATCTCTCAGAGTGGTGAAGTGTTTGCATTTCACAGGGATGAATTAGATGCAAACCAGACAAAGGAAACCCAAGAAAGCCAATGGCTAAAGTAGGCTTGAGATGTGTCCCCATGGCCTCTTCAGCAACCTGTTTTGATGTCCCTGCCAGATGCTGAATTCACAAGGCAATTCCAGGAGTGCTGATTTGGAACCAGAGTCTTACGAAGACACCCTGAGTAGCAGAGGGGCCCAGAAAAGAGATAACTCAGCCTGGGTTGGCGGTGGTGATGGAGCAGAGCAAGGCAGCTGCTGTTCCCACCCTTAAATACCTGCACAGTTGTGAAGTAGAATGGTAGGGATCAATTTCTTTTGTATGGACCCCTGGGCTAAGCCCGGGGCCAGCAAGTAGAAGCTACAAAGAGACAGACCTTAATCTAAGAAATGTAATCTCTCTCAGAAGATACATCGAAGGTGGAATCAGTTGCCTTTGGAAGTAGCAAGCACTCTGCAATGGGAAGAATTCAAGCACATGTTAAATGCCCTGTTTTAGGGCAATGCTGTAGAGAAACGGGCCCTTATGAATGAACTCTGAAGTCCCTTCCATTGTAGATATTTTGTGGTTTATCTTAATAGCACCCGCTGATGACGTAGAACTGCTCTATTTGAAGGTCATGCTTTTCTAAAAGAAAATGTGCATAAATTTCAGACTTCTCTTTCTACTCTGGAAATGGGACCCAGGAGTTCTCAGAGCAGGAGATGGGGTGAGTGGTGCTTTAGGGGCACAGGAGGGTAACTGACAGTGGTTTAGTTTGCAGTTGGCTGGAAAGAGTCAAACTATAAGCCAAGCGTCTGAAAACCGGGAAGGGGAACAGGCAACTAGGACATGGAAGCCTAAAATTCATAAGAAGTCAAAGAGCTGAGTCACTGAAGCAATTTCAAAGTACGAATGTAACAGGGAAATCAGAAAATTGGAAGTAATAAAGGCAAAGACCCCAGGTGACTAAAACATCTGAAAAAGCCAGGAAGGTGTAATTACCAACTGATACGTGAGTCCTTTATGGTGGCTGGCTCTCCTGCCCCCGCCCTCCTCACTTCCTGCCACAGCGCCATTAGAGGGGCAGGGTGGAGGCTCACCCTCTGCGGAATCAGTCTCCATCATTTTTAGTTTTAGTGCTGTTAAGTCCATCATCTGCTCACTCCTTTTTGGTACAAATGGGATGCCAGGACAGAAACGAATGCTGGGACCCTCTCACCCATCACAGAGAAGAGAAAGCTGAGGCACAGAGAGTGGATCCAACTCAAAACACAATGCAGAAATTGAGGTGTACAGAAGTCAAGTCATTTTCTCCCTTGAATTAACAGAAAAAGTTCATAGCAGAAACATCAGAACTTACGCTTTTACTTTAAAAGATATTGTCTCTGGGGATTAATGTGGAGAAGTGTTCAAACTCAATAACCAGCTTTTGAGGGAAAGAAATTTCTCCTATGCCATCTACCTTTTGTTGACAGGGCGAGATTTGAGGATGCGCTCCTGCATTTGATCCTGTGTTCACGCCTTCGAATGGACTCTGTCTATCCAGAGTCGAAAGGGAGAGGTCCCAAAATAATTTCTCAGCAGGAGGGGAGGCACAAGGGAGGTTTCTGAGCCAGGGCAGTGTCTCTGTAAAACACTAGAGTGAGCACGTTCGTTTAGTCCTTAGGCATTGGTAAGATTTTCAGAATCAGAAAGTGTCCCCAGACTGTCCCTGTGAAGTGGGTTTCCAAATGTCATCACACCCACCCTCCGTTTTCTTGCCCATCGTTCTCCTCTTCTCACTCCCTCATCTCCCTCGGCCCCTACAGAGCCTCCTGACCAGGGCCCTACTCCACACTTCGCCCTCTGCATACAGCAGTCAGCAAGACCCCGCAAAGTACAGACTTGATCATATCGCACAGCTGTAAAGCTGTTGGTGGCTTTCTCACTGTGTTCATGGAAAAAGCCATAATCTCAGGGTGGCCACAATGCACATTAAAATCAGGCCACTGCCATCCCTTAATTTCAGGTGTGCCTCTATGGCTCACTCCTGTGCAAGGCATCGCCCTGCTCAGAGCTCTGCTCCCCTCCAACTCAGCCAGGGCTTTCCATGGTGCCATCCTTGGCCATAAACCAATCCTTCCTGACTTTCTGCTGGCTGAGTCCTTACCTTTTTGTCTCTCAACTTGAGAGGACTTGGAGAAGATGTCCCTGCATAGCCAGCCAAGGGACCTCTCCAAGGTTTTCTGAATCTAACCCACCATTCTGATATATTCTTCAGAGCACTTGTCAATTGTCAACATACATTCATATCTTATTCATTTGCTTGTTTGTTTCTAGATTTTCTCCTTGCTTGAGTTAGAGGAAGGACCTCAGCTCTCTTGTTTTCTTATTTACTGCTGTGTCCTGGCTCACAGGATTGGTCCTGACACATAGTAATGATTCAGGAAGGAAGGAGGGAAGGAAGAAAGGAATGAGAGGAGAGAAGGAGAGAAGAAAGAAACAAAAAAGAGAAACAGTGGAGGGAGAGAGGAAGGGTTTTTTGTTGTTTGTTTATTTGTTTGTTTTTTGTGGTGCTGGTGATTGAACCTAGGGACTTGTGCTTGCTAAGCAAGCACTCTAGCAGTTAGGTACATCCTAGCCCTTTTTATATGTTATTTTGAGACAGACTTTTGCTAAGTGTCCCAGGCTAGACTAGAGCTTATGATTCTTGTCTCAGCCTCCTGATCAGCTGGGATTCTAGGCACATGCTACCAGGCCCAGCTGAGAGGAAGTATTTACACATTCTAGCTGGACTTTAGCCAGAAGAGAATGACACTTAAGTCTTATCTATGGGCTTTAAGGCATTAGAACGGCAGTATCTAGGGGCAGGGCAGGAATAGCCCGGCAGCCCTGCATCTCACCCTAACGTGTACCAGCTGAGTTGCCCAGGGGAAGGACCCACAGAAGCCAGCTGAGCCCTAGGGAGGTGCCAGTGTGAGTGGAAGGGAGGCAGTGAGAGGTCTGAGCCCTCACAGGTGCACAACTCTCATCCTGCCTGAGAGACGTCTGATGCCAGCGTCTGCCATTCCATGAGCTGCAGCAGGCATAGCAAAGTCCTCAGATAACCCAGACTCAGTGAAAGACCCAGCGCAGTGCATGTTCAGAGCACCTCAGGGACAGAACTCAAGTCTTCCCCAGGTCTGCAAATGCAGTGTCTCTGCTTCAAGAGCTGGTCAGAGGCTGACATTCTGTGCATGGTTGTGTAATGATGAATAATGGCACAGGGGAGGGGGAGGCTTGCGCCAAAGAGGTGGGATGGCACCGACCTTTGGTATCCAAACCCCGGGATTTAGGTCGGTGGACACAAGCTACACAGATGCTGCTGGTCGGCACCAGTGGGTAACTCTCTGCTCCCCAGGAAGCTGTGCAGACAACCTGCTTTGGGGCATGAGTGGGCTTGGGTATTGGGAAGGGGACAGTGGGGATGATGGTCGGGTGCCTGGCAAACCTCAGCTTTTTTGACACTCAGACTAGGTCCATTTTCTGCTGATGCCCAAGTGGACTCTCAGAAGCCATCAGGAGGGTGTTTGGCTCATCAGGGAAAAGTCAGTTCCCTGGGGCTTTTACTTATAACTTTGTTTGCAGATAGCAAGCCTTTCCCCCAGCTCCTCATCCCCAGCCTTTCTGCCTGTAACAATCACATTATTTAATTTAGACGAGTGAAGTTACCTTAGATCAATTATACTTATTTTTCCTGTGTTATTTCCAATGCTTAATATCTCCATTCAGGCCCCGCCTGGGGGACAGGTTGTCTAGCAGAGTCCTAAACGATTTCAGCCTTTAATTCAATTGTACTTTGACCATAGCCTGGGCAGCGAGCATAATTCTTTTATCTGTAAGATGTCTCATTAGCAATAATCTAATAGCACACATTAAAATATAGGTCACTGAGGTGGGCTGCAGAGTGGGAGAATTGTCATAACTCTGAAGGTTGAACAGCTGCTTTGGTGGTACTGGGTCCCCAAAGCCAGCATCATTTCAACTCCAGGCTTAATTCTAAAACAATTGATTCAACAGTTTACTTTCTGTAGTTCCAGGTTATGAATTAATCTTGGCTAGGAAATGGAGCTCATGTCTGTGGCTATGGGATGGGATGAGGCGGAGGAACATGTTTCTTGCCAATAGGACATAACAGGAAAGATTTTTGGCCTCAGACATTTCAGATCTGAGCCTCTTCCCACTTGTGCCCAGAACATCCTGACCTGGCTCATGGCTCTTAATCTCTCTGGCCTTAGTTTGCACACCTGTAAAAGGGGAGGGTCATGGGGTTAGGTGTAGTATTTCCTAAATTCTAGCACTCTCTGCTCAATTTCTCCTGGTATGCCCTTGATGTTTCCAATTAAATCAACTCCTTCTTAATTAAATATACTTGTTTTAAAAAGGAAACTCAAGTATCAACACGCAAAACCCTCAAGAATGTTTGCGGAAGGATTCATGCAAAATGACAACCTTTGAACAAAATGTAAACATACAAAAATAATGGTTTTTATTATTTAGATAGGCAAACAGGTACATGCTGTTAGAGTTTAAGTGGGTGGTTATCTTTGGGCAGGAGGGGGGAGATGCTGATTGGGAGCAAACACAGGGGGAACTTCTGTGGTGTTGGTCATTTTTTTTTGAATGGCCTAGGTGTCATTACATGGATGTATGCACTATGTACACATAATTAGTTCATTTTTGTGCGTGTATTGAGATTTACATACTATATTAATTAGCTTCACTGTTGCTGGGACCCAACACTTGACATAATTTAAAGGAGGGGAGGTTCATGGTTTCAGGGGATTCAGTGCGTGGTCAGCTGGCTCCAAGGCAGGAGCATCATGGGAAGGATGTGATGGAGCAAGCTGCTTAGTTCATGGCTGCCAGGCAACACCAAAGAGTAGCACCCAAGAGGGAGGGGTGAGGGACCAGACATGCTACCCAATGTCATGCATCCATGACCCACTAGACACAGTCTATGTGCTCTATTAATTCACTGGGTGGCTTCCAGGTCAGTCAACAATCAAGCTTAACCACACACCCACACCCACATGCACACGCACACACACACCCAGACACACACTATATAATACTTCAAAGATATATAATTTAGGGATATATATCTAATATATGTCTATGTATATACATACAATATATTACAAATGTATACATACTATATATTTAATATATGTTATTAGGCATAAATTATATATATATATAATATTGATTGTTCCCAAGAATAATCCATCTTATGTATTAATTTGTATATAGTATATGTCTGATATGTGCTATTAGACTAGCTGACTGTCACATTATTTCCTATATTTTTATATTTTTATATTGCATAATTTTAAAAATTTAGCTTCAAAATAATAAATAATGAAAAATAGATTGAAAACAAAGATCCCATGCTATCAGTGGATGGTAACTGAAAATAAACGCAAGGCGAGGAAAATGGTCAGAAAATTCTAGTTTGACACTGCTTTGGCCAGAGAACTCTGACTCAAAGCCAGGCTTCCGCCTGTTGAAAATGGCAATTAGTGAGAGTCATAGGCATGATAGCTCTGGACTGAGCCTCATTCCTGCCACAACTAAGAGAGAATGGAAAGGGTTGAACTTCTTCTCTAAAGGATTCATGACTTAAGGCAGCGCCTACACAGCCCTAAGCCATGGCCCCTAGCAAAGAGCTGCAGGCTGTCTCTAACCTGAGTATCTTCACATCTATGTGGATAGGGGCATTGGGAGAGGTCTTGTTGGAAGTGGGTGGAGGACAGGGGGCAGGGAAGAAGGAAATTATTAGCGAAACTTGGAAAATTTTGAGGAAAACTTCCCTCCTTCCCAAAGCTTCTGTCTCTTGCTCCTTCCCCAGGGTTGTGGGCCCAGCCAGCAGACAGTCCATTTCCTGTGACTCGCTCTTACTCTGAGGCTCAGCTCAGAAGCATCTGGATGCAGAGCACCTACACTCTCAGAAGGCAGCCTATGTCACCTCAGACACAACCATTAAGTTTCTTCTGTGCCACATCGAGCTGCAGTCCGACCCCCTGAAGTGTGTGTTAATGGGTCTGGTCTCACTGCTGGGTTGCACAGAATTCATCTGCAGCATCTGCTGGGTGGATTGGCCCCTCAGCCTTCTCCTGAGACATGAAGACCTTCCCCACCTGGCTGGCCTCATGCTCCTGAGGAAGTGGATGTCCTAGTGCGATGGGTGAGTCTGAATGTTGAAGCTGACTTCAACTCAATGCTCTGTCTGTCCACGATCACCTAAATTGGCTATGCTTCTCCACACATGAAGTGTGTGCCAGGAAGATCAGTGGCATATCTCTGACCCCTGGGACAGGCACGGGTGGCCTATAATGAGCTCTCCCTGACTTAGCCACCACCAAAAATCTTCCCCAGCCTGAACCCTCCTCCATTCGCCACTGTGAAGATTGCATGCAGGCCTCCTAGCCTCTTCCCCAGAGCTCACTCCCGGTACCCCATTCCTTCAGGGTGTGGCCACCTAGTCTGATGAATGCTCTATAGTGAGAACATGGGGTGTGGGAAGAGCCTGTACCAGGTTTCAGGGCCAGTACCAGGTTCCTGTACCAGGTTCCTGAATTCTTAGTGTCATACTAACCTGTGTGCCCTCCAGAGCTGGGGTGAATTGGAGGGTTCTACCTGGTTCCCTGGGAAGAAGCGGAAGGAGTACAGTGCACAACAGGGAGGAGAAGGTGTCATCAAATGCTGAAGCCCTGGACAGGTGTAGAAGATGAAGTGAGGGAGAGGACAGGAGAAACAGGATCATGTTTGGAGGGAAAGAAAGGTGGCCCTGAGGACTTGGGAAAGAGTAGGTGAGCCTTTGAGAGGGAAGGACTCCAGATCCTCAAGGATGGGGCCCAGGCAGAGACGCACTGACTGAGAGACTGCTGGAGTTCAGAAATGCATCCAATGGGGCTTCCACTTGCCCAAACAAAAAGGCTGAGTGGCCCTGCTGAGAAGGGGGAGCTTAGGCAGGGAGGCATTGAGAGGGGAGACCAAGCAGGGAGCCACTGAGCCTCCGGCACGGAACTGGCACAGTATGTGATCTGGATCCAGCCTGAATTCGAGTCCCAACACCACCTTCTGAGCCCGCACTAGTCTGCAATTCGTGATAAAGACATTTGGCCACTCTGGGCACCAGTCTTTAAATTGCAAAGTAAGAATATCAGTAGTGAATATTCTGTCAAACTGTACCTACCATAGTGCCTAGAACCAGTTTGTCCAGCAAATGAAGGACATCCTCGCAGTGTCCACCGCATACCTATCATGTGGCAAGCTCTGTGTATGCTCTTTGCACCCCCAGATGCATTTAAACCTTACAAATACCCCATCAGATAGATTCTATTATGGACCTCATTTTATAAATGAGAAACTGAGGCACACAGCAGCCCCCACGTGACACTGGTAAGTGAGAACCAAGATTTAAGCCCAACGCAGTTTGTATGAACATTGAGCGCCTCTATGGCTGCTTGTCACATTAAGGCCAGGAGGTCAGGGGTCCACTGAGAAGCTGCAGGGGAAGGTGATGGTGTTTGCCATAAAGAAGGTCAACGAACCACAGCCCAGGACCCTGCTCTCTAGCGCCCTGCCTTTGCCCTAAGCCTTTGATCTTGGGGACTGCAAACACAGAGGAGGAGGCAGACTTCTCAAGAGCATGCTCATGCCATGACTGTGAGAGTCATGGATGCTACTGGTACCTCCAGGTTGATCGTGAAGCACTTTTTTCTCTCCCATGACTCAAAGGGGAGACGGCTCAGCCAGGAAAAAGGCATCCTCCAGACATCATCAGACCAGGGCTGGGGAAAGAAGGCATTTTGGTTGGGCAAGGCAAGTGCAAATCATTAAGGCCACTCTCAGCCTGGGATGGTTGTTATGAAATGTGTTTCTGGATGTTTTGAAAACAAGAGTAAACGTGCCACAAATGTTCAGATTCCTGCAAACCTGCTGGATCCAAATTTCTGGAGTGGGGCCCAGGAACTGCCCCTTTGAATAACTTGCTAGACATGTGAGCCGTAAAAGTGGCAAAAAGGCACTTGTGCTTCTAGGATGAAGTAGTGACTTTTGAGGACATGATTGCTACTGGCGTCACAGAACCTTGAAAAAGGCGATCCTTTTACTATCTTTATAGGTGTTGATCTCCCCATTTTTCAGGTGGTAAAACTGAGGCTCAGAAGCTGAAGGTCACCAGCAGGCAAGTAGTGCTGTTAGACTTTGATAACTCTTTTCTTAAATGCCAAAGGCCACACACATAATTGTTGTATCAAACTACATTTGTAATTTCATCCCTGTCTTGAAATTTGAATTCTTATAAAAGTAATTTAAAAACCTGGAAAAGATTCTGGCCTCCCACAGACATAGAGGAATTAAAATTTTTTTACATTAACAATCATAGTAACAAATAACCCATATACTGTATGGGTACTGTTTAAGTGCTTTATATATATTCAATCATTTAAGCATTTCAATAATTCTATGAAGTAAGCACTGCTATCATAATCATGATCATGATCATCATCATCATCATCATCTTACCCTTTATACAAATGAGGAAACAAAGGTACAGAAAAATAAAGGAACTTAACCAAAATTTCACAGGCAGTCAGTGATGGAGTCAGGATTCAAATTCAGGCAGTTTGGCACCTCAGTCCATGCATTTAACCTCTACACCATTCTGCCTCTCCAAGCTGCAGAGACAGCTTAATTTGGTAAGTTTCCCAAGAATAGATATCAGGTGGCCAGTGACTCAAGTGAGAAGGTAGTGGTAAAAACCACATGGACCTCATGTTTTACTGATGAAGTCATTAGGAAATGTTTCCAAAGGAAAAAAAAGAGAGGGCACAGGAATCATGGGCAATACTTTTAAAGGATTCTGAGATGAGTTTCATGTGAGAATCTGTGAATTCCTCCAAACTGTATTAAAAATGCATTCTACATTAAAGAAGACAAATAAATGGAGATATATACTTTCTCCTTGGATGAGAAAATTGAGTATGGTGAAGACACTGATTTCCCCCAAAGAGTAAATGCAATCGCCATTGAAATTCTTATGGGACTGTTCATGAAATTCTGCAAGCTAATTATGAAATATATAAGGAAGAGTATTATTGAGACATTTCTGAAGAAATAGACCTGAAGAGTAATGCTCCATCATATAGGAATCTCACTATAAAGCAAAGTTAATTAAGGAAATGTGGTACAGCTCAAGCAAATCAATAGAATAGAATAGTAAGCCCAGGAAAAACTCAACCACACAAGGAAACTTTGTTTAAGACATAATTCTCTGCTAAGAATAGATATAACCACTTAATTACTAAATCAGGACAATTCATTATGTTATTTATGTGAAAAATAATGAAGTAGTATCCCTACCTCACACCCTATACCAAAAAATGAACTCCTAGGGGATTAAAGCCATAAATATAAAAGAAAAAACTGACTTATTTTAAAATATAATTTAGGAAAATATCAAGCAGGAGAGAATTTCGTAAACTGGACATAAATATATGAAGTAAAAGGAAAGGTTATTACATTAAATTATAATACAATCAATAATCTGTCAAAATCATCATAAATAAAGCAAAAAGCTTGATGCCATAACCAAGTAAAGATATTTACAGCATAATGCATAAATTTCACCCAGAATATTTTATGAGCTTCTGTGAATTAGAAAAAGAAACAAGCCAGTAGCAAATTGTGCAAACAATATGTGTCACAATTTCACAGAAGAAAAAAAGTACAAATGAACAATAAACATGTGAGAAGATGTTCAGCATAATCGGAAGTCAGGGAAATGCAAATTAAAACCACAATAGCTTTTGGAAGGGGTAGAGGGATAAAGAAAAATGCTAAGGAAGGGACACAGGTGAGCTTGTGGGAAGAATAATGTTCTAGCTCCTAACCTGGAGGGCTGGGTGAGGTCTTGTATGTGCATATAATAATCACGCAGTGATGCAGGTCTATAATGACAACAGCTCTGGAGGCTGAGGCAGGAGGATATCAAGTTCAAGTTCAGCCCAGGCAACTCAGTGAAACCCTGCCTCATAATAAAAAGTGGCTGAGATGCAGCACATTAGGAAGTGCTCTCTCTCTTTATCTCCCCCACCCCCTCATACACACACACACACACACACAAACACACACACACACAATTAAAACTACCATAAAATGCCATTTCACATTCAAAAGACTGTTGTAGGTTAAAAGCTTAGCTGACACTAAGCATTAGTGAGGATATGAAAAAATTAGAGATGAAGAATTAACCCACTGCTAGAGAGAGTTGTGGTACAACCACTTTAAAGAATAGTTTGATAAAGCTGAACAAACACACACCCTACAAAACAGCAATGCACTTCTAAGAATAAGCACTGGAAAAACTCGTGCACATGTATACGAGAGATATACAATTCATAGACAGCATTATTTGAAATTTTTAACAAACCTGTAAACAATACAAAAAATCCAAATGCACTTCTGACTAAATAAGTAAATAAATTGCCATTATTCATACAATAGAATGACAACAATAAAATGAGTGAATTATATGGGCAAACTCATCGCCATGGATAAATCTTAAAACTATTATATTGAACCAAAGAAGCCACGGAATATTATCTATAGTGTGATTCATTTTATATAATGTTCAAAAAAGATTAAAACCAAATGTCTTGTTTAGGAATATACACCCAGGTGGCAATACTATAAAGGAAAAGAAACCAATGCCGATTGTTAAATTCAAGATAGTGCTGTTTTTGGAGGGAGCAGAGGAGTGCAGGAGAATGGAGAGTGGAGAACGGAGATGTTGTAGTTCTTAACCTGGAGGGCTGAGCGGCGTCTTATACGTGCCTGTAATAATCATGATCATTATTTAAACTGGGAACAGTTTATATATTTATATATTTTTCCACGTTTTAATGTATTTTTCCACATATTTTTATATTTTTCCATGTGTTTTTATATATTTTTCCAAATTTATATACTAAATTTCATACTAAACTTTAAAATGCTGAGCATGCATATTTCTGTGCAGAGAGTCCACTTTTCCTACGATTATCTACCTGGCTTTATGATTTCACCTAGTCTTCTAACAGAAGACAACTGGGCATGAGGCTTTCTGAGCTTTTCTCCATGCTGATACTGTATTTCTAGATGGACAGTCCTCATGCCAGGCTGACCATGGTCCATTCCTATTGGTGCCTACAACCCGCCTCTGCCTTGCAGAGGAACCATGAGCCAGGTATGAAACCTCTGTTCTCGTAACCCTTATTTCCATTGTAAGGACAAAAGTTGCATCTGGGGACTTATGGAGATAAGGAAATATCCTCCTTTCCTCCCTGGGGACTGAGTGTCTGGACACCTCCTTTCCATTTTCCTTCACTGGCTCTTCTGACATGTTGCCTATCTGTCTTTCTTTTCATAGTCCATCCCATATTGCTGATGGACATGGCCATTAACACAGAGCCTGAAAATAGCAGATCCCAAGTCAGGCCACAAGGTTTTGGTCCCCAGCCTGGTGCCCTGTCTACCACACCATCTGCTACTCCTGACTTTCTCTCCCCTAGAAACTCTGTCCCTGCCTGATCTGGCTTCCCTTGAGGGCCACAGGTCACAGCTGGACTTTGGTTGACAGGTACACAAAAAGACCCATTTGCTCATTCATCTGTTTCAGACATGGGGGACAGGGGTTTTGTTCTGAACGATAAAGGAGCAATTGGGGAGAGAGAATCATAGGATCTAAACTTGTTTCTAAAAGATGTTTCTGGAAGCTGCGTAGAGCTCAGGCTTGGGAGGACAAGAGGAGAGATGAGAGAGGTCAGCCTTGAGTGGCCCGACGGGAGATGATGTGACTTGAAACCGGGAAGTCACTGCAGCGGTGCAGAGATGTGATATGATTTAATGCCCACAGAGTTTGCTGCAGGACTGGGTGTGGGAATAAGAGAAATAGGAATCAAAGCTAAGTCCAAGAAGTTTGAGGATCCAGAAGGAAGAAGACACCATTGCCTGGAAGGGGGAACTTGGAGGAGCAGGCTCCTTATAATCAGGAAGAGGGATTCTGTTTTGGACATGGCCAGCTTCATGTGGCTTTTATTACTA